>JAZHYW010066798.1:0-363175 GCA_037355805.1 Ixodes ricinus
ACCCCGGGCTCCGGCTCAACCACCAGGATGCCCTTTTCCCCAGACACGGGAAAGCCACGCACAGCCAGACGTGGGCGGGCGAACCCGCATGGCTCGGGGTCCGTGGAGACGCCACTCTCCAAACACCTGCTTTCACAGGTGCCCCTGCGGGGACCCACAAGACAGGTGAGTGCTCTGTCCCTACTCGTCAATGTTACTCGGAGTGATCGATCTACTCTAGCATTTGCGATTGGCGAAAGATCATATTGGGAAAACTTTTCGTGCGTCCTTTTTGTCAGCGTGTGTCATTCCGCATTTCCTTCAGTACAGTATATAGAAAGATCGTGATATGCGCAATGTTTCGAGTGCTGTGGATTATCCCGCTCCCGTTTAGATCCACTTTAGCTCCGTTGTACTGAGGCACACAGCAGATGTCGATATATCTTCTGTAGGGAGCGGGCAAATAGTTGTTTTCCATGCGAAATGGCATAATATGGCATTGTTGCAGTTTACTCTTACGGCGTTATTGCCTTATTGATCAACCTACCTTTCTGTCTGGTACCTGTGTGACAAAAATATCGTGCTAAAATGTCCCAGCTTCGTCTATGTACAGGAGTGTTTCTTTAGAATATTCAGTATGTGCCTATATCTCGACTGCTTTAATCAAGTGACCTGACATACACGATTGTTCCTTAGGAGGGGGGCCGCCCCCACACCCATGAGCGCAATTTCTGTGCTTGTGGGGGCAGTAGCGGGGCACATGGCCACCCGCCTTGACAACGACAATGACTCCGACGGAGCGGCCTACCTGCCCCTGTCCAGAACGAGCCAGTGGTGCGTCTGCTGAAGGGCATGGTTGACTGCGACCCAGAGTACGAGTATGCAGGTACAGTGCTGAGACACATCGATCTGCACTTTAGGCCACTTGTAGGTTGCCTGTGATGGAAAAATATAAATAAAGGGACTCAGAATTCCAGAGCGGTGAAAATAAGAAGGAAGTTATTTACAGTCGGAAGAAAAGAGAGTAAGAAATAAAGCGGTGTAGATATATAAACAAAGTTCAGTTCGGCAAATCCGCTTACGGCACAGTGTTGCACGTCGGCATTGGCATGGAGTTGGCAGGCTCGCTGGCACAAGCGGATGTTTCCCAGCAAGCTTGGTTAACAGCCCCACGGGCCTGGATTCGTCCGTCCGGGCTCTTCCTTGGCTGCCAGGACCACTGCTGTCGAGCCGGGTTCCGTGTCGTGCCCGCCCTTTTTTCACGTATCACAAGCCTGTGTCATCTTCCTCTCATCACGTCTTCCTTTTTCATTATATCCATCTCTTGCTTTTGCCTTGCTGTCTTCGTCTTCTAGTACCCATCTTCACCACGTTCACTGCGTCTTCTTTCTCGTTTTTTGCTCAGTCCAACTCACAGTTTTTATGTACCGTAAAATCCCGTAAGGGCGCCCTCCCCGAGAGATCGCCCATCCCGTTTTTCTGGCAAAATATCTGTAACATAAAAATCCGAAACATCGCCCACCCCCGATTCCCGTTGGACGTCAAGAGATGCTTGATGGGAATCGCGCATCAACGGCGCGATCGGCGGTACCGGTGTGTCCGAGAAGCGAGTTCATAGCGGGTTCCCGCGTTTTTGTCTGCGATCTACGCGCGATATCAGCTCGCGTAACACGCGAGTTGTTCCCGCGTGTATATTGCATCGTGAAATGTGAATCTGCTGCGTTTGCGATTTGCGGTATCCGTTCCCGAGTTCGTAGCGGATTCCCGTGTTTTTGTCCGCGATCTGCGCGCGCGATATCGATTTTTAACTGTAAGTAACACGCGCGAGTTGTTTCCGCGTGTATATTGCATCGTGAAATGCAATTCTGTTGCGTCCGCGATCTGCTGTATTTGTTTCCGTGACATGCGAGTTTGTAGAGTAATCCCGTGTTTTTGTCCGCGATCTGCGCGCGCGATATCGGTTTCCGTGACAGGCAAGATTGTAGCGGGTTCCCCCGTCTTTCTTGCACCATGAAAACTTGAATCTGCTGCGTCCGCGATCTGCGGTGTCCGTTCCCGTGAGATGCGAGTTATCGGCGGGTTTCCGCGAGTCCTTCGCACCGTGAAACGCGAATCTGCTGCGTCGGCCTCTTGCCGTACCCTTTCCCGTGACACAGGAGTTTGTAGCCAATTTTCGCGTGTTTATCGCATCGTGAAACGCGAATTTGCCGTATCCGCGATCTGCGGTATCAGTTCCCGCGTCACGTGGTTTGTGGCGGTGCCCTGGCGCTTATCATCAATTTTTATAAAGTTTTTCTGTGGCATCCCCAAAGATAGCCCACCCCATGTTTTTCACCATTTATCTCTTCGTTTTGGGTGGGCGTCCTTTCGGGATTTTACGGTATGTCGTTTTTATCATCCTTGGTTCCCCCACATCATCACAGTGGGCACCTCACAAGGGACTGGTAACACAGAATCCATTCTATAGCTTTGTGGTAATGTTGCACAAATTAACCGGCCACAATGGCGCCCAAGTGTGGTATGCTACCCACTCGCAGGAATTTCACGGGGCTTGGTTTCTTCTTTCGGTAAGCCTTTTTCCACTCCCCGCGTTTCCTACCGTCCCATGCTTCGGTCACGTCCGCGTTTGTTGTATTGGTGTGTTTTTGACCATTCATTTTGTGACTGCGGCAATAGTTTTGCACGCTTGTGTTGGTTTCTGGGGGCGTTCCTTTTTTGTGCTTGCAGCCATGCTCACACGGGAGCAAAAAGCTGCAGTGGCCGCAGCGGCACAAATGAACCTGCTCAAAAGGTCACGGAGATGTGCAACTTCGTGATGCAGCGCATGGCCCTCACGCCTGGCCAGCAGGAGACCCCACCGCAAGAGCCCCGACCACACTTGACTGTACCAGTCTACATGGGGTACGACGACGTTAAGTCCGTGGCAGACTTCCTGGGCGAGTTCCAGACGTACCACCTTGCCTCCGGTGCCTCAAAAGCCTTCATCATGGACCGCATTGTCCCACTGGCGTTGCAAGCCAGTGCTAGAAGCTCGTTAAGGTTGCAGGCCCCGTTCACGAGCCTGGCGGACTTCCAGACAAGGCTTCGAGAAGAGTTCCTGCTTGTGGGCTACGCAACGCAGATTCTCCGAGAGCTCGAGGCAAGGCCGCAGCACTTGGACGAAAGTCAGGACCGGTACGTTCAGGTCATGCAAGAGCTCTTTAAGAGGGCGGACCCGGATACACCGGAGTCGGACAGATTAGCTCGAGTCAGAAGACAGTGCCACCCAAGATACCCTGCCTACCTCATCAACCATACCTTTGAGACCCTTGAAGAGCTAGCCCGGGGTGCCTGCCTCATCGAGGAAGCTCTTCATGCTGAGCGGAACTACGTGCTGCCGCCACCAGCCAAGTACGCACTCAAACCAGCATGCCCCGAGGCCTCCACGCAAGTGGACTGTCCGAATGAGACCTCTCTTCTCTACCACATCAACTGGGAGAGTTGGCGTGACATGCATGGCGTTCGCCCATGCGAGATAAGCGGATGTTCGACTAACTCTCATAGAGGTCCCTGGAGGTTACAGCAGGGCCTGTGAGGATCTCGGGCGGGGGTTGCCACGACAGGTGGGAGGTCGTTGGCCGTGCCCTATCGCAAGTTGGGGCCCAACAGAGATCACTACCCAAGCGAACCATCTTCATCAGTGTGCTCCTGCAAGTGCTGGGGAAAACTGGCACGCTGCGGTCGAAATTCCGCAGCCATGCAGCATTGAACCCCGCCACAGCGGAACAAGCCCTCCCCACAACAGCTAATCGCAAGCCTGGTAGAGGCCCTCCCATAGTGGTTCTTTACCCGATCACTGGAGGTGGGCACCTCGTTGCGGGTGACTTAAGCAGGCAACTGTTGTCAGACTGCTGCTACGCGTGCGAGCAGCCCGGCCACCAACGAAACGAGCGTCCAAGACTTCTGGACACTACAAACAAGAGGTGGCACGAGACGGCGGCAAAGGGCTGGAACCAGAACAACCAGAGAACTACGACGGCCGCCGACGCTAATACCAGACAGCCACTGGCTGAAAGCCGTTACAGTCCCGGGGAGCTGTGAGGCTGCGGCACAGATTCCAACGGAATGTCGAATCCAGCCCGAGCCTATCATCATTGAACCGTGCATGACGATGACTTTGCTCGGTTTTCCTTTTGCCGCACTTTTGGATTCTGGGGCCGCTATCTCACTTAGAGGGGATTTTGTTTTCGAACTCTGCAAAGCAAAAAAGATGAGTCTCCGGGAATGCGAAACGCGATTACAGCTAGCTTCTCTGACAACCTTCGAGAGGCCCGAGAAAGTCTAGACGTCGCCCGAGTGCAGCAGTCGTAACAGTACAACCAGGGGCAACGTGACCTGCAGTTCGAGTTGTCGCAGTTTAATTTGGATACAGCTGACGGCAGCAAAGGGCTGGAACCAGAACAACCAGGGAAACTACCACGGCCGCCGATGCTGATACCAGACAGCCACTGGCTGAAAGCCATTACAGTCCCGGAGAGCAGCGAGGCCGCAGCACAGATTCCAACGGAATGTCGAATCCAGCCCGAGCCTATCATCATTGAACCGTGCATGACGATCACTCTGCTCGGTTTTCCTTTTGCCGCACTTTTGGATTCTGGGGCCGCTCTATCTCACTTAGAGGGGATTTTGTTTTCGAACTCTGCAAAGCAAAAAAGATAAGTCTCCGGGAATGCGAAACGCGATTACAGCTAGCTTCTCTGACAACCTTCGAGAGGCCCGAGAAAGTCTTGACGTCGCCCGAGTGCAGCAGTCGTAACAGTACAACCAGGGGCAACGTGACCTGCAGTGCATTTCATGCCGTGCAATTTATAAACATTGTACCTTGTGCTAACGACTTGTAATCCAGATATGGGTTTACCCATCTTGTGACAGGAGACAACTATCATCAACCTGGCAGCCCCTCTATGGACGTCGCAGAGCCAGAGGCCAGTGCCGCAGCAGCTACAGGAGCAGCCCCGTATCCCCCCACCGAGCAGACCGTACCTGCTCCTGCAGCTGCTTCAAGCTGCAGCAGCGACAGGGTGGCGGCTACTCAGGATGAAGGCAGGCCGGCCAGAGGGAGAATGGTGCTCCTAGAGCAGACTCTCTCAGCAGAGAACGATGTACGAAGTTCTCTGCTGAGGGCAGAGTCTGCCATCCGGATCAAGCTCCTTGAGGAGGACCAGCACATGAAGGTGGCAGAGCACCAAATGAAGGTGGCAGAGCACCAAATGAAGGTGGCAGAGCACCGTGTGCGGCTCCAGGTGGAGCAGACAAATTTAAAAATTGCTGAATGGAAGCTGAGGGAGCTTCAGCAGGGAGGCGAAAAATAAAAAGCCGTGCCAACGCCTTGACTTTTGAAAGGATCTAATTTATTTCACAGAAGTTGAAAGCTGGGGCTATATCCAGAAAGGGATAGGGTGCGATTTCAGCTTGTTTCACATTAGGCATGCTTTGAGAAAATGCATGATTGCATAATGGCTCCTGCCTTTCATCTATTATTATCATTTGGACTAGTAAAAAGCCACTGCACAGTCACTACAGCAAAGGGTTTGGCAATATTTTCACATTTTTATTGGTGAAAAAACAAGAATAAAGAAAACAGTAAAGGCATTTGCAAGATACACACAAAAAAAACTTATTTACATATGAACTTACCTCCAGACGATGCTTATGGGACAGTTTCATTGGACGCCGTGCTATTTACTCCAGTACAATGGAAAAAAGCCACTTTCACGACAAAAGCTTTAAAGGGGCGATGGAACAATTTTCGTACTTCGTGCAGATACTGCGTAAAACAAATCCTTAAAGTTTATGAGCTGAAACATGTTGTGTTTTTAAACCCGTGCAATAAAAAACGCTGAAGAAAAAAATTAAATAAATGGCAGAGTTTTTCCCTTTAACTTGCAGCCAGAAAAAGTGGCCAAGTGATTTGGAGACGATTATATGGCACCAATGTTGATCATAGTACAGGACACGCGCCGAATTGCAAACATTGTTGGTGTGGCTATTGTCGTCGTTGCAGCACTTGGACACGAGCCACTACCTGAATGATTGCCAAGCTGTTATCACATGCCCAAATCGAGTGCTCACGCAATACTATAGGGTCCAATCTGTGAGCCGCATTCAAATATTGTCACTGGGAGGGGGGACTACACCGACAATGCGACCCCTGAGCTTTTGTGGAGTTTTGTGAAGGAGTGATTGAAAGAAAATGCTTGCTTTTATCTGAAATTACACTGCAACAAAAAATGTTTCTCGGTCAGCAGCATTGCATTCAAGTATACTAGGGTTCCTCTAGTGCCAGTAAGCTTGTGTAGAGTGAAAAACATTATAACTGAATATTGTTCCACCGCCCCTTTAAGGCAAAGCTCGATCAGTCATTGAAAGAAGTTGTCTACTTGAAGCTTCTTTCGATGATTTGCTCCCGTTTCTGTATGCCCGTGAGGGAGTCCTCCACGGTGTCCACGGGTGGCAGGTGGACTGGCCGTGTGGCCCTCCTCCTGGGTCTGCGTGCCCTAGGCACAACTGGCGGAGCTGGGGGAGGTGGAGGCTGTGGGTCCTTCCTCAGGCAGGCCAGGTTGTGGAGTGCAGCGCAGGCAGTAATAATCTGCACGGCCCGACGTGGCTTGTGTTGCAGCCTCATGTCGAGGCAGGGGAAGCGCCGCTTCCAGATGCCAAAGGCCCTTTCGACGGAGTTTCTCGTCTTGATGTGGGCCTTCTGGTACCTGATCGTGTGAGGGAATATCATGATTGGCTAATTAAATTATAATATTGCCTGTAGATCCCCTTCATATCTTTCTCCCGAGTAGCTCGATTTCAAAATGCTTCAGCACCACTTAAAACAACGCACTAGCCGCAGACAACGACAAACAGGAGAAGCTTCACTTGTCCCGCCTCCAGCAGCAGCATCAGCATCATACATTCGGTAACACATTGGCATCTCGTGCACCTCGTGCGTGCATGTGCAGCCAAAGCATGCCAGAAGGCATTGAGCGTGCTCTGGAGGCAGGGCAGAAAGACTCCCTGCAGTTCTCACCGTTTCAGTGACTATAATCCTCAATAAGGGCAGATATTTGCAGGGCTAATGTTGCCACACCCAGTATCTTACTTATTTTTGTTGTATCGTATCGCGTCGCGTTGTACCGGCTGGCTCGGGCCGCTTGCTCGGCCGCCTTCCTTAGGCCGATACTACAATTTTGTTTGTGCATTATTTAAACATCGCAACTAGCGCACAAGTTCAGTAGTCTTACTACTGTTCCACGTTTGTATATAATGTTTTCCTTGTCTCCACACATAGCCCTACATTTGCTCAGGCACTTGTAGGATTTACTTGCCTGCCTCGTGGTGTGTTGGCTGGACCGGGATCTGCCAGGGGGTCATCAGGAAAAAGAAGCAGGCGTAGCCCATGTCCCCAAGCAGCACCCCTGGTACCCGGCGTTCCTCGTACAGCACCCGCACACGGGAGTTGTCAAATATCCGGCTGTCGTGTACCGACCCGGGCCAGCTCACAACAACATCATAGAATTGCAGCTGGGGGCCGGTGACAGCCTGCAAGTAGATTGCGTTGAAATGAAACATGGAGACATGAGTAAGAAAAATTAGTGGCAATGGTCCCATCGAATGAAGCTGTCGTAATACTCGACAAATATTTTCATTAAAAAACTGCTCAGTGATGTGTTCTGACAATGTCAATATGAAAATTGCAAGCTTCGAAAAGTATGAATATTGCAGTTCATTTGGAAGCGAATATCGAATAACGTATTATTTGAAACTACTATTAGAAAATTAGAATATTCATGCAGCCCTACTTTTTGAACATAGTAATTGTGCAGCCCTACTTTTGCACATAGCATCAAGGGGAAAAATATTTACTTTCTTAATTTTCAGTGGCATCGCCAACCATGTCATGTGCCAGACGCTTTAGAGCAACATGTAGCAGGTTATTCGTTCTGGCTCAGTTTGGCGCTAGCAGTTCAACCACTGCATATAGCGAAGCAAAGACGAGAGGGCTTCGACTACGAAAGTTTCAAGTTATACATGTGTAATGCTTAGGGCAGAATTTCCAAATTTCATGCAGTCGAACATGAGCGCATACTCCAATGAATGACATCTCGCGCTCGCGCAAGCGCTGCTCTTTAAACTCTCAATTCGGTAAAGCGCGAACTCTGCACTCGTTACCTGGACGTTGATGGAGAAAACTCCCTTGCGGTTGCGGAACACCTCCGCGTCGTCGCCGCCGGGGCTCTTGATTCGCACGTGGGTGCAGTCAATGCACCCGGTGACGCCGGGGAATTTCGCAAGTGAGAAGAAATCGAGCATCACCGTGTTGAATTGGGCGGCGCTGGGAAAGTGAACGAGGTCCCGGAACAGGTGCCTCGCGATCAGCTGCGTAACTACTCCGACCGCGCGGCACACTGTCGGTTGGGACACGTTCACAAGGTCCCCAGTCACGACCTGGAAGGTCCCGGCACCATAAAACCGCAGCGTGACCAGCAGTTGCAGCATGGGGGTCAGCGGAAGGCCCCTGCAGTCGGTGCTGGTTTGTAGAGGCAGCATCCCGAGCAGCTCCCGCACGGTTCCCTTCGTAAAGCGGTACCGCGCCAGGAACTGCCCGTCGTTGTAGCGCTCCATTGGGTTTTCTCTATCTCGAATTGATGGTCGCGGGACTCGTGGCAAAGGAAACGCGTCCCCGAAGACGATATCGCACGCGCGAGTTGCGAATTCGAAGGCGGAGATCCTTTCGGCGACGTCGCTTCGCCAAGCCGCCATGTTGAAACGACTGCGAAGTCGCGTTCAAGATAGGTCCAACCCAGTCTTGAAATTTGGGCACTTCAAGTTCGCTTCAAGCTCCGTTCAAGATCGGTTCAAGTTAAGTTGCGTTTATGAAGCGCGCTTGCTCGTCGCAAGACGGACTTGAGCAAGTTGAAGCTCGACTTCAGAGCAAGTCACATCTATGAATTCAGGGGTAAAAATGATCATGTAACTTTTGCAATCCAACGACATCGTCTGGGAACCTCTAATGGTGTACCATTCTAATTCTGTTCAGGTGCTCCTGCTCGATCTGGGTTTTATCTCCAAACCTCTTCTGTGGTAGCTCTATCACATCGACGTAATTTTCCTCAGATGCTACAAGTCCAGAGCAGAGCAGAGGCGGCCGTTCCCGTAAGTTGAGATCGCAAATATTGAAATTTCTCAACATTCGACAAGCTGCGATTATTGTGAACCGTCGCTCTGAATTGATCCCCAAATTCCTGCCATTTGCTTAGTTCTCCGTTGAAGGTGATCATTTGCAGCTTAGGCAATCTGGTACCCCTTCCGGTGGCTCCCTCCCGATGCAGCGAGTCGTCTGTGCGCGACGTCGTAGGGCCGTTCTTCACTCGGTCGATCTTAAGTTCCAACTGCGCCAGTGAGGCGATCGCAGTGTCCTCGTATTCCATCATGGCGTCGCACTCAACACTGAGCTCCTCGGCACGCACCAAAGGCTCTAATTCTTCATTTAGCTTCACGAGCTCGGTGTTGCTCAGTTTCAGTCTTTGGTAGAGCACGCTTAGAGCTTCAACGTCTGGTTGAGGGGTGCCAAAGATGCTCATAGCTCGTTGACCAAACCAGTGTTCTGGATCCTCCTCGCTGCTCATCGTACTTTCAGGCGTTCCATGGTCTTGTTAATCTGATGGCCTCGTTAACCCAACTTTCTTTATCTTCCGGGTTTCGGCACCAAATTATGGTGTAGAACCAGATTGGACGATCTAAACTAAACAACTGTTTATTAAAGGTACACACTGAAAGTTACATTGTTATAAAGACAATTTCGAGCAGAAGATGCGTTAGCTGCGTCCTTTTTTGGAGGGAGGACCCAACACAAAGACACCCGAGCCACACCCCGGCAACCCAAATATCCCCCGTTTCTCTCTCTCCTGGTCATAAAACACTACGCCGACCATGTAGACTAAGCGCTTTTTGAAAAACTCCCGTCCCTGTATCGAGTTTCCAAACACCGTCGCCCCCTCGCCCTGGCTTAAGTGATTTGTGGTATACGAGCTAGTCGACCGAGGAATTTGTGAAACTCTATCCGCAACACTCTATAAAGTATAAAAGATGCGGCACAGCCACCGATCCCACAAACCACCCGAAAGTTTGCCTTGCAGCCGTGCTTAACGATGTGGTTCACAACATGTTTGATGGACATCACCGTGTATACACATCTTGGGCAGCCCATAAGATCCCGAGGCATTGCGCTCGCCTCTTGTTTTCCCACTTGGTGAAAGTGACGATGATGCAACAGTCAAGGCATCATGCCGTTTCACGCACCAGTCACTCACCTTGCATCTTCTCCATCAAGCTGCTGGAGTTCGAGGCAAAATCTTTTCTTTCTAGGAGGATAAACATATTGCACAGAAAACGGAATGGAAAATGGGCCTTTTTTTTGTCACACTACGCTTGGCAGTGACTTGATGCACTGACCGGTTTCATTTGTACCGCTGATACAAGGCGTCTCACTAAAACCGCACAGTGGATGGAAAGGCAGTGCTGGGAGAGGGAGAAAGCGGGAGGCGCTAGGGAGGCGGGGAAGGAAGGGAGAGTAAAGGCAGGAAGGAGAGGTGTCTCTTCCTCACTCCAGGCTTCCTAGTGCTTGCCCTTTCCCTGATGCTGCCTTTGCGTCCACTGCACGGCTTCAGTGAGACAGGGTATAGTTATGCTTTACCAACTCCACTCTAAAGAAAATACATATGGTTCTTGGAATATTAATCGCAAAAGAAACTGCTATGTATGATCGGCATGCTCCGCACCATTCAGATTATGTACCACAGTTCGAGGCGCGCCAGCGAAGCCGCAAGCAGAGCAAGAACTGACTCCCAGTGCAGTTAGGCGCCGGTCGAAGTCGGGCTTCGGGAGAGAATTCGCTGCTGCGTCAAGTTGCAGCGTTGTTCTATACAAATGAAACGCATTTTAACCCAGATAACGTGTTAATTGGAAATAGATGTTTTTGATCGGTGCAAATAACTTTCCGAATGGCTATTAGCGCCTCTGTCATTTAAATTTTTCAAAACAGGGAAGCCTGTGACACTAAGATTATATCACGGTACAGTAATAACATAAACAATAAAAACAAAATTAAAAAAACTTAAAAAAGATGTGCTAGTATTAGCGTATTACGCTTGTTCTTTGCACACACGATTTTCGCAAACTCGCGCCATTTTCGTCGGTGCACTTGGAGATATAAGACATAAGCTCCGGCGCGCAGTTGAACCGCTCGACTTTTTAAATCCCCCTGCGGCTTAGTATTCAGTCACAATTATTTCCATAAAACGTCATATCGGTCCCTCTCTTTTAGGAAGCAGCATGTGACGGTGTGTAGGCTGTTACTGAAACGTTTTGTCGTCCTATGAGATTGTCTCCAAATGCAAGCGAATCTGATGCGAGATATGTTTTCCTCATCAAGTTCCCAGAAATCGTTTCGGGCCTGGAGAATGTTCCGATTCAGATGCGTATAAAGATAATGTATGATAATATATTTGCGTCCACATAGAATTGTTATCATCGTTTTGCACGTTTTATGTGAACCAGGTGCCCCCAAAATAAACGTACATAGTGCCTAAAATGAGCCGAAAAAAATCAACGACTCCACGTATAAAGCAGCAAGTTACCTCAAATGTCTTTTACTGGCGACATCTTCCCCTTAGAAATTCAAAACTCAACTCCTGGTGCGAAAAAAAAAATCGGACTTCCTAAAATGCATTGTAGTCAATGCGGTAACGTTATGGGGCTTGCCCTCCTTCCCCAACCCTTTTGCGACCGTCCGTCCGTGGACGCGTAACAACTAAAACAAAACACCTGTTGCGCAACCACCTGCTGCATATCCACCGGCTGTGCAACCACCTGTTGGGTTGCACAACGATCTACTGAACAACCACCTGTTATAAAAACACCTTGCATAATCACCTCTTGGACAACCACCTAACCACGTGGTGCACCATCACCTGTTGCACAATCACCTAACCACGTGGTGCACCACCACCTGTTGGACGACCAGTTGTTGTGCAACCACATGTAGAAGGACCATCTGTTGCACAACCACTTGTCATAGCGGAGCATATACACCGGTTACCCTCCACCCATGCGTACAATCTGATAAAATGCAATATCAATGCTATCGCATTTGCACTACTATAAGTTTAAGCAGAAAGCGATGTCCGTTTTCTTGTTTTTGTTTTTTATTTGAGGCGGAGTTTTCAATTTTAATGGGAAAATGTGACCAGTAAAGGTCACATTTTAGGAAAGTAACTACCTTATACGTCAAGTCGCTGATTTTTGCGGCCCATTCTGGTGTGGAGTATAATCTAGTTAAATGTTTATGAGAATCTAACTGTTTGTTGCGTGATGTAGCAGTAATCAGGGGCTGAAAAACAGTGGGAGAGCATGGAAAGCATAAATCCAACAATAATATACTTGCAAGGGAATGAGAAAAAAGCTTCTGCGTTTCAAATCATTTCCCACTGAGTGAGAGGTCCCCTGCAGCACTTAGAAGACACATCACTGTGGATGCCGACAGGCAGTGGAGTAGCCAGGGGGGGGGGTTCAAGAGGTCAAACCTCCTCCCCCCGAAATTTGGGGGGGGGGGGCTTGAGAGCCAGAGACCGTCTGGTTCTCCTGCCTCCCTTTTCACCATTTTGAGATACTGAAAAAAGCGAGGATCTTTCGCATTGTTTCTTTATTTCACATTTGGAAATTCGCGTGTAGTATCGTCGTGTGGCGATTGAATCTTCTTTTTCCGGCGTGTCTTCCACAGCCAACTTCCAGCTCGTTTCAGCAGCTCAGATGGCTCAGACCAACCGTACCTATACCCACCTTAAAGAACCCCTGAAAAGAAAAAAAAAGTTTTTTCAAAACAGTCTGGTTGGGAGACGCATGTCAACAAATAAATTTTACGAGCAAAAAAAATTTTTAGAGCAATATTGATTACGTTGGATGCAATTTAGTTGGTAGTCACCTCCTTTCCACTTTTTCTCTCTCGGCATTTCGGGCGCGTGGAGGAGAGGTATCTCCGCCTCTTCGTAGTGGATCGGCCTGGCTGCTTGGCTGGCTTGGCTGCGCCCCGTACGAGAGCCATTGCTACTTCCTGTGTCTGCCGGTCGCACGTCGTACCACGCTGTACAGCCGATTCACACAACGGACCGAATCGCGATTTTCGTCCGCAGGCCGTGTACCAAGTGACCGGCACGTCACCGATTCCTGCAATCGGCGCCTCGTCCGCGGACGCGCAGACTGATAAAGTCAAGCGCCTTTTTCACTCCGCGGATTTTTGGCGGGAGATTGACTTGAAATGCGTTTAGTCTGGCAACGGTACATTGTTCTCTTTTTTTGTTTTTGGGCGATGAAAACAAAAGTGGCACATCGTTGTGTTTTGTGCGTTCACTGGTTCATTTTGTCGGGCGTTTCTTCGTTCCACGTGTGAAAGGAACTGCAGAAACTTTGTTTGGCTGACGCGACGCAGATTCCTGTACTCCTCCGGGTCCGCGTCAAGAAGCTTCCGTCAAAACTCGCCTAGCACGCCGCGATGATTCTTGCACGTCCAATCAGGATTTCACCGAGCAAGACCTCTCTTGTGGCTGTGGTGAACTTGACTGTTGTGCACGAGCGCAGAGTGCGTGAAGACATCTCCAGACGCCCCTTCGCGAGCCCAGAACTTGTCACTTCTATGCGGAACCCTTCTCGAGCAGTACCATGCCTGTGTCACTCTCATGCTTTGGGTTAGGAAAGCTAGTGGCGCTTCGCGCGAAGCCTATCACGGTGTTTTGTCTCGATCTGCACGTGACAGCGGCGTACGATTCTTTATCGCGGTAGCAAACGTCGATTTCTCTCTTGGACAACGGTGCCACGGTGCGATGTTGGAGTTTCGCGGCCCTGTGGGGTGCCGACCAGGTTCGGTCCGTCCTCGCTGTCGTCTACTCGTCGTCTCCCTCGTGTGGATGCGCTTGGGAGACAGACGAACCACAGACATGTCGTCACCGTCCGCGGATCAGTCCGTCATGTGAATCAGCCATGACTGACTAACACAAGCAACAAACCCTCTTCAGTAGGTCTTCACATATAAACGCGATAAAACTATAAAACCCCCGAGGACGCGAGACGCGTTGCAAGACGGCGACCAGGACAGAAAAACAAAATGGCGAAGCTTTTGTTTGTTGGGTTTGTTGTTTTATTCGAACGAAATAACGATTTTGTAAAACGTTTGTAAACAATTACGACGTTCATTCGGTGGATTGTTTCTAAAACCTAAAAATATGTAATTCAAAAGGCGATTTCAAGAGATCATGAAGATTTTATAACCAACATCAAAGCTGTCACTCATTCTATTGGCCAATGAGAAGCTGATTTGAATGACCATCGTTACCATGAGAAGCCGAGCTGAATTTAATGGAATTTCCGCGCAAAATTTCAAATAAATCTTTCGCCGTCAATATTGGTCGTAAAAAAATTTTTTAGCGTAAAATTCATTTTTTGACACGCCTGTCCCAAACAAACTGTTTAAAAAAATTTTTTCTCTTCAGGGGTTTTCTAAGTTGACAGTGCGGTGGAAGCTTTGTGCTGGTTGAACTAGTCGTCGTATATCATTTTTTGCATCAAGGGATCATGCGGCAGAGCTGAAACAGCGCCAGAGAGCGCACATTTTTGCATCAAGGGATCACGCGGCAGAGCTAAACAGAGCCAGAGAGCGCACATTTTTAATCCTCTTTTGCGCGACGCGGGCCTCTTACCGCTCTTCGTTTTCACCCTTTCTGAAGTCCTTACGCAACCTCCTCTACCTCCCACCACAGCTCTCACATCACAGTATATCCCCCCTCCCTCCCCCTCCCCCCCTCCCCCGGCCACCTTATCCCCGGGACACATTCAGCTTTGCTCTAAAGAACTGCGTTGTGCCATAGAAACCAGATTGGATAAAAGTAACAACATGCTCGGTCGAGGACAGGACCGAAGGGAGGGTCAGATGTTCTTGGTTTGGTTCATGACATTAGAAAGATCAGAGCTTTGTCAACGTGCAGGCAGAGGCAGCCCTTTAAAATTCTTGCCAATGCGTAACCATGCCGCGATTCTAGTGGTTGAATGGTTGAACCCCTTCCGCTTATTTAACCGAGCCGGTCCGACTACGGTACAAGTTATAGGTTTGCTTAAAAGTTAGTCAGTTAACAGAACAATATTGCGATGTGAACGTAAATGACATTTCTACAGTCAAATTAAAGAAATACCTTAAACGGTTCTTGGAGTAAGGAGGTTTTGAAATAATATTTTTCGAACTTCTACACCGACACAAATGCCGCAGCAACATATCTGGCGTACGTGCGCTTCCGCGCTAGCGCACCGACAACAATAATTAAAGTTACATTGGCGAATTATCTCTGTTTATATTCCATAAAAGGTTATATTGTAATGTGTAATGCATTTTTTATGTAACCAGATCTCATTTTATGTGATGATACTGGAGTCCGAAGTAAAACTTGTTTTTCAACAATTTGTCAGAGCTCCCTCCCTCCCTCCCTCCCCTCCCTCTCCCTCTCTCTCTCTCTCTCTCTCTCTCTCTCTCTCTCTCCCCCCCCCCCCGGGAGCATGGTAAGTCGCACAGTCCAAGCAGAAACAGATGCAGCAAAGGTTAGTTTATTGAAGTAATCGTCTGGAATAATGCATATGTGAAACAAATATACATGCACTCAATGTAGACGTTATGTGAAATAAAAAATAAGTACTATAGATACAAATGATGGAAATAAAGTGAATAGAACGTCTTGAACAGCTACCGAGCGAAAACCAGCCCACTTCAAGCTGGATTATGGAACTGGAAATGAGGCAGTCAAGCTGGATTCCAGCTGGAACCAGCTGGAATCCAACTGGACCCAGCTGGAATCCAGCTGGACTGCCTCATTCAGTTCCATAATCAGCTGAAGCTGACTGATTTTCGCCTGGAGCACTACTTTGGACAAGACGTAATTTCTTCTCATTATTTACAGACGCTATATACAGTCGTTATCGAATGACGTATTAGACACGAGGTCGCGCGTTCGATTCACCTGGGTAAAACCAAAATTGCCAGTGTGTACGAGATTTCGCCGTGGCGCTCCTCGTCGGCCAACACTTTGTTCGGCGTGTGAAAACCCCCAAATTTGAACTCTGATGATTGAACAACGGTTCAGCTACACATTAAGCTGCAGCCTCCCTACGCTCGCGATAGAGAGCGTCAAGGACGTCCGGGGACGGACCTCAGTGTCGTGATGCACATCCAGGAAAGCCAGTCCCAGCGATCGGTCATTTGAAGTCGAAGACCTCAAATACGTCTTCAAGCGACGCAGAGAGGAGAACGAGCGCTCCACTTCTGCTGTAGTACAGGCAAAGTTGCGAGAATTTTAAGGAGACGGTGAACGTTTGGAAACAGAGCCTCCGGACAAAGTACGACTGCCTGGAACGTAGATGTGGCGGGAGTTTCATTTTTCGTCCTTCTGCACTTAGCCGCCCATACAAGCAGTTCCCCTTGCAGTTCCGAAATCGAAACAAAGCTCGAGTACACAGCTGAAAACTCTCTGATTTTCCAGTGCCGACATGCGTCCATGACCTTCGACGATTCCGCAGCTTGTGCAGCTATTTCTGACTTTTGTAGCTGTATTTGCCACGATATCAAAGCCACTCACCACACTGCTTCGTAAAGGAGAGGAATGGCACTGGTCGACTGATCAGGAGGCTGCGTTTTGGAGGCTGTAGGACTGCCTAATGAGTGAGCCTACGTTGGCACTCTACGTACACGGTGCAAAAACGGAGGTGCACACAGACTCTTGCAAGTTTGGCCTCGGAGGAGTACTGTTACAAGAACAAGCAGACGGGTTGATGAACCTGGTTATCTACGTCAGCCACCGCACGACGCAAGATGAAGAGCGATATCACTCTTACGAACTCGAGGCATTAGCAGTTGTGTCAACAGTTGAGAAGCTTCGGCCGTACTTGTATGGGATCGAGTTCACTCTCATTACAAATTGCAACTCCTTGCGAACCGCGCTGTCGAAGAGAGACCTAGTGCCACATATAGAAAGGTGGTATCTGCGGCTAAAGGACTACACGTTCGAAGTGGAACATTGACCGGGAGATAAGATGGCCCACGTCGACGGCTCTCAGCAGGGCTCCTGTGTCGGAGCCTGAAGAAATGGACGTTGCAGTCGGCGCCAGCGTTTTTGCTGAAGAGCTATCCGACGACGATTGGTTAGTGTTAGCTCAGCAGAAAGATCCAACGATGCAAGGAATCGAAGAAAGCCTAAAGAAACCCTCAGAGACAGAAGGAGTCGCAGCGTATCGAGGAGTACGGACTCTCAGAGGGAAAGCTTTGCAAGAGAGTCATCGATGACAGAAAAGAGCGCCTACTATGGGTAGTGCCACGAGGAGCTCACTGGCAGATTATGTCGCCGACGCGCCAACGCTAGCGAGCTCCAAAGTCCAGAGCGACCAAGAACCACCGTTCGCGCGCAGCCCGAGATATAAACATTCGTTTCCCCGCTTCGCGCATAACCTGAGCGCCCCGTACCAGAGGCGTCTTTGTTTTATTTCGTTTTATATATAATAAACGAGACGTCAGTCTTCCGCCTCAGCTGACTCCGGCACGAAAGGTTGTCTGTGTGTTCTCTTCGCCAAAGAACATAAAACGAAACATGGTGTCGGAAGTCTGATCGCTCCGCGAGTCTACTAATAATTAGTAAAGCTCAGGATCAACTACAAAGAAGGAACAAAGGACAAGCCCTCAACTTCTGCCGACAACGGTGCTTACTGCAACAATCGGTAACGGCAACTTTTCGCATCTCGCCACCCGAAGCCTTCAGTTTTAATCCTATCGAATAGCCGGCGTGGAAGAAGAGGTTCAAGCACTTCCACAGTGCATCAGAACTGGCATCTCAACCATCATCACACCAAGTCGACGCTCTCATTTACACCATGGGACCACAAGCAGAAGACGTCTTACAGACCTTCAAGCTGTCCGACACCGAGGCTCAAGACTTCGACAAGGTGATAGAGAACTTCGAACGTTACTTCATTCCCCGTCGAAACGTGGTGTACTGAAAGAGCCATGTTCAACACAAGATTGCAACCTGGAGGCGGAAACAGTTGAGGAGTACGTCACTGCTCTCCATGGACTAGCCACTATGTGCTACTATGGACCATTGAAGGAAGAACTGATTCGCGACTGGCTGATTGTTGGACTTCGGAAAAACTTCAACTCGATCCTGATCTGGACCTACAGAAGAGCCATCGCTGCTGCGCGACAATCGGAAGTGATTAAGAAGCAACAAGTGGAACTCCGGCCGACAAAAGGAAAGGATGCCAACCTTGACCGTATAGCAGCCGAAAATGGGACAGTAGCAGGACCTGCTCAGCGAGGAGTTGATCGTTCAAATGTTCAAACTCCTACTAAGAAGACCACGGCACACAAACCAAAAGGCAAACCTTGCCGTTGGTGTAGTTGAGAAGCTTACCCGAGCAGCGTGTGTCCGGCAAAGAACACAGGCTGCAGCAGGTGTAAGAAAAAGGGACATATTGAAACAGTCTGCAAATCTTCAACTACCGTGAACTCCCTCATGACACAAAAAGGATTCGTAGGAGCTGCAGCTTCTCCTCAAACAGCAAAACGGGACATCGAAATATTCGTCGACAAAACTCCTGTTGTTTTCGAATAGACACTGGAGCAGACGAAACGGTGCTACCAGCTGCCATCATTCAAAAGGTCTTAGCAAAGTGCCACAAGCTCTCCGAGCCCCAACGCCGACTTCATGGTCCAGACGGACGACCCCTCAAAGTCATGGGATATAACAGGTCGAGAGATATAACAGAATGATAACACCCGCCATTGCCAGCCTCTTTAAACGAAGCGATGGAAAGGACTGGGACGAAACAGTAACTCAGGTCCAGTAGGGTATCAACAACACGCTGAACTGAGCGACCAAAGCGACGCCCTTCAGTCTGCTTTTCAACTTTTGCCCCCGAAACGTGACAGGGCGATAAAGTTGACAGCGCGCCACGCACGAGCTTGACGCTGCTGTACTCAAGCTCCGGGAAAAGGCAATAGAGAACATACGCCAAGACCAAGGAAAGTTGAGAGAACATTACAGCAAGAAACGAGTAGCTGCGCCTGGCTACAAACCAGGAGATATGGTATTACTCAAGCGAGAGCCAGTCGCAACAGGAGAGCCACGGAAACTGCGTCCAAAATATAGAGGCCCATACATTCTTGTGGAGAAGCTGCTCCCCGGCAGGTATAAAGTGCAGGACCTTCCTGAGACTCAACGCTCACAGCGCCTCAACGAGGGAATAGCAGCTGTTGACAAGATGAAGCGTTTCATTCTCTGTGACGAGGGCAGTGACGACCACCAGTCGCTCCGGCTCGAGGGTTAGAAGAAGACACGCAAAATGCTACTTGAGATTCGGAGGCTCATTTCGGGGACATATTCCGACTAGATTCCAACCGGGGCGGTTTGTGCAGTAGGAAGGCCGAGTGTTAGCGATCAAGAGATTTAAATCAGAAAAGAATTCAAAAGCTCGTAGGTGGCCTCCGCCCCGGCAGCTCCCAGACAGAAGTTTTTATACGGTCCCTGGAGAATCCCCGAGCCCCAAAGAGGGGGCCCCTCTGCCGTGAAAACCCGAGCCCCGCGCGCTGGCCTGCAAGCATGAGCTTTGGAGGCGGTCGCCCTCGCCCATGAAGAAGAACATTCCATCGGGACGACGCCGAGCGAGGCGCAGCACCGCTCTAGAAACGTAACCTTTATATAATCCCCATTTGAGTATTCCTCAGTTTTAATTAAATAAACAGTTTAATCCAACCATATCTTAATTTGTTCACCCTAAACGCCAACACATGTGAACAAAATTTTTCTTACGAACATCAGAAACTGTTTCTTGATCATATATACGATAATCGTATATGCTTGTCTTTTGCAATGTTTGAGGTCTATAATGCCCAACTTGATTTCGACCTTGACTGGGATGAGGAAACTGTTCTCTCTGTAGGATCCAAAATAAAAGCTAACCAGCTAGAAACCAACTCCAATGAAGCCCATCCACCGTGTCTACCATGCACTGACGCTAACGGAGGGGACGAGTAAGGCTGTTTCATTAACCATGAGAGCTCCGCAAGCTATGTGCCACGAAACTCAGCAATATTACCCTCACAGAAGATGAACTGTCTCACACCCTCTCCCTACTTCGTGTACATCAGCGCGCTGGCCCCGGCGGTCTCCATCCTCCGATTTTTCAAGATGGCCTGCTTGGCATGTCCTGCAGTACCCCTCAAGATGTTCCGGCGTTTTCTTGACTCAGGGTCTATCCCCACTGCTTGGAAGTTGTCACATGTGACCTCCATCCTAAAGGCAACCCACCTACCCTCTGACAATCCAGACTCCTACAGTCCTGTGGCCTCAACCTCTGTTGCCTGCTGCACATTGGAACGGGTTATCAACAAGCGGCTCCTCTTTCATCTTGAGTCCTCCAGCACTTCTGAGCCCAGCCCAACATGGTTTCCGGCAAGACCGCTCCTGTGAAACCGCCCTTGCCTCCCTGGTGCACACTGTGAGTGCCCATCTTGACTCTCACACACTATGCGAGATAGTTCAAATGGATACTCCAAGGCATTTGACCGGATCAACCACCATCTGCTTCTGCAAAAGCTCCGCCGTGTTGGCGTGGACGGGTGCCTCTTGAGCTGGCTGTCCAGCTTCGTCACTGGACGTTTACAGTCAGTTCGTTTTGCAGGAGCACTATCAGATCCCTATCTTGTGGCATTGGTGTACCTCAAGGAAGTGTACTTGGTCCAACCCTTTTCATAATATTCATAGATGACATCACGACCCACCTATCTTCCCACCTTTCCTCTATGCCGATGATCTGGCCCTCCTCCATCCTATCAAAATGCCTGTTTCATACACCTCCCTTCAATCCGACCTTGACCATTGTTACCGGTCGTCCTTAGAGAACCTCCTGCCCTTCAATCTATCCAAATGCTGCTCCATGACTGTCACTTCACAACGACCTTCATCTTCTCAGTCCCATAGTCTCTGCCTTGGTGGTGTCCCTCTTCAGCAGGTTACCAACCTGCGCATTTTGGGAGTGTGTGTGGACAGTCGACTACACTGCGGTAAACATATTACACTAACCACTGCTAGAGCTCGTCGCCTACTTGGTTTCGTTGTCCGCGTTACCGTGGAATGAGCCCTGCGGCTTTTCGACACCTCTACACTGCCCTCGTCCTCCCCATCCTAGAGCTGCTTCACAGTTTGGCATCCTCACCAGTCATCCCTGCAGTCAAGCCTGGAGGCCGTGCAACGTCGGGCCGCATATATATATACGTGCGTTGTACCAATCCTGCCGCAGAATTAACCTATGAGGGTACCACCAAGCTGCGCTGTACCAGACCTCGAGATGGTGCAGTCTTTTTCACAGGAGACAGCTCGCCTCCATCCGTCTGTTTTGTCTGCTTATGCAGCCCTCCCTACTCCGATATCCCAGACCGCCCTCGTCTCCAACCTGCAAACCTGTGCCGTTCAACCCCATCCTCGCACATACGCTCCGACACCGCGAGTCGTGCCTGCCCTACGTGCAGCCTCAGTGTGGCGAGAGTCTGCCCTCTTCAATGACTCACTCCCTGCCATCTAACCATGAGAACATTAGAGCACTCCAGAGTGAGGCAGCAAGATACCGTATTCACACGATTGTAAGTCGACTCGATTGTAAGTCGACCCCCCCCCACAATTTCGCATCAGCAAAAAAACAAATCTGTAGATGTGCATTTTATTGCAAACATGTGAGAGCGGCAAAACTGTTTCGAATGCCGAGCCTCCAACACGCGGTCGATGCCTTCTGGCGTGCTTTGGCTGCACATGCACGCGCGAGGGTGCTTGAGATGCCAAGGCATTATCGAAACTGGGAAGTTCACGCTGGAGGCGGGACAACTGAGAGCTGCTCACTGTCGCTCTTACTCCGTCTGCGACCGTACTACGACTTCTCCGCACTGGGGATCTCAGTCCCGTCATCATCACTGCCACTTTCTCGAAGCACGTCGGCGGCGGCGTCCAGCGAAATCTCGCACTTCGCAAATGACAGGGTCAACCGCACCTTCCGCGCTTGCTCGGTGATCGTGTTGGACGTCACGGGTAGGGACCGATTGCACACTTTTGCGGCGTACGTTGCAAGCCTGACTTCCAACTCCGGAACCAAATTTTGGCCTACGGAAGCCTCTTTGTTTGCCGTCACAGTTTAAGATCCCGCGCCACTGCTGACTCCACTGGAGCATCACCAGCTCAGACGGGTCGAACTTGCGTCGAACAGCACAGTTGTTGGTTGCTTCTGAGTAAAGAATGGCCAAAAACGAGCACCGAAAACCTAAACTGCCCGGATCACGCGTGTCCATACAAAAAACGCAGTTAGCGCTCCAGCATGATCTCGTCACTCGAACAAACGATGTGCTACCGTGAATCGCGCGAAAAACTGCGAAGCCGTGGCGGCCGTGGGGTGAGTGAGCCGTGAGGCTGTTCCAGCGGCCTCCGGAGTGGCTCTTGCAAGAAGTGCCCCCACCCCCGAAAGTCGGGCGCGCCGCGCTACTCGTTCGCGCTAATAAAAAAATAATTAATATGGTAAATGAGCGCACAGAATAGCGCAATGCTAGAGGTACAGCCGACTGAACTCGTAACAAGCAGAGGTGTTTGTGATATCGAGATTGTTTCGTTTTTGCCAGTGGTGGAATGCTTTGGTTCGATTAGAAGTCGACCCCCCAATTCAGATTTCCAAAAATTTAAAAAAGGGTCGAGACCTACATTCGTGTAAAGACGGTATGTGTGGCTGCATCAATAACTTAGTGTATCAATAGTGTGTGTGTTTTTTTCTTTTTTTTTTGGGGGGGGGGGGGTATAAAGGGTCAGTTCTGCGGGCACACATGTTGCATGGGCCCCCGCCTTTCCGCAGAACTCGCACCCCCTCCATACTCCTCTTCTCTTTAAGTGCAATAAAGTATGAAGTATATTAAACAGGAATTATATTTGATGCCTAACTTTACTTAAACCCTAAATCTGCAGTCCTAAGTTGTCACCCATGTTCTGAGCACAAGTGCAACTGGAGAAGCTTGATATGGCAAAGTATGTGCTTCCGCAAGTACCAGCGGATTTTGCCATCCGCTCACTCGACAAAAAGTCTAGGCGGTGCCTATGAACCTCAGAAATCAGATCATAGAATGGCTCCGATATGACATTTTTAGATACACACTGTAAGTATCTCACATATATTGCAGATACCAAAGTTTGATAGGAGTTCAAGTTGATAAAATACTGGGAGAACCAACAGATGTCAAATTTTAAAAGGATGATACAAAAATGTTATGCTAATGGATTTGAATTTTAATGACTGTACATCCTTGAGTGCAGCAAGCCAAAACTAGCACAGGGATAGTAAAGGACCAGAAACGTGAGGTGCATTCAGAAATGTAAAATATGACAGCGCACTACTTCATTACCTCTCTCCTTCGCAAAACAGTATTGCCTTTTCTCAGCGATGCCTCACGCATAAGAATTGCACGTCGGCCCAATTCAGCTCATGAATTGGATAGGAAGCCTGTGCAACTGGGAGACCAATCAGTGCTGTCACGGGAATCGCCGAGGTATATCATCAATAAAAGGGGGGGGGTAATATTGTTAGTGCGAACGACAAGTTCGATGGTGAAAAATCTACAGTGCTCTATCAGTGACCTGCACTGTCAAAGATGATCTCTAAAATCGCGATGGAAGCTTGAAAGCACTGGGTCCACCAACACCATCAAACTTGAAGTTCTGCTACTACTGTAACATCCTAATCCTGCAAGAATTGGACGTCATGACCACATCACCTCTCATAGATCCTTTGAGTTCAGAAGGAAAAGCCGACTCGGATTTGGAGGAAAATCATGTAATGGTCCTTTTGATCAGAGCCAGATTTAGGTATAAGACCATTTATGCAAAATAAGGAAAACACAAACCCGAAGACCAGTTGTGAGTCCCGAAAAGATTTCCTGAGGCTTTCTTTTTCTTTAACTTTCAGTCATTTAGTGCTCTTTTTAGCATATAAGTCTTATATACATGCGGCTAGAGGTGATGCCCAAAAGATAGCCGATCATGATTTTCGGCATGAATTTCTATTTTCCTCAAAGCTTAAGTTTAACTTAATTTTGCACATGAAAGGTTAGCCCACCCCTTATTTTCCTCCTAATGTGCATCGTTCTTTAGGGGGCTACCTCTCTGGATATTACTGTGAGTGATGCCAGGCAGGACCCTTAGGGTACATAAATAAATAAATAAATGTTAAGAAAGGTCTGCAAAATCTACAAATGGTTCTTCTACAAAGACTTTTTGAAAACTTGTGGTGGTAACATGCTTGTTTTAAGGCAGCTGTTTTCGAAGATGAACAGTGTAAAACCGAAGACCATAATGATTTGAATCATGGCCCCCTAACTCATCAGCTCAACATCGCACATTGTGTCTATGACTGCCATCACATTACACGAGTGAAGCAAAGCCACACATCCATCATTTTCCTAGTTGACTGTATTTCTAACGGCAAGATACTGTTTCAATTTCCGAAGGCTCGTCAGAGAACCTAAAGAGAAATCAGACCTTGCATATACGTCCCTTTACGATATACGAATGCTGTAGTGTGGTCCCCGAGGCATGCCGAAGAGAAATCGGTGCTTATTAGGACTTTGTCAAAAAGTCATAATATATACCTCAATGATAGTTAGTACAGATTGGGTTGGAGGTTACCAATCAAATAAAATGCTGAGATAAAGGTTTTTCCTCCTGAAATAGAGTTTTTCGTATGCAAGGACCGGTTCCAATTCGGGTTTTGTCTGTTTTTACCGATTACGAAAAGCCGCTTCGGGTGTTATTTATCGGGCTATATCGGTATTTGCCGAAAACACGGAACCCTACTTATGGGCCTATC
Source organism: Ixodes ricinus (assembly GCA_037355805.1). Lineage (NCBI taxonomy): Eukaryota > Metazoa > Arthropoda > Arachnida > Ixodida > Ixodidae > Ixodes > Ixodes ricinus. The sequence continues at coordinate 24,979 of JAZHYW010066798.1, forward strand.
AGAAGACATACTTTCATTCAATATTATATTTTTCGACGCTTACTGAACCAGCCTGAAAAGTTGGTGCCGACAACAGAGGATGTACACAGTATTGACGGGCATGTCAGGTCGATGCAGCAAGAGGTGGGAAAGGGCTTCATAAATCTGGCCAAACAACAAGACGGAATGTCCGGGACATTCACTGCACGGCGCCAGTGAATTGCCGACGAGTGTCCCTCCGTCCGGGACATCCTAAGGCGATATCCTGCTCTAGAGAAAGCTGATGATGATGATGATTGGGGTTTTATGGCGCAAGAGCAACTTAGGCCATATTGCGCCAAACAAAGGTTTTTCCAAAGGGCTTAGAGGTGTAATCTAAAAGAACAAGTTACAGCTGGTGTAAATGGCCAGTGTTATGAAGGAAATTTAAAACTCGGTCGAATGGTACCAGTGGTTGATCGCCAAGCAGAAAAAATAGATGAAAGGGGAGATGATCTCGAACAAGTTCTGGAAAACATTTTCGGCGCTCTTGGTTTAAAGCTTTGCAATGCCACAGGATGTGCAAAACAGTCAAATCTTTCCCACATTTGTCGCAAAGTTTAACGTTCTCACCACAGAGCAGGTGCAAATGAGTCAAACGGGCATGACCGATTCTTAAGCGGCAGAGGAGAACCTTAACCCGACGAACTTTATGGAAAGAACTCTCCCACACTCCCAGTAGGGGCTTGATATTGTGAAGCTTGTTCTCTTTTTCCATATCCCAATCCAGCTGCCATGACTTCAGAATCGATTTCTGTATGATCGGTTTCAGGTCTTGGTGTGGCAGGCCAAGGGGCAGTTTTGGGCACTCTTTCGCAGAGGCAGCAAGCAAGTCTGCTTCCTCATTACCAGGAATACCTACGTGGCTTGGGACCCAGCAGAATTTGATCAGATGCCCTTGTCGAAGTGCTCGATTTAAGTGAATCCGAAGACGTTGCACAAGAGGGTTCTTGCTGTCTGTTAAGGACAAGATTGCTAGAAGAACGCTCTGGGAATCGACAAACAGAATTGCTTTCATGATATTGTTCTCTAATATATACTCCACAGCCATTAAAATGGCGTACAATTCAGCAGTAAAAATACTTGCAAGAGTGCTGAGTTGTCGAACTTTCCTGATAGCAGTGGAATAAACCGCACATCCTGCAAAAGTTGATGTTTTAGACCCATCAGTGTAAAAGTGCAAATAGTCCTTGTATTTCTGTTCCAATTCGAAAAACTCCTGTTGAAGAACAAATGGAGAAACAGCTCTCTTTTTGTACTTGGACAGTGACCAGTCACAGGAGATTGGTAGAAGGTCCCAAGGTGCAACTCTCTCATTGCTCCTCAGCAAAGCAGCATCACTAAAGGGAAGATGGAGCGATGTTGCCATCCCTTGAACTCTGAAACTCAGTGGCCTAACAATACTGGGCTTGTTTTCAAAGAGTCGGAAGGATCTAGAAGGTTGGAGGGCATCAAAAGTGGGATGTTGGAGATAGCTGAATATCTTGTAAGCATAACAAAGACTCAAATATTGCCTTCGTCTTTCCAGGGACATTTGGTGTGTATCAGCATACAAGCTCAGCACAGGTGATGTTCGAAATGCCCCCGTGGCAAGTCGGAGCCCCAGGTGATGGACGGGGTCCAACACCTTTAGGGCAGATGGACGCGCCGACCCATAAACAATCGCGCCATAGTCCAGGCGGGACCGCACCAAGGAGTTATAGAGTCGTAAGAGGCACCGTCTGTCAGACCCCCAGGACGTATGCGAAAGGACTTTGAGGATGTTTGATGAACGTAGGCATTTATGTTTCAACTCTTTCAAGTGGGGTATAAAAGTGAGCTTTTTATCAAATATATATTAACCCTAAAAACTTGTGTTTCTTCTTTACAGATAAACAGGGTGGAACTCATGAAATGTACTTGGGAGCAGCCACGGGAGCAGCTGTAACAGCTCTTTTGGAGCAGGTTGGGAGCAGTTAAAACTACATTCTGGAGCAGGCTAGGAGCAGCTCAAATCAGTTTTCATAGCACTTCAGCTTGTTCCTTAGACGAGCACGGGAGCAATTTCAATTGTGCTTAGCAGCACAGATGAACATGAGTGGTTAGTGACCTAGGTAGATGGGATAACAGTGTAACAGATGCGAAAACTTGCCTTAGTGAGAACCAAAAGCAAGCATACATTTGTTTCTGAAAACAGTGTACCTGATATTTTCTGGGTGGCTTTCAGCTGCTCAAAATGCATACCAGCACTGCTTATGGCACAACCCACACGTGTTCGACATAGTAATTATATGTGCGAATTACGTAACATGCGTAAGCAATGGACGTGCAGTTGCGCGGAGGAACAGGGCAACGAATTTCGAGTTTATCCTATTGTACAACTCTATATCAAAGCAGCAGACTACGATTAACGGAGATATTGTATTCGAAGCGATGAGCCAGAGCAAGATGAAAGTACACCCAGCAGATCTACCGCTCGCGTGAGAGCTGCTGGCCGTGCAAGCCAGTTTCGGATCGGACTGCGTTTCAGTTCGATCAAATCACGATTTATCTCGCAGGAATGCAGTTTTAACTTCGAACGATGAAGCACTAAAAGGAATCTTTTGCTAATGTGTTTTCAACTGACTGACGTTCGGAACCCGGGCCGCAGTGCCTCAGGCGAACGACTCGACCTCACCTCGGCCGGCTTACTTAACCGCTTATGGTTGAAGAATAAGAATCCAGTCGCAAGTGATGTAGCACTTGGAATCCGACCCCCGACTTTTTTGCGCGCTTCCGACTCGGGATACACAGGGAAACAGACGGAACAAAAATTGCAACGTCAACCAAGCTAAACGCGCTCATTATTGCCAATTGAGTCGATAAAAACCGAAACCAAGACAAAATATAATTTTTTTGGCGCACGTTGTGCGATTGGAGCACAATGGCGGAGGTATTGGCATGGCGCAGTTTCTGCAAAATGGCGCAGGATGGCGCAGACAAATGCGTCTGGCGCAAAATGGCGAAATGGCGCAGCCGTTCCACCCCTGGATATAGCAACGTCATTCAAGTGCAACACTGGATCTGGAGACAGGCCACGGCGGAGTGAAAAGGGCACACAGATTGTCTTTTCGGGGGAGAACCTGAAGCCATTTTGATCAGCCCATTTGCTCATCTTATTGATTGTTGAGCTGCAATTGCCGTTCACAGCTGGACAGGTTACAAGAAGAAAACAATATCTGCACATCGTCAACATACATTGAATAGGATACAGATGGTGGTATAACCTTAGCCAGACTATTAATCTTCACGGCAAAGAGTGTAACGCTTAATACTCCACCCTGAGGGACGCCATTCTCCTGGAGAAAAGCATCCGACAGGATGGAGCCCAAACGCACTTGGAAGGTCCAACCCGTCAAGAAACTTTGAATGCAGCGAAGCATGCGACCTCGGACACCATATGAGTACAAGTCTCGAAGGATCCCATACCTCCAAGTAGTATCATAAGCCTTTTGGAGATCAAAAAAGACAGAAACACAATGCTGGCGATGGACAAATGCTTCCCGAATAGAAGTTTCCAGGCGGACAAGGTGGTCAACCGTGGAGCGGCCCGCTCGGAAGCCGCACTGATTTCTATCAAACACACCCTCTGCCTCTAAAAAGTGTACAAGACGGCGATTAATAAGTCTCTCATAGGTTTTGCCCAGGCAGCTTGTCAATGCAATTGGGCGATAGCTCGTCGGTAAAGAGGGGTCTTTGCTGGGTTTCAGTAGAGGAATTATGTGTGCCATTTTCCAACAGTCAGGAAAAGAAGCAGCATCCCACAATAAATTAAAAAAGGTGAGCAAACTGTTTAGAGATTCAGGCGACAGTCTCCTTAGCATCTCGTATTGAATCCTATCCGGCCCAGCCGCAGAGTCTTTTTTGACGCCGAGAGCCAGTTCAAGCTCACACCATGTAAATGGCTTGTTATATGAAACACCCTGAGCACCAGACAAAGAAATGGCTTGTTTTTCTGCTGCTGATCGAAACCTCTTAAAAGACTCACTATAATTGGCCGAGTTAGACACTTCCTGGAAGTGTTTACCAAGAACATTTGCTTGTTCCTTAAGCGATGTTGCTGATGGAAAAAGGGGTATCCTGAAAGACCGATAGTCTCCCCTGATCTTCCTAAGACGATCCCACACTTCCTTTGAAGAAACAAAACTACTCAAAGAGGTCACATACTTTCTCCAGGAACTGCCTTTAGCTTGCCTTCGCGTCCAGCGAGCTTTGGCTCTTCTTTTCTTGAATTCAAGCAAATTCCTAGGAGTGGGATAACGTCTGAAGATGCACCATGCCTTGTTTTGCGACTTGCGTGTTGTGGAGCAGTCCTTGTTCCACCATGGCTTGCACCTCTTGGGGAGTCGTCCAGAGGTCTGGGGGATACTGTGTGATGCGGCATTTATAATCGCTTCAGTAACATACAGCGTGGCATCTTCAGGGCTCATGTTTACAAGAACAGACGAATCAATAAAAGCCTCCAAACAAAAAATAGACCAGTCAGCCTTTTCCAATTTCCACCTTGGGAGTCGTGTCGGAATAGAAGGAATTGGCATTGTGCTTTCTAGAACAATAGGGAAATGATCACTTCCAAAAGGATTATTTAAAACCTTCCATGAAAAGCATGGAAGTAAAATTGGTGATGCAATAGAAAGGTCAATAGATGTAAATGATTGATGTGCTGCACTAAAAAATGTGGGATCCCTCCCATTAAAAAGACACAACCCAGATGATAATAAAAAACGCTCTACGACACCTCCACGTGAATCCTGGCGAGCACTACCCCACAAAGGGTGGTGGGCATTAAAATCGCCTAAAATTAAAAAAGGTTGAGGTAATTGTTTTACAAGTGACTCAAGTTCACTCATATGCAGTGGAGAGTTAGGTGGCAGATAAAGAGAAACTACCGTGATCAAACGGTCAACAAGAAGGCGCACTGCTACAGCCTCTAAGGGCGTAGAAAGGGGGACCTCAGAGCAAGCAACACCACTCTGCACCACTAGTGCCACTCCTCCAGACGTATTAGGGGAGAGTCTATCTTTTCTAAAACCTTGGTGCCGACGCAAAATTTGCGTATGAGTGTTATTTAAATGTGTTTCTTGCAGGCTGAGTGCAATGGGTCTCAGCTCGTCCATAAAATAATTTACATCATCAATATTTCTCATTAGGCCACGGCAGTTCCACTGCATAAAATGGAAATTGGTCATTGTTTTAAAAATGAGTTAAAATGTGAGTAAAGAAGAAACACTAGGAGAATAAATAAAAGTTCTAAGGCTGCCGTATGTGGCAAAAATTAATTCGCAATGTCACGTTGGTGGGATCACCGGTTTTTTGCCTTTTGTGCTTACTCTTAATAGTCTGCCACTCCATGTCGTCTTGGTCAGACGCATGAGTGGAGACTTCTCCACACTCATCCATGGCCTCAGTTTCCTGAGGCGAGGCTTTTCCTGCAGGTTTCTTCAGGTTCGGGGAACGGGGCGCCATGCCCCGCCCGCGACCAGACCCAGCCAAAGGGGCAGAGGAGGTGCTGGGCGAAGCGTCGCCCAAGTCCACCCGTTCCTGTCCCTTAGGCGCTGCAGGTGCGGCACGAGAGCCATGCCGCTCCTTCGATGATGCTCTCTCCAGGGAGTGTGGGCGAGAGTGTCTACCCTTCTCCCTGGAAGGAGACTGCGGAGGAGGGACGGTTGCAGTAGCCACCGGCCCATCCTGGGTCTGGGAAACAGCCTGAGAGGACAAAGGCTGTTGTCCCGTTGGAGCGCGAGGGTTCGCACTCTGGCTGGGAGGGTCGGTAGACCGCCCAGCCGAGATTGCACGCCCCGGAAGCTGAATCTTCAGCTGGGGCGTGGGGGACTGCCGTGGCTTCCCATAGTCCAGAAAGGACGTCTGGGTTGCCACTGCCACCTTCAGTGGTGCAGGTCCCCGCTGCACCACTTGGGCGTAGCCGCCTTTCCGCACGAATGCAAAGCGACGGCGTGCTTCAGGGTAAGAAAGGTTTTCTTTAACTTTCAAGGTGAGGACCTCTTTCTCGTCTTTCCATGTCTTGCATGATCTGGAATATGCTGGGTGAGGTTCAGAGCAGTTTACACAGTGTGGGTTGTTGGTACATGCATCAGCTTCGTGGTCGGTCTTGCTACACTTTGCACAGGTGGCCTTTCCACGGCAGCTTTGAGAGCCATGGCCAAATCTCTGGCACTTGAAGCATCTACGGGGGTTTGGCACATAAGGCCGAACCCTGCAGCGCAGGTACCCAGCCCTCACAGCTTCAGGAAGGACGGTTGATTGGAAGGTGAGTACAACATGTTTTGTTTTCAGCTCGTTCCCGTCACGACGCATGGTGATACGCCTTGCAGCTGTGACACCTTGGTCAGAGAGGCCTTCAACAATTTCACTCTCAGAGCTGTCAAGAAGGTCATCCTCGGAGATAACTCCTTGAATGCTGTTTAACGTTCGGTGGGGACAGACAGAGACGTCATAACCAGAAATAGACGTTAAACCTAGTAGTGCAGTACTCTGCTGATTCGTTTCCACCTCAACAAGTAAATCGCCGGAGCTCATTTTCTTTGCCTTGTAGTTTTTCCCTATTGCACCTTCAAGTACCTTTGCTACTAAGAATGGGGACATTTGTGAGAGCTGTTTATCGCCTTCGGAATGAATGACTAAAAACTTGGAGAATCTTGGAGGAAGGTCAGGTGTCTTTGCAGTGATGGCTTCGGTGCGGACCCTTTTCAGGGCCCGATCAGTGGTTTTTTGCCTAGAACCCATAAAGATGGGAGAAAAGTTCAGTGCCCGAGTGCACCGCCCACCACGGAGCCCAACAAGGGGGTAGGTAATGTGCCATAGCAAGATGGGCTTGGCTGACACAATTACTCTACCAGTGCTGCCCGGGCACTATACCCTAGTGTGGTTGCAGGGACAGGACCTGTTTCCACTCAAGGTTGGCCCTTGCCGCCTAAGAAGGTGAAAAAGGAAGGAAGAGAGTGTAGAAGAAAAGAGAAAGAGGTGGAAGGAAAAGTGAAAGAAGGAAGAAGAGGGTAGAAGAGGCGACTGACTGAATCATCCTGGTCGGGCCAAGCCAGGACACCCGTCTACGAGAAGCAGGGGCCGAAGCGGTGTATTGCCTCGCCCGGGGGCCCCGAAGGGTCCAAACATACCCCGGGCTCAGCTCAACCACCAGGGTCCCCTTTTCCCCGGACACGGGTTAAGCCACGCACAGCCAGACGTGGGTGGGCGAACCCACATGGCTCGGGGTTCGTAGTCAACTCTGGGGGTTTTACGTGCCAAACCAACGATGGGCATCTGGCACGCTCCAGCGGAAGACTGAGGATTAATTTGGACCACCTGGGGATCTTTTGACGTGCAACCCAAAGCTCGGTCACACGGCGCCTTCTCCGCAATAAGCCTCCGTCAGATTGCGGGCACCTCGGCCGGGATTCTGAACCCGCCACATGGGGATTCGTAGGCCAGCGCTCTCGCCTCGGAGCCACCGAGGCGGCTTTCGGAGTTCGTAGTGACGCCACTCACCAAGCACCTACTAAAGTAGGTGCCCCCTGCTGTGCGGGTATGGTGAGCCCAGGCGAAAATCAGTCCACTTCCAGCTGGATTATGGAACTGGAAATGAGGCAGTCCAGCTGGACCCAGTTGGAATCCAGCTGGACCCAGCTGGAATCCAGCTGGACCACCTCATTTCCAGTTCCATAATCCAGCTGGAAGTGGACTGATTTTCGCCTGGGGGCCCACATGGCTGGGGTCCGTGGTGACGCTACTCACCAAGCACCTAGCACCTAAGGTGCAGGCGCCCCCTGCGGGGCTCGGGGGTCCGTGGAGCACGCCACTCTCCAAACACCTGCTTTCACAGGTGCTCCCTGCGGGGTCTAGAGAAAGCAGAAGAGGTAAGCATTAGTTCTGCAGTTACAGTAGCCTTTCAGTGTCATCACATTCCTTGATATTTTTTTAGATCTTTCAGGAGTTCCAGAGGCTTGGTGGTGAGCACCAATGGAAACCACCACTGCAGTGGCACAGTGCCAAATGGACAGAGTGCCAGAAAGGGCAGCAAACAAGGTGAAGAGTACCACGTTCAAGACCTTGGAACTAGTAGACTCGTGCAGAGAGGAAGAACAACACTGTGAGAGCGCTTTCATGAAAATGAAAAAAGAAAAACGAGGCACATGTTATTTCATAGTTTTTAACATTTGTTCTGTGATACATGGTTTCCATTGCAGTGATGACCACACTGGCCTTTTTGAAAACCCTCCCACAGACTGAGAGAAAAGTCGTCGTTGTTCCTCCAGCCCTCGGTAATGCAAATCTGCGCAACGGACTTATGCCGCATGCCACATCTCTTATTTTCATAAAATTATGCGATGCTTGGATAAGCATGAGCTCAGACAGCAATAAATTATTTGAGAATGTTCACATCGGTGGTTGACTAGTGCATTGCTTGCTAAATCTGTTTGCCCTGGAACCTCCGAGATTGCAGTAAAGGGACACTTGAGCAGAAAATTCAGTTTGCGGTTGTTTTATCATCATAACTAACTCGTGTTTTATAATGGCACATTTATTTTAAAGAAGAATCCAGTGACAAATGTATTAAACGAGAAAACAAAATATGTGCATTACACCCGGTGAGCATTTCTTAAATATCTCCATGACATGAGCATTGTGACGCCAGCATCTTGTCAGGATTAATTCCCAGGCTGCCTAGTGTGCGCTGGCTGTTCTCGACGTCCCACTACGATCTTCGCTCAATCATGCCCTTCTTTTCCAGAAATATGACCATCCATTTTAGATATTGCTATATGAGTGATGTTTTGGGTCATATTGACTTAACCTGAGACTGGGGTGAACGGAGAACACAGAGAAGGAATGAGGAAACCAAAAGTATGACGTTTCAATCCAATGTGTTCGAAGGTAGTGACAATGTAGGACCATAACAAAAAGGGGACTAAGTCTGCTTTAGGCAAGACTAATGCAAAAATAGTAAGGACCTTACTATCTCCTGATTAATTCTTCCCGAAGCAGGCTTAGTCTCTTTTCATTACTTTCTTATGGTCCGTCAGTACCTTCGAACACATTGGCTTGAGACGTCGTCCTGTCAGTTTCCTCATTCCTTCTACACTTTGTTCTCCGTTCACCCCAGTCTCAGGTTAAGTCAACATGATCAATCTTCACCAGCTCACCTGCACCCTTGCTATTTTCTCATCTTTTGCGGTTTGTAATGTCCCGTCGACCGCTCCTATGCCTCTTTTTGTGTAATTCATATTTTAGTTCAGTATCCCCTAAAGACATGCTGAACTGAAAACTGGATACTTCAAAGGTTAAAACAGCGCAAAAAACAGCGCAAAAACAACTAGATGAAGGAGGACAGACAGAGCGCTGACTAGCAACTATATTTTATTGGAAGCAACGGTGCAATATATACACGCACAGTTGAGAACAAAAAGGAAGAAAATCAGCCTAAAAATACAAAACAAAAGCCCAAAAAATGAAGTATCGCCTCTAAAAAGACATACAGAGGGCACGCGCTAAAGCCAAGCTAATTAAGAGGCCAGAAAATTAATCTCTTTTCTTGATAAGGCAACAGAAGGACTGCTGACACACATGACACCCAATCTTTCTATTTCTAAAGCCACCAGAATTTTGCGTGTCAGCTGGTCCCGGTGACGCTTAACGACCTCACACTGTTGGAACTGGGGCTGGCATCTGCAGTCACGGCAATGTATACCAAGGTGACCCGAAATCGTTGAAAAGACGTAAGCATGTTCCCTTAGCCTGTCGTTGAGACAGCGACCTGTCTGGCCAACATAACGCCTGCCGCAAGACAGAGGGAGGGAATACACAACTCCCTCAGCGCAGGTGATGTAACGATTGCGATGCTTCGTAGTGCAAGCCCTCATTTCCCTATCACAGGGCTGGAAGCAAGCTTCAGCCTTTTGGAGCAGGTCTGCGAGCAGCAAAGATGCCCCTTTGGAGCAGCTTTCGAGCAGTAAAAGTTCAGCTTTGGAGCAGCTCAGGAGCAACAAAAATCGAGTTTCGTAGCAGTGTGAGCCTATCTTGGAGCTGGTAACCCAAGTCAAACTCGGTGCTATAAGCACAGATCTGTTTTTCGAAATACAAAAAGAAATATAAATAAAAAAGCATTTCCATTGTGGCGTTCCAGAACCATTTCCAAACATGACCTCTTCTTAAATATATTTCAGCCCATAGCAAAAAATATATTTGGATGGCTGTCATTGAGAACTGTCCTGGTGGTAACGAGTTGGTTCCTGTCATGGATTTAGAATAGTAGGCATAGGCAACCAAAGAAAAACAACTTAAGCCTCATGCAAACAAAACATTTCACTATTTAACAACCTAAATTGCACGTTCCATAAGTTAAGAACAAAACCATTTCAAGCTGCAATAGTATGGTATGAAATAAAGTCCAATACTGACTACAGTTCATTATTAGGAAACAAATGTTTCAAGTCACTGTTTAGCAAACAAATGTATTCCAATACTCAATAGAGTACAAATCTACTCTATCTGATAAAAGATACAACTGCAAAATATTGAAAACTTCATAATACCACCTATACCATTCCTGCTCATACATATGCACTTAATTAACCCTTACTAAAACAGGCATCACTGACGAAATAGAAACAAGAAAGCTTGACTAGGAGTTTAAAAAAAATTGACCGACAAAACTAGCAAGTAAGACAATAAAACTGAAGGTTTTCCTTAAGTCAATGCGGAGCGCAAGTTTGTCTGCTTTTTGCACAGGGGTTGCGTGACGTCAAAACGCCGAGTTCTTACTGGGTGATTAAAAAACATAGTGGGTATATCTCATGGCACCCAGCATTGAGGTCTACCTACTATCATTTCAATCAAAACCAATCGGAGCTCGGCGTCGTTCTGAAGTCACCACATATCCTGTGCAAGAAGCAGACGACTTGCTCTCCGCATTGCTTGGATGCATTCTAGCACAACAATCGCTCAACAGGACATTCCCACTGTTCTTCTAGTCCTCCCGCCGGCTTGCTGTTTGGGTGCTAGCAGGTGAATTCACCACATACGTCATTTACTAAAAACTCTACAGATGACCGAGGCAACCAATTATCGCTTTTATATGTTACGTTTACGACACGAATGAGGAACGCGGAAGCAGTCTCAGTCAAAGCACCCCAAACATGCAAAAATAAATATATATTATGCCAAATGTTTAATTTTCATAGAGTAGGTATTGCTTTCCCCAGAAATTAGATGATAGGTGAACAAATGCCAGCAAGCTCTTATGTACATTTATATACCATAAGTTTTAAACATCACGATCAACTATCACCAGCTCGCCTGCGCACTCACTGTCTTTTCGTTACTAATACATATCGCGGACACGGCGAACTCGCGTGTGCAATAGGGTATGTGGGAATTTGAAATGAACACCCCTGTCACGGTTGCGGCAGCAGAACGCGGACGCAGCGCATTCGTGCTTCACAGTGCGTATAGACGCAAGCACCCGGTACCCTCCATCTCGGGTGTCACGGGAACCAATATCGCACGCAAAAATCACAGACAAAAAAAATGTGGGAACGAATTTGGAATTTGCATGTCATGGGAAGGGATACCCCGCATAATACGGATGCTGCAGATTCACGTGTCACGGTGCGATAAGCACGAGGGAACCAGCGGCGAGCACGCTTGTCGCGTACCAATACCGCAAATCACGCAATTAATAAAAATTAATTTTTAAAATTTTGTTTTTTTAAACGGGATATGTGATTTTTGGGGTGCGGGCGTTTGTACGAGACTTTCCGGCGATTTAATGTCGTGTGTGTCGTATTTCAAATACACTCAATCATGCTCAATGCCACTGTGCAAAAAAAAATGATTAAGTGAATGGCGAAACGATGCATCGAAGCATTGTCTCGTCGTTTGTCAGAGTTCTGATGAGTACTCTGACAAAGCGACCTGTGCATGTGTCATTTTTGGAGATCAGGCTTACACACCGTTAGCACGACCGCATCGGTATGGTGGTTTCATAGCAAAGGGCCTTTAGCAAACCGTTACCGCGTACCGCGCACTACTGGAGCCTTTGAAGCATGCTTTTAAGCGCGTGCACGCCCGCGGTTATGGTAGCTACCGCGATCATGGTATCACTCGGGTGCGCACTCAAAAGCATGCTTCAAAAGCTCCGGTAGTGCACGGTACGCGGCAACGGTTTGCTAAAAGTTCCTATTTTTTCAGTTACCTAAACAAACACAACACGGTAAACCAATGTGGCCCATAAAAAATAATCCAATAAATATAGCCTTTAAAAAAAAAAAGACTTGTTTGGTTAGTTTTGGCGCAACATGTGCGCTTGGGAGCAGGATGGCGGAGCAAAAGTGGATTGGCGCACAAAGGCGCAATTGGCGCAGCGCTTCCACCCCTGCTATCAGAGGGATTAACGGCTTTACACAATCTTGAAAGCTTGTCAGGAGCGGTGAACAACACGTCCACATCACATCTGCCTGCCTGCTTTTTGTTCTCAACTGTGCGTGTATATATTGCACCGTTGCATCCAATAAAATTTAGTCGCGAGTCAGCGCTCTGCCTGTGTCCACCTTCATCTAGTCCGTCGTTTTTTGCGCTGTTTTAACCTTTTAAGTATGTCGTACCAGCTCGCCCAAGCTTCAACTTTAGCGAAAACTGGACTTGAGAAAAACAATGCAGAAGCGCTGGGTACCAATCCTAAAATATCACTCATAAAGCGATATCTCCAATGGATGATCATACCTTTTAACAAGAAGAGCATGATTTAATAAGGCTGAAAATGCCCGTGACGACGCCATTCTCGGTTCCTCCTGTTTTCGCTTTGACTCAGCGAGGACGTGAACAGGGAAGGAAACTAGGCCTTTTCCCTTTCTCCTCAACTCTTCTGCATGAAACGCGACGTCGTAATTCTCACTCAATCGCGTCCTTTTTTTTTCAAAAATACGGCCACCCGTTTAAGATATCACTATATGAGTAATGTTTTTGGGGTTCGTGGCGTCCGGTTGAACACTTCTGCAACCTTATCTTGCAAAATCAAAATTTCGGTTCAGCATCCCTTTAAAGGGTAACTGCAAAGAAAAAAAAGCATATTTTTAAACAGCCTAATTAGGACACGCATGTCACAAAACAATTTTTCCAACAAAAACAAAAATTTTTACAGGAATATTTATTGCGCAGGACTGATTTTAGTTTGCGGCTATTTCACCCGTTTTGAATCGCGCGCCACAAAGTTGCTATTAAACGTCACAGAGTAGCTGCTATACGTCACGGAGTGACGTATACCAGCCACTCCGCGGGCGCCGAAAGAGCGGGAGTTTCAAATGCGGAGAGGTTGGGACTCCGACTAAATTACGTCCTGTGGCGTAAATATTGCTAGAAAAAATTTGTTTTTTCGCGGAAGATTTGTTTTGTGACATGCTTGTCCCAATTAGGCTGTTTAAAAAAACTTTTTTCTTTGCAGTTACCCTTTAAGGCATATATTAAATCAAAATATATCAATAAAATATTATTATGAAAGATATGTTGTTTTGTCCGTCCTCATGTTTATTCTTTCAGTACTGTGTAGTTATGGCAAAACACTAAAATTCAACTTCATTGGTTACAACTTGATAATATTTTCTCAAATGTTATGAAGCTATGTACCACTAATTGTTAGATTAATTAATTGACTGCCAAGTGAACTAAATAAAAAGTTGGGCATTTGCAGTGTTTGGGCACCAACAGATGTTTCCTTTTTTCACGTGTTTCCAGGCACCATGGTTCTCCACATACCCCTGCGTCATCTGGGACAGCGAGCTCGACAACATCGGACAATGCATGATCCAGCACGAGGACCAAATTCTGAAGGCCGATCACCCAGTGCAAGCGATTCTGGTTCCATTCTGCTTGCACTGGGTGGTAGTCGTAGACATCTGCTATCAGCCTACAGCTGATAACTGTAGGCTGATAGTTTCACAGCCACCTCGAACATTCATTGGGGTTAAGTGCAACCAAACCGACAGGCATGGTCACAACCACGCTGTCAACGCTAATGGCTAACTTAAAAAAAAAATTGGCTTTGCTGAAGGAGAGGGATCATAATGGAAGGGCTACATACAATAGTGGTAAAAGTTCAAAAATTGTGTTTCGAGAAAAACGAGAATCAAAATCGAAAAAATAGTTACATATGCTCAACGCTGCTAATCTTCTCTCCGTAGCTTCGTTACCTCTCTACAATTTGTGCCGTATACTGTAAATATGGTAGTGGGTGAAATAATAAGATTTATGATTACAAACGAACAATAGGAACCTGTACCATCGTTACTGGTACCACTGGTAGTTGCACATAACATACATGTCCTTACTGTAATATGGGTACAAGATAATTTATTTTATTCCTAAAAAAGTATGAGTCCTCTTTGACGTAGTCATCAAATTCAAAGCTTTCTTTCTCGTCAATGGTGCCGCCGTTCACTACCTGAATATACTCTTCGAGTGTCAACCGGTCTGCAACAGAAATGTAGCGGAGGAGACCCTTTATGTCCTTTGCTTTTGCTTGCTGACACTTTTTATATGAATTAATTGCCTCATTTCACTTCTTCCTGCTCGCGTTTCTGTTCCCACCGGCATATGTTTTGGCAGCGCTAGGTCCCGTCTTTTCAGGCTTTGACCTTTCAGCGTTCTCACTTTCAATATACACGTCACTGCCTCATTCACTCTGCAAAATCAATTTAAGAATGTTCAACGAAGAAAATGGACAGACAAATGTTAAAGCCGCTTGAAGATAAGGAAATTTGCACAAGTTCTGCGGAAACGTCTGCTAATCAGTGCTCGAACTACTGTTCTATGTAAATGTCTGCTAAAGCCGGGTGTAAGCACAAGTTGTTCGGAAACATCTGTTTAATTATAAGATCTGCTAATGTCGCGTGTCAACAGCTTTCAATATTCTAAATATATAACGTATTGATAGAGTGATGCATCGTTTAACTCTAACTTTTATTGTATGGCACACAAGTTGAGCGCATGTGTACGGGACATAAATGGCAATAGTAATAAATGTTTTCGTTGGCTTGCCCACTTGACCCAAGACTTTTCCTGTCAGTGACAGCTGATATGTCTGCATGGTAGTGGTGCTTCTCACACGTAAATGGCCACAGTTGCACGGATTCGTTTTAAGAATTAAATTGTTTTTCCTGAAACATCTTATTTTATAACCACAGTTTACTTTAAAATTAAAAAAACCTCTTGTCCGCTTCTTGATAATAACGCTGAGCATCCATGTAAAACACTTACATTCCTAAGACAAATAATAAAAAAGAAAAACAAATTATATATATAAATACAGTAATATCCCGAGTCAATGCCCCCCCCCCCCCCCACCACTACTGAAATTCTCAAAAATTGTGGGGTGGGCCATGACTCGGGTACCGAGCTCAAAAAGTTTCGAAAAAGTTTAAAAATGCGATTGTTTTTGTCTGTGTATAGCGAAGCTAGAGAGGAGATTAACTGAACTCAAATCTCGGGTTGGTATCTTACTTGCGACTCATTTTACTGTCGAGCAAAATCCACTGCTTCGCGGGTAGCTCGTTTCCGCCTCCTCCGAGCAAGCGCAATTCGAAGCCACGACCGCTGCAGCCTTTGCTCCAACGTGAACGAAAAAAAGAGAGAATCATCGGAAAAAAAATAAATCAAAAGAAGCCACAGTGACCGAGCAAAGGTGACGAAAGCCGAAAGGAAAGCGGGTCCCCGCTTCCTTTTCGACTTCGGAACCAAGCAAACCGGCAGCCTTTAACCGACGCCTAAAAGCGAACCCAGTACAAAAGCAAAAATAAGATGACAAAAGCGAAAACCATAAAAGGCTCTCTCACGCGGGCGCGACCGTTGCCGCGGAGAGCGCGCGCACGCACAAACTCAATAACCTTCGAGTTTGTGCGTGCGCGCGCGCGGTTCCGGGACAACTTTTTGTGGCAGTACAACCGGAGCTGCGGGCGGCCAAGACGCGGAGCGCAGCAATTGGATGTTCTCAGAACGCAGCCACCGCTTACGCTCTGCGCCGGCGCCTGATTGGCTTGTGGGGGGGGGGGGGGTGATGCTTTGGTTTTTTTAGGGGCGAAGCTCCTTAAGCCGTGGGTCTGTCCCTCCTCTGTATGTAGCCACTTCAAGTTTAGTTTATGAATGGCTCAAGAGATGGCGTGTTCCGGAATTAACTTTATGTAGAGATGACAGATGGCGCTTAGCTCATGTTGCGGAGCGGAGAGCGCGCAAGGCGGCGGCAGCGCGCGCTCGCAGACAGAATCCAGCCGTGCGAGAGCGAGAGGCCGAAGCATGTCGTCAGGCTGCGCGTCGACGCCGCCAAGATCCGGCCGTGCGAGAGCGGGAAGCCGAATCGCGTCGTCAGTCTGCTCGGCGACGCCGCCAAGATCCGGCCGTACGAGAGTGGGAAGCCGAAGCGGCACGGCAGCGTCGCCAAGATCCGGCCGTACGAGAGCGGGAAGCCGAAGCGGCACGGCAGCGGCGCCAAGAGGATCTGCAGAACGTCGGGGAACGGGAAGCGGCAAGAAAGCGCGCGTATCGGCAGGCAGACCCCGATGCAGCGAGAGCTCGTGAGGCGTCTGCAAAACGCATCAGGCGAGCTCAGCCCGAAGGTGCCGACGCGCGGTTTAAGCGAGACTTTCTAGACGTTTCGTTCGGCCATAGCTGTGGTGTGTGTGATAGATTGTGGTTTGTATACACACACACACAGTGTTTCTCACGTCTTTACATGGCGATGAGTGGGCGAATTAACGGAAGAATCGCTGGTTTACCGACGATTCACTCCGGAGCTTCGCCCACTCATCATCATTCACCACGTGGATATGCTGTGACTTTTATCTTTTGGGCGAACACAAACTTTATCTTTTGGGTTTTTTTTTATCTTTTGAGGCGAACACGGACTTCGGTTAGGAACAAAAGGAAGCGGCGTTCTATAAACGTACTCCGACTTGCGCGGAGTGGTCGCGACGTTCTCAAGGAATGCCAAGTCGGCCGGTGTAGGTTTTGGACAAAGAAAATCAAATCCAACTGAGGCTTTTTGTTCTGAGCCACTTGTATTCGCAGTATTGAGTTAGTCATCCGATCCGCGTCCTATTTAGAGTTGCGGTTTCGCGGCCTGACTTATCTTTTCGGTGAAAATGGACTTTCAGTTATGAACAGAAAAAAGAACATAAAGCGGCATTCTGTTATCTCTTTCTCTCCCTCCTACAATCTTTTTTAACCCTATGATCCGCGCGTCCGGGCGCTATATTGCAAATGGACCTTCTGGCCTTTTATATTTATTTCTTTTTCGGGAGAGGGGGGGGGGAGGGTGCGGGCAGGAGAGAAAGGATCGGAAACGTGTCTGCTTTTGTTTGCCAGATAAATATAGGTTCGCTTTCTTATCTTTATTGTGTTTCTTCTGCACACGCATCCTCCGATTTTGGAGTCATGAAAATGCAGGAGGCGCCCTTTCTTTTCTTTTTTTTTCTGTTTGCCATTTGTGGGGTTCGGAATTGACGTTTTTCAGGTCTGGGCGATGACTCGGTGCTTTTTTTACGAGATCGATTGCCCGAAAGCGAGGGCGTTGACTCGGTGCTTTTTAGGAAATCAATATTTTCCCCAAAACGGGGGGGGGATGACTGGGGGGTGGGCGATGACTCAGGATATTACGGTATATATATATTTTTTTTTTATTGTGTAAAGAGATATTTTAGCTCTATTTTATGGTCGAATGGCCAAATTCACTTTCGACTATTTGCTTTTTGTCATCAGCGGACCACATAAAAATTACGACATGAGCCGCAGGTGATTTTTGACTTCTTTGTAAAACTGCTGTGCACTGCGGCGCCCGTCAATCAATTAATCAATCAATCTTTATTTGAACAATATAGCGGTACGCGGGAAGCATGCGCGACTGGGAGAAAGGTCATGAAACCCGTACGCTGAAGCGCCTGCAAGCCAACTCCCCATGAGCAACTATTTAAGTAGACATAAAACAACATTTTCACCGCAACGCCCAGCGACCTTTCAAGGCTACAATCACCGGGTTCGACCTCGCACACAAAAACAGACGATCAAAGCTATGTGCGTGCATACTCTTCATTTCTTCTACATCGCCACAGAAAGTTATCTCGGCTTAAAGAAAGCGATTTCTCTTGGCGGTCCTTCCAGATGCGCGCCTGTCATCTGCTGTGCGGGGAAGTGGGATCCTAGCTGGTACGTTTGGAGCGGTACTTCCTTTTGAATACGGTAAATAATTACCACATTTAGCTTTACTTTTTAGTAAGGAATAGGTGTTTTAGCACGCTCGAACTCTTTAGCTTGAATGCAATGTTGGTGCATACGAAGCAACATACTAGTAACATTATTTAGTGATGACACGTTCAGAGGTAAATTGCGGTTCCGAATTTGTTGACTGTATATAAGCCGAATGGTTAGAGTCTGTTGTCAGTGACAGGAGTGTGTAGGGTGTCAGTAGTTTGTTGTTGTTGTGCGTGCCTGTGTATGTATGTACGTATGTATACGTGTGTGAGGTTGTGTACCACGCGCAAGGCAGGTTACTTTTTTTCTCCAATCTTTTGCCGTTGGAAGCACCATCTGCGTGGTGGTGCTAGAAAACACGAGGGGTTTCTACTATTTCATACTAAATACACTAGGCGGCGTAGGTCACTAACCGATTCACAATGTTCAGTGCTCCTTATTTATCCCTTAATTCGAGACGGAAACAATCGTCGTCTTGATCGCTTGTTATCGTGTCCTATTGAGTGATATGCACCCTCCGTGAGCTAAAAGGGCTAAAAGCTATTGAATGCATACGAACGAGTGGATATCTCAACGACAAACGTGAGCAGAAGCGTGATAAAAGCGTGGTTGCATCGGTTTGTCCACCACATGTCTCCGAGTCTCAACGTCGCTTACCGGCCACTTACGGCATCCGGTTGGTATGCTCAATGAAGTCTGCATCGCACTGGGTACGGTGCCGGTGTTTGGAGACGAATGTATGGGGTCGTCAGATAGGAATACGCACTTTGTGCCGTGCTCTGGCAAAGCCGCGTCAGTCGTGCAACCTCGTTAGAACTGCCTGTCGCTTGTCTCGAACCCGCCGACCGCCACGTTATTTTGGGGGAGAAAATTCTCTCCTTTGCCGAAAGGCGCGAATTTCCTTCCTGAGCAGAGTAATATATGAGACATTTCTGTTTGGCCTTTTAAGGAAGGAGTACCACTCCCTTTTTCTTAGAGTGCACATGCCAGCACTTGCAAATCGTATAGAGTTCACATGAAATCTTCGAGGAAAGGCTGAGGTCACTATGCTCTTCCGTTGAATCAAGCTACAGAAAACAATCGGGTCACGCCAAAAACAAGTTCCTTGAGAAAGATCATGTACTCAAGATCACCGTGGAGTCTGAGGCTTCAACTATTGCTAACAGCTCCACCGAAAGCCTTCCGCGACTTCACACGCGTTAATCACTGCGCTACAGAGCCAATTTCATCTGACTTCCAGGAAGGAAGACGAACTTAAAGGTACCGCTTCCGCATTTGGAAGAGAGGTAGAAAGCCTTAAAAGAGAGTGCAAAGTCCTCGAAGAAGAAAAGATAATTTCTTCGTCGTTTCTCCAGCATCAGGCATTCTTGAACGAAGCCAAAAAAGTCGGCGAAGGTTGTAAACAATCCGACATAAGAAACTTGAAGCAGGTAGCCGACGGAACTGAGGCCATGTTAGACATTTTACTGTCAAGCTTCGGTATTAATCTGGAAGAGATGGTCGTGAAAGACCCGAGAGGTCTGCTACAAAAAATTGTATTTCCGGACACTGGCTCTTCACTGGTCCAACATGTGTCGTGGTGTATGTCGTCTCAGGGCCGTGGCATAACTTCGTATGAGGATTTATCTCGGAACAACAAGCGCATCGTAAGCGAAGTGGCCAGATTGTTGCATGAGCATTCATGCAGTAATTTCTCCTGGCAGAAATTACCGCGAACTATAAAGGGTCTGCCTTCCAATGGTCTAATAAAGAGCTACCGGGAAAAGTGGACCGCGAAGTAGTGACAACTAAAACGCCAGGGAAAGTAACGAGCTCAAGTTTCATTTCATGCAGATTTAGAGTATGTTATCAAGGAAATGGCCAAAGAACATGGGAAGACACTGCGTGAGCTGAGCCCTCAGTCGCTCGTGATTAGGATTGAAGGACATGGCTGCAAGGTTAGCCACAAAACATCATGTATCATTATGCTTTGTGGTCATCCAACCTGACAAACCTTTAGAGTCACAAGCTCCACCGGTTGCTCGCTTTGGTGGAAACTGGAAATGCATTTGCCCTGAAGCAATCATTTAGCTTCTTCATTTATGAAGTCAACGAAGTCGCCGAGAATAAAATTATCATTGATGGGGTAAATTTTCCACTCTCGCCTTTGCTTGGATCAGACCTAAAATTCATCTTAGTCGTGTTGGGTCTGCAGTCAGCGTCCTCGAGATTTCCATGCCCTTTTTGTGTTGCAGATGCAGATGAAAGGGCTAATCCAAGCTTGCCTCCAACAGATTTCAATGCACCTTTCTAGCAAGGACCTTATCTAACATGACGTCAAACTGGGACGCCCTTGCAAATAGGTGTTCAGTGCGCAGCTCTTTTCAAGGTTGATCCTACGCAAGTTATCCCCGACACGCTACATATGCGCATCTATATTGTCAACCGCCTTTTAGATAACCTGCTAATTGAAAAGGAGGACCTAGACTGCGAGGTAAATGTTCGGAACCCTCGATAAAAGAAGGACCACGTGAACAGCATTATCAATATGATCAAAGACAGTGGAGTCATGTTTCAAGAATGGCAAGATGGAAAGAAAGGCCGCTTGTTTACTGCTCTTTCCGGAGATGAGTGTAAGACACTGATGCTGAACTGCCTAAAAAAACTGAAAGGTCATCTTCACTCAGACACTGAATCCACCGTCATTTTTCTTTGGCAAGTATTCTCAAGTGTTATGCTGCATCTTGAGACGAACACTCGTGGAGACAGCATTCAAGAAAAAGCGCATACCTTTCTCAAAACGTCTGTAAGCCTTGGCTCCACAAATGGGAAGGGCTATGGAAAGGATCGTATAACTCCTTACATACACATATTAGCCCACCATGCATCTGCAAAACATGAGAACGTTCGTTGTTTGAAGTGCTACTCCAGCCCGGACATTGAAAAATGAATGATATTCTGAAAGCTTTGCACCATAAAAAATCTAACAAATGGAACTCTGCAGCGGACGCCCTAAAGCTCGCAAAGCGGTCTGAAAGCTTCAGAATTGCGGGCAGCGCTCGTACTTACTGCAAGAAGGATCGAGAATACTGGGATGAAGGCGGAATCCAAGAAAATCAAAAGAAATGGCCACGTTCTGCCGTGGCCACACCAGTCCCGAAGAACGTCGAAGATATGATTACAGGAGAACTACTAACCGAGCTACGCGCACTGGGAGTAGTAAACATCAATTAAATGTAGGAAGAAGCTCTGTGTTATGTTTCTGAACGTAAAAGACAATGCTCGATCATGAACTGTTTTTCTGATTTTTTTTTATTTAGGTTCACCAACCAGGTGAACAACGGAGGCCTTCTGTTTTTGTTGCCAATGCTTTTTGCTTTTTTTTTGCTTTTTTTTCTCAAGTACAAGGGGCGTTTATAACGTTCGTATTATTGTCACGAAGGAATAGTGATTCAGCAATCAAACTCGAGTAGGAGTTGAGACTTTCTCTACTTGTTCACCACCAAAAGTTACCCAATTTTCCAGCGATGCTCCACATGCCGGAAGCCATTGTTATAGAACTCCTCGTTTTGAATGTTCAGGAATCGCTCCACTTCAGCAATCACTTGGTCACCGTCCTTGAAATGCCTTCCTCTTATTTGGCCACACTGGAGGCGTCTACGCCATTTAACCAAAATTTCATAAACTGGGGCGTTGTCCTCGAACAACGCTCCCAGATTGGAAATAATATCCTTGGCATTGCTTCCCTTCAAATAATAAAAAACGGATCACTGCGTCGTGCTTGACACTGACGGGCGGTGCCATTTTTGTTTCGACTCCCTAGCGGCGTTCCGAGCTACTATAGCATGCGATGTTTATACTGTGCGAAAACTAGAGGGACGCGCGCTCATGTTGATGCCTGTTTTGTTCCTTTTTTTTAAACTTTTTGTGCCAATAATACGAACTTATGACGCCCTCGGTATGAGCAGGTGATATGTCTGACATCCGTGCTAAGAACACGTCTTTTTGTGTGTTGTTGTTTTCTTTATAATTTTTAACCTCCTTTTTGTGATGTCACCCATCAAATTCGCGTCGTAATCAAAAACAAATCAGCAATAAAACCATTTTGCAATGACGTTTGTTGCTCAAAAAAGAAACGGGTAGAGTCTTCACTTCCATCGGCCTCCACCATTGTAAATGGGAAATAAAGATGTTATTATTATCCAGTGCACGGTAAAAGATGACCGTACGCCGGTACTAAGCACATCCAGATCAAAACGGATAGGATGGAAGTTGAAACCAGGACAGTTTGGTTCTGCAGCGCGCGGGTTTCGCTCCACATGCTCCAGGCTGCGGTGTGCTAACTCGCCCGGAGCCAGTGCCCTCTGGAGCTGAATTGAGGTAGCGATTCGGCTCCCATCGCTACGGTGACATAGCCCAACTGTAAAAATAGGTCTGTTTTTTGATTCAACAGAAGTGGTTAAACTGGCTCAAGCAAAGTAGGAACTGGTGCATTGGATTCCACTGGCAATGCCTGCACGAATACTGCACTCCCTGATCTGGGACTGAACTGGTGCAGAACTTTCCGGTGAATCGAACAAACCTAATGTGTTACGACCAGCACGTACCCTTTGTTTTGCCATCCTCCCAACGCATGGCCATCTTTATAAACTTTGGTAGCATAAAATCAAAGCAATATCACCTAGCCACCTTTTCTTGCAGCAAGTTGCGGGGTTGATCAATGCTTTTTTTCTTTATCTATTCCTGGGACTGTCATTGCGTGCAAAGACCAACTTAGGTCTTATTATTATTAGCACAATCATACTTCATGAAACAATTCCTGCACGAGCGGGTGTGCGAGGTAGGAACACCCAGCGCATTCGGCTCGCACTTCTAGCTTTAATTTCGCTCGTACATAAGACAAAATTCTCTATGGCACACATTTCTCGCTTTAAAATGCGCATTGGCCGCAGGAGCAAATTCACATTTCAAGCGTGACCAAGTGAACACTTAGCGCTTCTGCGCTATGCGCGCTCAGCTGTGGCCTTAAAAGGTTCCGAGGTTCCAAGCCGTCTTGAGCGTAGTGTACGCCCTTGCCGCATTACAAGGTGCCTCCTCTTCGGATCCGAAAGATAAGATTGGCGGAGCCGCGGAAGAGGCGGAAAGAAAGGGCACATTGGAAGTTGGAAGCGTATTCCGCTTAAAGCCCCTTCGAGTTTTAAAAGTAGCGCAAAGTGCATCGATGCAGGAGGCACGTGCAATGTGCAGCCCTTGGGAAGCTCATGGCGGCACAGCGCAGCACTGAGCTAGATTTCAGACGCCATGTTCTTCTCAGAAGTGGCGCGCGGCACATGTCTCGAGCATTTCTAGAACAATGAATGGCGCCAGTATTCCCAGGATAGAGGGGTTTTCATTCTGCTCGGGCTTAGACACCCCGTGTCGGAGGGGCTTTACTTCTGTTTGGGCTTACACGCCACGTGTCGTCGCGCAATGGAACTAAAGCGGATGTCTCGGATTCTTGGACATGGAGGTTGAGCAAAAACAATGACAGGTCCCTCGTCAATAATGCTCTTCCTCCTGTTGCACAATAGATACAGCAGCACAGCTCGAACATGAAATCAGAAAACATGGAACATGACGAAGATTCCTCGTCTACGGAGATAGCTGTAGTTCCCACCACTTGCGAGGGCTTTGAGATAATTACGAACGCTGACAAAGAGACATTTTAAAGGAGTCGAAATGCAATGAATCCCTGAAGCACTGTTTGGAAAAAGCCAAATGTAAACAAAAAACCAAAAGCAGTTTTGTTGTCAGAGATAGCCTTTTGTACACGATGAATCGCGGGGGAAAAAAACAGTTCGACCAACTCGTAGTTCCGCAGAAGAACCGTAAAGCCATGCAGAGCTTAGCTCATAGCAAGTTGGTCAGGCCATCTTGGCGTTAACAAAACAAAAGAAACTCCTCAGCGAGTATTACTCGCCCATGTGCTTTAAGCAGGATGAGAACTGGGCTCGCTCGTGTGATGTCTGTCAGAGGACCGGCAAGCTCAACGAGAAAGTGAAGGCCCCATAACTTTAGTTCCACTAATTATAGATTGTTTCCACAGGCTAGTGATTGACGTTGTAGGACCTCTGCCCATAACCTCATCGAAGAACCGGCATCTTCTTACATTCATCTGCCCATCTACTAAGTTTCCTGAGATGGTTCCGCTAAAAGAATTGAACCCACAGAAATTGTGAACGCACTGCTATCCGTGTTCTCGAGGGTCGGCTTTCCTGCCGAAAAACAGTGTGGCATGGGCTCGGTGTTTAAGAGCGTGCTTACGACAATTTTCCTGGAATAGTGTGGCATTACGGTTCAGTACAGTTAGGGATAAGAAAACTTTCTTCTGAACAGAGATTCGAACCTTCAGAGAATTGGCCGAATCTTCTAACGATTCGGACGGTTCAGTTAGATTCGTAAAGTTACCAGACTCACATTGTAAAGAAGGTTATAAACGTTATCGTCTTATTATTCGAAAACAATAAAAAATGCATATAACGCTTTAGAGTTCGAGAATTTTCTAATATGTGAAAATTAAAATCGTATCTCTTCAATTTCACTTTTTGAAAATCACTGTGTCACAAATTTAGAGACGTAATCAAAATTAAGTTTCGGTTTCGTATTCAAATGGATATCGACACTAGCTGTGTTCGATTTACTTACACTTCCTGCACCGCTGCAGAAAAGTGTAGGGAAGTGTACGTCCAAACGTATTTAAATACGCATACCGAAAGTAGACTGCTCTACACTTTCTCTGCACTGGTGCAGAAGGTGTAAGTAAATCGAACACGGCTAATGCTTCAATATCCATGTTACCTGAGAAACAAAAGGCGCCAAACGGCACATGAGACTCAGCGCAACATAAAATATTGTGAGAATCTGGGACCAGTGGGTTATTTTTATTGCGTTTTGACTGATTGAAGCCAAATGTTTTCGTTTAGATGACTCAAGTTTTCTGTTTGACATAATAAGGATTTCCTTGGGCACCCCTGTCTCGTTTTCTTAAGTTAATAAAAACAATATGCACATAGTTTCGTTTTCACCATTGCACGATGGAGCCACGCGATTCTTCAGCACGATTAGCAGACCGGGGATGCCCAATTTTACTGTAAATATATGGCTTTAACTTGAGCGCATTTATTACCTACGCAAATGTAGATAGAAAAAGGGGTCTTTTTGATGTCTAAGAAATGTCCTATATGTTTAGGATAGTGCACATATAACTTGCAATGTGCGCAGAATTGAAGCTAAACTGAAGCGCAGTAATTTTCATTAGAATGGCCAGACTAACACACGTGCAGCTCTATCCATCCGTAAATTAGTTATAGTTTTACGAGTGCGAGCGTGTTTTTCCAATAAATCAGTTCTAAGTCAGCGCTGTCTGTGAAATTCCTTATCTTGTTCTTCGTTTTTTTAGGCTCTTTCTGGTTTGCAACGAATCCAAATACCCTAGTACTTTCCTAGGTCTCTACACTTTCAATTAATAATTGTTTTTCTTATATTGCAACTACTGATTCTGTCAAATCACGAATCTAATATGAGGCTTAGTTTTCGAGGGAAGCATGCTTTGGCCCTGCTCAGAATGTGACTGGGATGTGGCACATGACCTTTATGCCAACCAACTTTGCCAATTCTCAAAGGCAAATTCATGACAGCATGGAGTCAGCCGAAAGCTCACAACCGGCAGCACCGACCAGTTCCAACCAAGGTCAAGTGTATGTGCGAAGAGGAATTGAGGGACTGGAGGGATTCGGGATCGCAATCATCAAAGGTATTATAAATTCAGCACATATCTGTTATATTACAATTCTAGTGCACTTACAGTGATGTGATTGGCCTAAGCCATTTTGGAGCACCTTCGGAGCAGCCAAAACAGTGTTCTGGAGTAGCTAATGTGGCCTTTGGAGCAGATATCTTAGAAAAATAAAAATATTCGCTTGAAGTGTTGTTCAAACGAAGGGCACTTTTTGCGTTGTGTTTTGAAGAAACTCGCTGCTCGTGTTTTTACTGGGAAATAATATCTGCTATTCACTGTTAATTGTATACTTGCAAATTTGTAAATAATACCCGGAAAAACATCGATTTACAGAATAGTTTCCGGAAACAAAAACTGATTTCTCCACGATTATTAGCCAAATAAAAAGCGCCCAATTTTTACCCCCGATTTTAAAAAAGAAAAGAAAACGAAGGACTCTAGTGTATTGGTCAAATGCGAGCATGCCACGACCAGAAGGGTCATGTCCCATTGCGCTTCATGCTGAAATATATCAGGGATGTGATCCTCAATTCCAGGAGACCTGCAGTCCTTAGGGGCTCACAGCTATCCATACAGAAGGAAGATAATCCAGTCCTTAAAAATTAGAGGCATCCCAAAACATTGCTACATTGTCCCTCAATATGTCAAAGGATGAGATCGCCTTTCTTAATAACAAATGCATTCGTTGCGCTTTTATCCGGTTTTTCATATTTATTTTTGTGCACATGTAACCCCCAGAGCCTCCATAAAGCAGAAGCTTTTGCTCTGTAGCAAAGCTTTCCAGAACACCGTATAAGGGCCGGGGGGAGGGGGGCGTGAATTCCAGCGGCAGAACATCCAGGTCGCCGGGAGCCTCGCTTCCCCGTCCTTATACCACGCTCCGTTCCACCGCACAGTGGACCGTAGCGGATGCTAGAGACCGCCTTCGCCAATCCGAACTGACAAAGAATCACATGACCTTGTGCTTCAGCATAGCACACCGGAGAGGGTAAGGGTACACGCTCTCAGAGCTGGATTGGCTGGGATGGCTCGTAGCGTCCTTTACGGTCCATTATAAGGTGAGACAGAGGAGATGTTAACTCGAGCAATAAACACGTACGTTTGAGAAAAGCCCGTATCGGTTCTCTGTTCGTTAGTCGAACTTCCCAGAACGCCGCGAGAGTGCGACGCCTAAGGGGCTTTGGGGAGCCCGCCACGGGTATGGCGTGTTTCGCACGGAGGAGGAGGAGGAGGAGGAATAAACTTTTATTGATTGCAAGAGACTTTTGGTCTAGGTGGGGCCCTTAGTCCAAAGCTCCAGTGCTCTCTGCCGCAGCCTTCGCCCTTTGTACCAGCATTTGCTGGTCGTCGGGGGAGGGGCTGAGCAGCGCAGCTTCCCAGGTCTCGTAGGAAGGGGAAGGAGAAAGGGGAAGCGAGGGGTTGGAGAGACACGCACAAGTGACATGATAGAGGGATGGGTACTTGCCGCAGTGGAGATAAGTGTCAGGATATTTGTTGGGGTAGAATTTATGCAGGAGTGCCTAATGTTTGAATGTTGTCATTTGTAACTGACGCCAGGTCGTGGCCTCCTCGCGGGTTAGTGAGTGATGAGGTGGTGGATACTTGAAACGTTGGCCGCGTTGAAATGCCAGGACTTCGGGGAAGGGGATTGCGAGAGGCAAGGAATCTTCGGTGAAGTGGTCCGTGTCCGCGTCGGGTGCTCGGATGGTGCAAGCTCGGGCGACGGCGTGTGCATGCCGATTACCTTCGACGGATTCGTGACCTGGGGTCTAGACCAAAGCCACCTGGGGAGGGCGGGGCCTTTCCTTTGGAGAGCGTGAAAGGCTTGGGGTGAGATGCGACCAGCTCTGAAATGTCGAATGGCCGTTTGGGAGTCGGTAAGAATGGTGAAGTGCTGGAGGCCGTTCGCAACTATTGCTAGGGCTATGGCCATCTCTTCGGCGACTGCTGGGTCGCGCGGAAGTGCACGGTGAAAAGAGGATGGAAAGAGAATGATGAAGATTCGTTCCGGACCGTGTCTATAGACCATTCCACTTACGGCTCTTAGGGCGGCGCCATTTTGTACGATCGCAGCGCCGTCTACATTCATCCGGGCACACCCGACGCTCCCGACCGTCCGGCATTTTTGAGCTGTAGCTGCGCGCTTCAAACGTACCAGGCTGTGTTGTGAGCCAGCGGCCGCTCGAGCTTGTTCTGTCACAATTATTTGTTAGAAGATATATATAGCTCGTTTACGCAAAGGATATCATATGGTGGTTCGTTTCCTTCAACAAGAATACACCCGGCATCATATTTCGTTCGTCTAAGACGATGGCGACCGCGTCCGCTGGATGTAGCTCCAACGTCGGGTCGGCGACACCATCGGATCCGTCAGACCAGAAGACCCTTCTGATAGACGAGTTCCAAGCATGCAAAAACTCTGCTGTGTTGC
Organism: Ixodes ricinus; assembly: GCA_037355805.1. Classification (NCBI taxonomy): domain Eukaryota; kingdom Metazoa; phylum Arthropoda; class Arachnida; order Ixodida; family Ixodidae; genus Ixodes; species Ixodes ricinus. Next base: position 53,448 of record JAZHYW010066798.1, read on the forward strand.
TTTGATCCCTAATTAGAGAGCGAGATTGGCCAAGGGACGCGAAGTTATGCGAGGAACTTCATTTTACGCGACGATAATGTTAACCCTAAATCTTTTCGCATTTGCTTGCCCCTTCCTTGCGTATCATTGGTTTTCTTGTGGACGAAGAAAAGTTAGACCGTGACTGTTAAAGACTGCTAACCTATCACGTGAGTTTATGAACTATTTCACGCCGTTAATTTGTGTCGGCAGTGGGGTACCAACTTGTTTTCGATTTGGGGGGGGAGGGAAGGCGGTGCCCCTGGTCTCTCTTGGGCGCCGCCGGCCAGTGTTTACCCTGCCCAGTGGCGGCTCCTTCAGGGGGGGCAAAACAGATGCCTTGCCCCCCCCACTCTGAGACCCGGGGGGCGACGGCCCCCTTGCCCCCCCGGTTGGTACGCCCATGCGTGTCGGCATCGCTACTAGCGACTTATCGACTTGTGTTGCAAAGTCTCGAGATATGAGCTTCCAGTTCTCAGTCGCGGGGTTTTCGGCTCTCCTGTGCCGTCAAAATATCATTAGAAGTTCTGCGTTCGAACTGCGATGACCAGAAGCTTGAAGTGTTCAGGAAATTATACATGTTTTCAGTGGCGTCGGAACTATTTTTCCCCTGGGGAGCAAAAAAAAATACTACCATAAACACCATCATCATCATCATCATCATCATTTATTTTCCTTGAGGGCTCATGCAGGCACTATACAGGGGTCGTACATATGATTACATGAATAAATAAACATAGTTAACACACCGTCATAAGACCATGATATAAACACGCTACAAGTGGGCGCACTAACTGTGACAGATAATTAAAAAGCTAGGACCAGAAATGTATCCTTTGTGCGACGTTTTCTCAAGTTTTTGTTACCGATATATCTATTTGACCAGACTGACTTTTTATGTACATGCAATATTTGACACGATGACGTTTCTCCTGTGTTGATAAATGATTAACGTAATTATGGAGAAACCAAATACCAGAGAGGAGCTAGTCTGTAATTAGAAGGAATAGGGCAATAAATGCGATATATGAAAGATACATGCGTCTTAATGGCGCAAATTAACTCTAATTCAAAGCAGTCCCAGTTGCTTAGAAAACCTAGGAAAGGAATTTCAGAAAGAACTCGTGGTCGAGTTAAACGTAACAGAGTTAACATTAAGAAATCCATAAATCGATGACATGGTAGCCCTGTCGCTGAGGCAGCCTTGGAAGCGACACCAAAGTTATAAAAGCTACACACGTACACACAAGCCAGCCCACGTGTCCCGGTTTATATGTAGATAGAAAAAAGGAAGGTTGGTCAGCAGTACCACAGCTTTTCACTAATCACATAATATGAACTCCAGACATACAATAGGTTATTATGAAACATAAAAAAAGATTCCGCGTGAGATACCGTCAGTTGGGAGGAACGAACAAGCAAATATTGTAAACGTGCTCCAGGAAAAATTACAACATGCGCATATTTGTATCGTAGACCTAAAGTAACATTGCAAAAGTAATGTGGCCTTTACATTGTCAGCGAGAAAATGATGTTAACGCAATTATAAACATAATTTACATCTCTTGTGCATACTTTACAAACACAGAAAAATAAACGAACGATATTGGCCGCAAGAACGAACAGAAGCGTCGCTACAGTTTCCACCGTGACGTCATGGGGAGAACAGAAATTTTTCTCGTGAGATTATGATCGCACGAATCAAAATACAATCACGCTATCGAAAAATAAAGCAAAAAGGATCTTCTCAGTTATCAGCAGCCGATACCCAACTTTTCGCAAGTTGACTCGGCTGAAATATTGTCTCCTTGACTCACTCTCGCAGGCCGCCAAAAGGAGCCACACAAACTTCTCGGTGCTAATAACAATAACTTGTAATAAGTATAGAGTTTAAATATACCCTCCTGAGTGATGTTAGAACTGGTCAAAAGTCGCACAAACACACTTACGCATTTTTACATTTCACAGTCATGCTGTGCCAAACGTGGACTTCCTTTCCGCGGTTCGTGCGACAAAGGTTTGAATTACGGAATCTAAGCTCAAAGTGGCCGTCAGCGCGCCGTGCACGTGCAATAAGAGTAGATGAGTCAACCTTTCCTGTGACATTGTGCTTCGAAAGCAAGTTTTCATACGTCGCAGGGCACTGAAGGATCGTTCGGATGATGCCGACGACGCGGGGACCGTGAGAACAAGAAGCACAAGTTTAAAAACTTCCTCAAAAATTAGTCTCACGTTTGGAGCTTGATCCTTCAGCAATGCATGAACATCTTGGATGGTGTCGCACTTGCTGCTTCCAAGTGACGGCAGCATTATCAATTGTGCAGCAAGCCGGGAGACGTCGAAATCCGAAGTGTGGAGCCCCAGTTCCTCTTCCAAGACTGCGGCAGAGGGAGGCTTCCTCTTGGCGGCATCAGTCACAATTCCTTCTAGACGAACAAGCTCGTCGAGTCCAGGCTGCGTGAATCTCCTGTGAATTTCCGCCGTCAGAGTATCGACCAGCTCAAAAAAATCCTTTCTCAGGGCATCTTTCAAGTCTAATGACGCTGGTGAAACTGGACGGCTTGTAGATTCCAGTCTCTTTGGTGGCCTTTTTTTCCTTGTCTCGGAAGGAAATTTGAGATTAAGTCTATCTGATTTGGCCGATGCAAGAAGAAAAATCTCATCAAAAGCATCATCACTCCGCAGATTTCTCAGGGTCAACTCGAGCACATCGGCCGACTTCCTTGCTACGGTGGCAGAGCAACTGGAGCTCTGAAGTGCACGGGCGAGTTCCTCGCAAGGACCAAAGACCTTGATCGATGCAATTAAATAAAACATCGTCTCGAACCGCTGCAGACGTTTTAAATAGCCCTGGAATGCAGCGCGGCGGTCGTCTCGAATACAAGTTTTCTCTTTAAGGATCTCCGCGAGAGTGATTTGCACCCGACCATAATTATCCAAGAACCTCGACATGGAGTTCACGCGAACGGACCAACGGGTTGGGCACAGAGGTAACAGCTGCTTCACCGGCATGTCCATCTCGCATTCTGATGGGCACGGAGCTGACACAATACCAGTGTAGATTGACTTTCTTTTTGCCGAATTCAGGATCGCGTTGGACACGTCTTTCACAATTGTTAATGTGGTACAAATGACTTCAGAGCTGCGACCCGCCTCCTGAAGTGCAAGGTCGAGAGAGTGATTACAGCAGTGAACATATGTCGATTTTGGCTGCTCATCCTTGATTAGCTTTTGTACCCCGCTAATCTTTCCAGACATGCTGGCAGCACCATCAAAACAATGTCCCCGGAGGTTGTCGAAGCTAAGCGATAGCCTGATCAGGACGTCTTTGATCGTGGAGAATAATGTTGCTGCTTTGGTGTCAGGTGGGTTGTACATGCCCAAGAACGCTTCATGCACATCAAGTGTGTCTGGGGAAACGTACCTTACGCACACGGAAAACTGTTCTTGACCCGACGTGTCAGTCGTGGAGTCTGCCATGATGGCGTAGAAAGGTGATTGGGTGATTTTGTCGACAAGCATTCGCTGGACACTGTGCGCCATTATTTTGAGTATTTCGTTTTGCACGTCGCCACTAAGCCACCTGTCCCGCTTGTTAAGCCAGGTTCTTAGCGCAGGGACGTCTTCTCTTCTCTCTTCCAAAAGCTGCACCAGGTCTCCGTTGCTTGAAAGGTGGCCGCGAATGGACAAACCACTTCGAGCAAGGAAGCGCAACGAGCTTACAATAACCCGTAAAGCCGCACGATTCTCTTGTTGCTGCTGAAGACTCTGCTTCGAGATAAGTGCTGCAATGGATGCCCCTTTCTCTCTCTGGATAATATGGTGAATCGAGTCTCTGTGATGCTCGCTCCTCTCATGCATTTTGAATTTGTGAGGTCCCTTCCGCCAGTTTCGAAAACCTGTCTTTAGGAAAGCCGGCTCGACACCATGGAGAGACTTCAAGCCCTTCATTTCAAACGCCCTAGCACAGTCAAAACAGAAAACACAGTCCTGCTTCTCATCGTAATGAAGCCATTGATACGTTATAAACCAAGATGACTGGCAGCTCCTGCTGTCATTTTTGGGAAACCTGAACGAGGTTCCGGGATGAAACTTAGTTTCAATCCTACAAACAGCGTCAGGAGAACTGTATCTTTCCTCTACAGGGCCTAAACTGGTTGATGCTGATTGACATTGCGCGGGCATACTCTCACTCGCTTCCAAGTGCATGATGTGCTCTTCTGGTGGTGGCTTGGTCCTTTTTGCGGTTGGTGACCAGAGGTCCAGCAAGGTCTGCTTTCGTGCCATCTGCGAAATACATTTATACGGTGTTATCAGACGGAGTTGAATCCGACACCATCAAAGCATCAAAAGGAAATTAAATATTATCTACACTCCGCCATTACGCGGCGCCGTGTCTACAGTAAAGTGAAACATATAAGCAGTAATTTATTAGCGAGCGAAGGAGAGAGAAAGAGAGAGACACCGAGACTTGGAGTCCGAAACAACGTCAAAGCGTCAAGTTACGTCTCAGCGATAATCTATTTACGTAATCCACCATTTCCCGAATTGGTGGTCTTTCAGTCAGCGAGCTCTTGCTCGACGGGGGCATTCACTCAAGTCAACTTCTCGTTGCTGTTGTTTATGTTGCAATAACAAATCGTGAAAATGGGAAAAGCCCGTGCGTAAATGTTATGCACCCATAATGCGCTTGCTAGGGCCTCGCAATTCCTTCGTTGCAGCTGAGACTGCAACAAGGCTAGACGCAAAAAATTCCTCGTGTACAGCTCGTTCGTTAGTTAGGTATTGGTCATGAGCATGTCGTGATAACAAATTGCATTCCATGTACCGGCTAAACGCCACTTTCTGAATTGCTGGTTTTGAAGAACTTTTAATAACTTGCGGCGTATACTCCAACAAGCGGCTGCGGTAGCTTTCCGGTCTAAAAGCAAGTTACTTTAATATGGTTGCTAACGGTTTGCGAATAGTGCTTCGAATCAAATAGCGCAGAGTCATTCATAGCCTTCACAGTCCAAGGCGTGCCGGCTTTCTCTGCAGTATTGAAGCTAACGATGGCTTTGCACTATTCGATTCAATGCAGCATTCACACAACCCTAATTGGTTGCCTTGACATGTATGCGTTCGTATAGCGCGTCGAATTAAGAGGGGACAAATTACCCACACTAATTCCCTCTCTCTTAATTTTCTACCGATCATGCTTGTCCGATCTGAATAGACCTATTGCTATATTACCCAAGCATCAAGGAGAATGCAGGGATTGGTGTTCCACGCGCCGCACGTGCTGGCTTCAGCAGTAGTAACTTTTCTAAAGCAAAAACATAAAACAAATTTGCATCTTGCACGCGCGTTCTTCAACACTTTATTTTGGTTATTTACTTCGAATCCTTTATACGGGGAAGGCGTGCGCGTGTGGCGCGTGGAACACCAATCCCTGCATTCTCCTCGATGCTTGGGTAATATAGCAAATGGTATATTCGATGCGCGCGTAACAAAGCTACGAGAGCCAACTCCGCTCTCTGAGCGTATGTCGTGTAGCCTGTGCTCGTGCAATGCATTCGACAGACAACGTGCTCGCGTCGCTTTTCAGTAACCGCCGTGACTCGGTTCAGTTCCTTGAGGCTGTGCTGACAGCGAGCTCAGAGTCCGCACGTGCTCGATCTACAGTTCAGCGAGCACGCGCTCACAACTACCTCGAGCCGTGACCTCGAGTCAGAGAGTGCTCCTGCGAAACGCACAGAGCAATGAACGCACCTTGAGGTCATTTTATACACCTTTCCGAAAATGCGTCTCAGGGCGCTTTCATTGCTGTGTTTGTGCTTTTTTGCACGAGCATTTTCTGGCTTGCCGCAGTTGGCTGGCACGCGCTGGCTGGACTGTGATCAAGCACGTGTAGACCGTTATTTTACATCGAGAGCTAGCTTTTATGGGCTGCTGATGATAAGTGGGATGACGATAACGTAAGTTGCTAAGATAAGTCGATGGCAGATGATAACCCACAGCTCATACTGGTGACGAGGCTCCCGCCAGTTACCTTTGCATGTATTGGTGCGTTTGGAACGTGTCATGCTCGTGCCTGGCGGTCACGATTATTACACGCAGAATGGGCATCCATATGAGCTCATTTGCGTGAGCTGTGGGTACAGTTATACTTCGTTTCACCTTAGCATGGACTAACCGCAGAGGCTCTACTAGCGCGAGACGGTAGCCTTGACTGCCACACGAGCTGTGCGAGCGCTCGCGCAGTCACCGATGCGTAATCCCAAGCAATTAGCTCGCGGTTTTAGCACGTGTAGTCAACAATAGTCCATGCTAAGGTGAGACGGAGACGGAACGTGGGCAGCGCAAACCGGTAGGCTAGCTTTGACAGCGTTGCACGTTATGCATAAAACGGGGTATAGAAGCGCTACTATGCTTTGAAAGTTTGAGCTGTAGAAATGTAAATATTGAAGAGTGTGGTATATTTATTGGCCGACGCCTCAGAGGGCAAGCTCGACCAAAATTAAGATCAACTAACCTTGGCAACCAGTTTAACGTGGTTGCTTCACGAGTGGATATGGCAGGAGCCGGAAAGCAACGGTCGAGTTCGTAATTATATTCCTTCAGAATACAGACGCATTTTCTCGCTTGCTAAGTGTGATCTTGTGCTTGGGGACTCTAGTTCTCATAAAATTACAGTAATGATTGCTACTGTGGTGTAAAAAACTGACGTTGTGACCAGCAATACTGTTTTGCATCCAGAAATTGTCAGGAAAATCAAGCAAATTGCTAATAATATAAATATATGAAACATTAAAACTGAGGGCTTACCAGTAGGGATGTCGAGAACGCTGAGACTGCTGCTCGTGGATCGTCGCAGAATGAGGAGCTTGTTGACCATGAGGGCTTTGCTCAAAAACTTTGAAAAATTGAGGCCATATGAAGGCGAGAGTTCAGCTGGGGCAAGGGATTGAACAGTTGAAAAAGACTCCAGAAATATTGGAGACAGGTGAAGCTTCGCATGTTTACCTCTCCACAGTCGCGCCACGAATAGAGAGGGCGCACTCTCCAGCAGCAGTATGCTGTTTATAAAGGATATTGGCAGTAGCATTTTAATTTTTCCTCTGCTCCGCCCCATCCCCCTCCACCGCACCAGCCAACAAAAGGACGTCGCTACTGGCGGTAAACGCAGACATCGACCCCGTCTAGCCAAAAAGGCTGCCTGACCTTGTCAGGATCCTTAAAGTAATCCCCCGTCGCACATACCTTTCCGCTTATCCCCAAGCTTCCGAAGAATCATCTACCGGCCAAAGAAAAGCGAGTCGCCTTCTTCCTGCTTCCTAGTCTCAGCTCTTCCATTCACCGACACCGCGGCACTGGACCTTTTTGAAGTAGTTGAATGTCCCCACTTCCAGGAGAGAGGGGTTGGCAGGTCGAGAGATGCTTCCGGCTGGTTCAGAAAGTCACTCACAGGAATAATGCGGCTAACGCTAGAAGCCCCCAAGGGCGCTAGACTGACTCTCGAAAACTCTTTGGAGGCGAAACAAACAGAAGACGCGGTCTTCACAAATTATCTTGGCGCTTCCCCCAGGCATTGAGATTTTTGAAGCTTCTGAAAGTCGCGCACTTGTGGCAAACGGCAAGGTCGAGTGGTGTCTATTTTTTTTTATCTATGTACAGTCTGAAGGTCATTCACGGGAATAGTAAGTTTAAAACGGTGAGTATCGTTCACCGACAATCACAAGCTCCCCGGGGACCCAACTGCCCCCCCCCCCCCTCACTCAGTGAATTGGAAGGGTATTTTAAGTTAATTCAAGCTTCCGAAGACTTCTTTTGACAGTGAAACGGCTTCCAGCTTTTTGAAGACCCCGAAGGCCGCATACTTTCGACGGGAGGCCAGCTCGACGAATTCTTCCTACGGCTGCGAGGGTCATTTACAACAATTTGTCTGCTGAAGGCAGCGAATGTCAAAATCGCTATTTTTCCAGGGACTTTTTCTCCACGGCCAGGTTTACGCTGGGGGTTTATCCTTCGGGCTAGGCCCCAAATGATCGGCTTTTGTGGCGATAGCTGGAAAATCTGACTGAACGAAAACGGAGAGGCAGCCACAAAACAGCAAGCGCCAAATGCTCTGTAAAAACAAAAATCAATAAGCAAAAAAAAACAAAAAAACTTTGATTGACGTAGATTGGGGGAGCCGTGCTACCTCATTTGTAAATGAGGGGGAGCCGTCGCTCCCCTGCACCCCCTGTTCCGGCGCCCCTGCATGTTTTCTTCCATTAAAGTATTTGAATCAAAGCCCATTATTCTAGCTTCTTAACTTTTCTGCTCATTACTGAAACATCTTTTTTTATACTATTAACAGATGGCATCGAGTACGTGCATCCAACAATGGTCAAGTGCTGGACTGACGACACCAAGCTGTGGCCGACCATTCGCGGACAGGATATAATTTGCTACCTTTTCGAGACGAAGGCCTGTGACCTCAAGGAGGCGAAGGCTTACAAAAGTCTAGACACCTTTAACTAAGTGCAAAGTGGGTGGGTAGGGGAAGTGCTCGTTCACATCCCCACACCCAATCTGACATACCTAAAAGGTGAAGGAGGCCCTCTCAGGCGGTCAACAAGAGAGCACGGATCGCGTGGTTGTGTGCCAGACCATCTGGCGAGGTGCTGACTGCAGGGTGCACCTGCATGGCTGGCCAAGCACGCGTTTGCAGCCATGCAGGTGCCATCATGTGGAAGGTGGAAATGGCGGTGCAACTAGGGCTCACAGGCCTATCCTGTACGGACACTGGTGCCTCGTGGAACAAGGGAACTAAGAGGAATGTTGAGCAAGCCGCAATGACCGACATCAACTTCAAGCTGGAAACAGGCACCATGCAAAAGAACAGGACGTCTTGCTACCGAAGAGAAGCCCAGCGCCCCAACTGACGTCTGACGAGGAGCTCTTGGATTTCTACAGCAAGTCTCCTTGCCCTCATCTTATGAGTATTTCAGGTAAGAATACCAATCTGTAGGTCTGAATAAAAATGAAAGCAAGTTTATAAAAAAATAACGCTATTCAACACTGAGTGCCTATTTTTAGAAAGATATTCAAATCCCAGTCTGAGTCGGTTTGTTATGAAAAATATTTCCAAGCTGACAAGATAATTCATGCATGATCCTTCAAACCATGTGCAAGGCCTAATGAAGGTACCTTTGACCGAGCCAGCCAGTGTTACGCAACAACTATGCTCCTTTGGTTGCCAACACCAGGTTAGCTTTCTCAATTAATATATGTTTCTGCACCCTGAGGCTCATTCTTGTGCAGTGGAGCACTTGCAGGTAATATTTATTGAAGTAGACACCATTGTCCCCCAAGAACTACTCTCCTCGCTGTTAGTATTTTCTGAAAAGTAAAAAAATAATTCATGCCAAACAAGGTTAGGGTGCAAACGAGCTGGTGAAGGTTGAACATTATTGAACAACACCTGCACCTGCATGGCTGCATGCACCTGCATGGAAGCCGTGTTGGAGCAACAAACACACTCTTTGAAAAACTTGTAGTAAAACGTATAAATGCTTTCATAGATCAATTTCAAATTATAACCCCGCTCCAACACGGCTTCCGACCTAACAAATCTACGTCAAGTGCTGTTCTATCACTTAGTCAAGCAATAAACGACTCACTTAACGACAACAAAATTACGCTCTGTGTTTTCCTCGATATTAAAAAAGCTTTTGACACGGTCGATCATTCCATTCTACTTAACAAATTGGAGAGATACGGGTTTAGGGGTTTATCATTAAGCTTTTTAAAGAGCTATTTAACTTCTCGCTTTCAATATGTCTCCATGTCAAATTGTCAATCAAATATTAGGCCAATCACAACAGGGATTCCGCAGGGATCAGTTCTGGGTCCTGTCCTATTTTCATTATATGTCAATGATCTCTCACATTTACTTATTAATTCCAAAATGATAATGTACGCAGATGATACAGCAATTTACTACACAAATAATTCGTTAGATAACATTAATAGTGTGATCAATGAAGAACTGATTATTGTCCAGGATTGGTGTAACTATAACAAGTTGACGTTGAATATAAAAAAAACTAAGTATGTTATATTCCACTCAAACAAAAAACAAATCAACTATGCTAACTGCAAAATTTATATTGCCAACTCTCTTTTAGAACAAGTAGATACATTCAAATATCTGGGAGTAATATTCGACTCACACTTACATTGGGAACATCACATTGCCTATATTTGTCAAAAACTGTCATATGCTTGCTACATTCTGCTGAAGGCTCGACAGTGCTTCGACTCTTCAACCTTAAAAATTATTTACTTCTCGATATTCCACTGCCATTTAACATACTGTACAGAAACATGGGGTACAACCTATGACACGTATCTTACGCCCATTATAGGTTTACAAAAAAGGGCAATTCGAATTATAACCAACTCACACTATACACAGGCATCGAGCAGTTTATTTCATCACCTCAGCATTCTTCCACTTCATAAACTAGTAAAGTATAAAATTGCCACGCTGTTTCACGAAATAGTGACCTCTAACAACCCATTTCCTATAACTATACTTCTTAAAGGTTTCCGTCAAACTAGGGCAAATTTGTCGGGGCACTTTAAGGGAGACACTGGCGTAATTATTAACTTCTAAACTCCTCGTCCGATTTTAATGAAATTCGGAGAGTGCATTTATGAGCAGATGCAGGGGCACTGTGCAAATTTTGACTTCTCTAGGAAAACTATGTAAAAAGTTACATATTTGTGTACGAGGCTGTGGCACCTTTCCTTAGGAAATCTATCATATGCAAATGAAATGTTAAACCACTGTTTTTATTGCTTGGATATGAAGTAGAGGGTATGTGGCTTTGGGCTATCTAATTTGTATGATTCAAATGTAAATATTTCAGAGCGAAATTCTGTCTCCAAAAATCAGATGCACTTTCTTTGAATGCCATTTTGCCAAAATGTCACTTTTTCTCACTGATGACTTCAACTTAAAAGAAAATGAAGTAGATAGCCCAATTCCCCAGTAAATTTCAGTTCAGAAACACTTTGAACGAGGCACCTGGATATGTTTACCATCAAACGATAGATTCCTTGCTACAAAGTTTGCAGCAAAAAAGTGAAACTGAGAAAAACGCATTCAAACATTGAGCACCTTTACTTTATTAGTTTGGCCCAGTCTGTGTCCACTAAAAGGCGCCAGCAGAGTAGGTCTCCCCTTCGGCTGCCTGGTCCCTCTGTGCCTTGGCGATTGCTGCCAGCTTCCTCTGCTTATGGGCCACTTTTGAAGAGTTGAGGGCCTTCTGCTTCGCCTTGGAAACCTTGGCTTGGAGGGCCTTGTCAGTGTGCGTAACCTGGTGGCTTCCGGGCTCTATTCCCATCTCATGAAGGGCTCTCTCGAAGCCCTTGGGGCCCAGGTTGAATTCCAGGACTGCAAGAGCAACGGCAGTCTCCACAGTTCTTCGAGAGGCGAAATCCGTCTTGGGACACCGCCTCCACACCAGAGCATTGAACGACTCGTTGTTGTTCTGCGTTCCCATCCTAGCACACCTCTCGAGTAGGTCCCGCCTTGAGAGTCTATTGTAGAGGGGCACCAACTCCTTTGCGATGTCTCTGGAGAAGGCAGGGCGGTGTGGCTGTGGCTTCGTCGGCTCTCCTGCTGCCTCCAGCGCTTTCTGGCGATTGAAGTGACACCAGGAATGTTCTCCATGAGGGCAGGCCTGATGCCGCGGCTCTTCATCGGTGGAGTAGCTGTGGAGGAGGCTGGCAAACACTGCCTTCTGCATGGCTGGAACGTCTGGGGCACTGGTCTTCAGTGCAGATGCATAATAGCTAGTCAATTTTTTCATGACAAGGTTCGTTAGTTTGCCTCTTCCACCGAGACCTTTTTTTGTTTTCTTTAGAACCTCCATGCCAGCATACATTCTTTTGGCGACGTGGTTCACACAGTCTTCTTTCCTCATGCCCTTGTCGTAAAGATCAAGTCCCGCAACATGGTTGAAGGCTTTACTGTCCCCGTCGCACAGCACTGTCACATACTGCAGGTTGTGGAGTTGGACAGACCGACGGAAAATCTCATCTGCTGCTTGCAGCTCCATAGCATTTGCAGACCCAGCAAAGTTCTTCTGGCATACTGCTCTGTGATTCTCGGCCCAGTCTTCATGGGTGTCAGATCCCTGTGCAGGTCCAAGGCTACATCCATGGCAATAATTGCTCTGGACAGAATAGTCCAAAACTAGTCCAGTCTCGAGCTCGATGGCAACTCCAACACCGAAGTGTGAAGTGTGCCCACGCTTATGCCAAGTGCCATCGTATGTCACACAAACGTCCATCAAATCACCGCTATCTGACTCGCGTGTTTCTCGTACGGCTTCTGCTGCCTTGCTCATTACGTTGCTGGCCGCTCTCACTGAGGCGTCGTGGACCTTTTCTCCCAGGTCTTGATAAGATCGGAGATGCATGGGCGAAGGAGCATTGATACCGGCAAAGAAGTTTGTAAGCTTCGTGTATCCGATACCACATTCACGAGACGCAAGAGAAATCCGTGCTGCCAATTCATTCTGCCGCGAATGTCCGATGGTTGACGAGTGCGGCGTCCGAGCAACGTCCCCGCAGTCTGGGCAGACGACAACGAACTGCGCCTGAACTCCCTTGCCACTCTCGCTTAGTTGAAGGTCTGATCCACGGCACACTGGGCACAGAAGAGCGGACACCAGTGTCTCGATGGCAGATACAGCAACCAGACGATAACCTTCGGTTGGGGCACCGTCGGGAGCAGCGGGAACGTCCGTGGGATCCGCAGCGGGATCGCTCTCTTGCAGTAGCGAGATCTTGCGCTCTATCGCCGTGAGCTCCTCCACAACCTCATAATCTTCAGGAAGAGACGAAGAAACTTCGGCTGGTTGTTCAGAGGTCAGGTCATGAAGCGACGAACCGGGAGATGGTGACGCGCTCGGGAGCGAAGCAGCTGACGCGTCCGACGTGGTTCCGTTAGGGTTAGCGCATCGTACGCGTCCACCTGACGAGCCTCTTCGCTTCACAGAACGGCGGCGAGCTCCAAAGGCTTGGAGAGAATGCCGTTTAACGGCCGGCATCGCGGCGACGAGACCGTAGATAAAACGATAAAACTGTGAGAAATATATAACGAGCAAGCAAGAAAAAGCGAACGTTCGGCCGAAGCAACGAGACGAAACAACAATTCAGGCGAGCGGATCACGTGGGGTGTCACGGGCCAATCCAGGCTTGAGTTTCGTTTTCAAGCCAATTATAGCCGACAACTAGAGGGCTCTGGCTTTGTTCATGCTTACTCTCGAACGAAGTTTACTATCGTCATAAAAGCCTGAAGAAACGACGCTTCCAACGAGGGTATGAACATTGCGGTAGGCCAAATGGGCGCGGAGCGGTCGGCATTTGAAAATGGCGAATATTGTCAACCGATCGCGCGACGGAACGACTTGGGGATGGGAGGCGCGTCGCCGACCTGTCGAAAATCTTTTATATCGGCGCAAATACTCGACGTACAGGTATGAAATTTTATGGAAGTGTGCATTATTAGTTTCTGAAATCAGATATAACAAAATTGAAAAATGCACTTTTTAAAAAAAAATCGGGAATTGGAGCCCGTGTCCCCCCTTAACCTTCCACAATGCCACAACGTTTACGGGGAAAGGTTAATTCAATTCTGTGGGACAAAAATCTGGAACGCCCTTTCGAACGACCTTCGAAATTCGCATACTTTTAGCAAAGCACTGAAGCATTATCTCCTCTTATCTACTTAGATCATCGTTCATCCTCATCATCGTTTCTTTGGTATTGGTAACCGAGTTTAGCATCTAATATTGTAGCAACATGATTAGGAGTACTTTTGTTTCTTTCTATTGACATATGCCTGTCGCTCTGTGTTCTTGCGATATTTTGTTGATGAGCCCGAACTAGCCTAGCGGCTATGGGTTCATATGCTTTTTTCAATATTTTGTATACTTTTTTTGGTCAACAAAAGATTGAATTGATTGAATTGAACAAGACCCCGAAACTGGGACATAAAGGGACGGACAACACAGTCTCTTTGAGACTGCGTTGTCCGTCCCTTTATGTCCCAGTCTCGAGGGGGGTTTAGTCAATAATGCCAAACATGTACCTAAGCAAGTGCCTGTAAGAAAGCAAGTCATTAATGTTGTGTAAATGTCAGGGAGAATTGTAATGCTAATCACTAATCTATGTAACAAAAGGATATTGTTTGTGGGTTCTCGAAACTCTCAAGAGTAGACTCAAAACACTGAAAAAAGATTCAATATGGGCGAGAAACCAAATTGGGCGGATGTCTAATTTGCATTGTGTCTTCCTACCAGACATAATGATGCTGGTTCTTGCTCTGCCAAAACTATATCAGTGCAGCACCACTGCTAACATCATGCAATACTGTAATCAGCACTGGTTGCTGGTACAATGTTCATTCACATCACAACAGGCAGGGGAGAAGATGATGATATGAGCAACAAAATATAAGGTGTACTGTTACATTACCCACTCGGGGCCTGCTTCTGTCTGATCTCAGTTTCGGAACATTTTGTAACTTAGTATTGTTATGTAGGAGTCATTTCTTTATGCTTTCAGGCACTCTTCTCCACGAAACACTGAGAACAGATCGTCCTGTGCAGCCTGTCCCTGCTCGCCCACCTGCTTCAGAGGGCCACCAAGCACACACGGATGTCGAATCCCTTTCCAACAGTTGTCCCCCTGCTTCAAGTTCTATAGGGATTTTGTAGCGCTCTCGGAAGGTGGCATTGCAGCTCTTGAGGAACGAACAAGGCAACAGGGTGCGAGCCCCGAGTGGCACTTTGCTAGACGCCTTCGTATCACTGCCTCCAATGTCAAGCGCGTACCTAAGAGGTCGACCACAGATTGTGCTAAGGCGGTGGCATCCTTGGCAAGCCCAAGTTTTGCCGGCAATGCTGCCACGAGGCATGGTGTGCTTTTGAGCCTGTGGCACGTGGTCAGTTCATGCGTCAAACTGGACTGGTGGTGAGAGTAGCTGGAACAGTCGTGAGCTTGGACCACCCGTGGCTCTCAGCTAGCCCAGATGGTGTCATCGCAAGTACAGATGCCTTGCTTGAAATCAAATGCCCTGTTGTGCAAAACTGTAAGGAGGAAATCGCTGCGGGAAAGTCAGATGTGAAGAACAACAATGGGGAGTATGTCGTATCACCTAACGGTCAGAGCGGCTATTACAGCCAGGTGCAGTTCGCAATGTTCTGTTGCAAGAAACAGCTGACTTATCTGTACTTGTGGTCGCCCGACAGCGACGTCATTGCAAAAGTCCCATATGATGACGAGTATGTGAAGGAGAACTTCGAGAGGCTTCGAAGGTTTTACTTCCATCAGATGTTGCCTCGCTTTGCAGAAATGCAGCAAAAAGGGAGGCTTCAGATAGCTAGGGAATATGCACAAATCTGTGCTATGTGAACTTGTGCAAGGAGATGTATGTTGGTGTCAGTCGTAATGTTTCTCTCGTGTTCAATATTGGTTTTATGTTACCTTTCAGTGTAGTTGTCACCCCTAAAAGTAAAGACTGACATGTATGAAAAATGTATATGTAGACAAAAATAAAGAGTAAAGACTGTTGTAATGAAAATAGGTGTTTGGCTGCTTTAATGAAACTTCAACCAAATACAGTTTGTGAGTAAGTAAGTAAGATTAAGGTTTTAATGGCGCAGCGGCAACGAAGGCCATAATGCGCCAAACAAAAAGTTTATTAATACTCAGGAAAAGCAGATGCTACGCTAGAGAAACTTTTTATAACTGGTGTAGATAACCAGTCTTGTTAAGAAAATTAAAAACCCGTGTAAGTGGTACTAAAGCGCTGTCACCAAGTAAAAACATAGGATGAAAGGGTAGATAGTTTCTAAAAAGTTCAGGAAAACATGATACGCGCAGTTGATGATAAAACCTGCACTCCCATAGAATGTGTAAAATTGTAAGTAGTTCCCCACAATGGGCACAAAGTGCAACTTCTTCGCCGCAGAGGAGGTACATATGTGTCAGACGTGAATGGCCGATTCTCAAGCGACAGAGCAGAACCTCGAGACGTCGGTTCTTGTGAAATGAACTTTCCCAGATACCTATCATTGGTTTAATCACGTGGAGTTTGTTGTTGGTTTCAGTGTCCCATTCTAGCTGCCAAGTCTTCAAAAGAGATTTCTTTAAAAGTGGTTTAAGGTCCTGGTAGGGCAGGCCAAAAGATGCTATTGAATCCGTGGCAGATGCAGCCAAGCGATCCGCACTCTCATTCCCTGCAATTCCCACGTGACTCGGTACCCAGCAAAATTTGATATTACATCCAAGGCGAAGAGCTCTGTTTACTTTATAACGAACATGCTGTGTAAGTACATTCTTAGAACTAACTCTGGAAGAAATAGCAGATAAGACACTTTGTGAATCGACAAAAATGACTGCGTTCAATACGCTGTTATCCAGAATATGCTCAATGGCTAATAAAATACCATAGAGCTCTGCAGTAAAGATGCTTGCCATTGAGTCAAGCTGCACAGCTCTTCCAAAGTTACTAGAATAAACTGCACAGCCAACGGAACTTAAAGATTTTGACCCGTCAGTATAGTACTCCGCGCAACCGCTAGATATCCTCTCTTGCAAAGATAGAAACTCTTGCTGAAGAAACTGTGGAGCCACGGTCTTCTTATTGTGTTTGGTGAAAGACCAGTCACAACTTACGCGTAGCTCGTTCCAAGGGGCAATTCTCTCTATAGATTTTAGCAAGTTAGTGCCACTTGTGGAAGGGACAGGGAGCTTAAGAGAGCTACAAATACTTTGAACTCGAAAACCTAGGGGGCGCACAATTGTTGGCTTGTTTTGAAACAAATTACAGAACTGAGGAGTGTGTAAAATACTATAAGCAGGATTTTTCGGATCCGAAAGCACTTTGTAATAGTAAGACAAGCTCAAGTACTGTCGGCGTTTTTCAAGAGACATTTGGTGTGTGTCCACATACAAGCTTAATACGGGTGATGTGCGAAATGCCCCAGTGGCAAGCCGGAGTCCGAGGTGATGAACCGGATCCAACATCCTCAGTGTGGATGGTCGTGCTGAACTATAAACAATCGCTCCATAATCCAGGCGTGACCGAACTAAAGCATTGTACAACCGTAGGAGGCATCGCCTGTCAGACCCCCAAGATATATGTGACAGCACCTTAAGGATGTTTGAAGATCGCAGGCACTTCTGCTTCATTTCCTTTAAATGAGACTTGAAAGTAAGCTTTTTATCGAAGATCATGCCTAAAAATCTATGTTCGTGCTTAACCGATATTTCTGTGTTATTCAATTGTAAGATTGGATTCAAAGACAGACCTCGCCGCAGGGAGAAGGGCACACACACAGTTTTCTCTGGGGAAAATTTAAAACCATTTTCATTCGCCCACTTGCTCATCCTATTTATTGTAAGCTGCAATTGCCGTTCACAACTAGAGAGGTTGCAAGACGAAAAAGATATTTGCACGTCGTCCACGTAAAGAGAGTAAGAAACGGATGACGGTATAACTTGAGCCAGACTGTTTATCTTAACAGCAAATAAGGTGGCACTTAAAACTCCACCTTGGGGGACACCATTTTCTTGTACGAAGACACTGGATAAGGTCGAGCCTAATCGAACTTGAAATGTGCGTTCACTTAAAAAATTCTGTAAGCAACGGAGCATGCGGCCACGGACTCCATAGTTATACAGATCTCGAAGGATACCATACCTCCATGTAGTGTCATATGCCTTCTCTAAATCAAAGAACACAGACACACAATGCTGCCGGTGAACAAAGGCCTCACGTATGACAGTCTCAAGTCGAACCAGATGGTCCAAGGTCGACCGTCCAGCCCGAAAGCCACACTGGTTACTGTCGAAAAGTTTTTCTCCTCCAAAAAAAACATAAGGCGGCGATTTATAAGCCTTTCATAAGTTTTCCCCAAGCAGCTTGTAAGTGCTATGGGGCGGTAGCTTGTAGCAAGAGAGGGATCTTTTCCAGGCTTCAGCAAAGGTATAACGTGGGCACATCTCCAAGAATGCGGAAAAGCAGCAGCTTCCCAAAGGTAATTGAAAAAGGACAGCAGGTGGGACAAGGATTCATGAGACAGGTGCTTGAGCATCTCGTAGTGAACTCTGTCTGGCCCCGGTGCAGACTGCTTTTTTACGCTGAGAGCAACTTCGAGTTCACACATTGTGAACGGTCTGTTGTATGCAAGAGAGTTAAAGCCTGACATAGTGATTTTCTGTTTTTCAGCGGTAGACCGGAACTTTACAAACTCCGTACTGTAATTCGAAGAACTACAAACACGCTGAAAATGTTCTGCGAGGAAGTCTGCTTGCCCTGTTAGAGATGCTGAGATTGAAGGAAAAAGTGGAATCCTGAAAGCATGATACTGCCCGCGAACTTTTTTGAGACGATCCCATACTTCTTTAGCAGTGACAAAACTATTTAAGGACGAAACATACTTTGTCCATGAAGCCCACTTGGCCTGTTTTCGCGTCCGCCGAGCTTGTGCTCTTTTTTTCCTGAACTCGATCAAGTTATGGAAAGTTGGATATCGCCGAAAAGTTCCCCATGCCTTGTTCTGGCTTTTCCGAGTGGAAGTACAGTCCTCATTCCACCAGGGCTTGCACCTCCGGGGAAGATTTCCTGAAGTCTTCGGAATTGAAGCAGAAGCAGCATTTATAATGCATTCTGTAACGTAAAGCGTCGCATCCTCAGGAGTCATATGAAGAAACAAGGAGGGATCAAGTGTTGCTTTTAAACCAAAAATAGACCAGTCGGCCTTCTCCAAATTCCATCGTGGAAGTCGAGTTGGTATAGATGAAACTGGTAAAACACTCTTTAAAATTATGGGTAGATGGTCGCTGCCAAAAGGATTGTCTAAAACGTTCCATGAAAAGCATGAAAGCAGAGATGGTGATGATAGTGATAAGTCGATCGATGTAAAAGTATTGTGGGCAGCACTAAAAAATGTAGGTTCTTTCTTATTCAGCAAACAGATTCCAGTTGATAGTAAAAGCCGTTCAACAACTCCACCTCGAGAGTCCTGACGAGAGCTTCCCCACAAAGGATGATGGGCGTTAAAATCACCAAGGATTAAAAAAGGTTTGGGAAGTTGGTTGACGAGTGCTTGGAGTTCATGAAGATGCAGCGGAACATTAGGTGGTAAGTAGAGGGATACTAGAGTGATGAGGCGGTCAAGGAGAATGCGAACTGCAACTGCCTCAAGTGAAGTTTGTAAAGGAACTTCAGTGCATGCCACACCACTTTGAACCACCACTGCTACACCACCCGAGGGGTTTGAGGAATGGCGGTCTTTCCTAAAAACTTGTTGATGACGCAAAACCTGCGTGTGCGAGTCTGTCAGGTAAGTCTCCTGCAGGCAAATAGCAACAGGACGGAGCTCATCAAAAAATGAATTGATGTCATCTATGTTACGAAGAAGGCCGCGGCAGTTCCACTGCATAATACCTATATTTTTAACCATTTAAAACACAATAAGTATAACATAAAAATTATATTAAAAGCAAGGTTGCTTAGGGCTTAAAATCAATTTTCACACGCGGGGTATTCTGCTTTTTAGGAGGATCTTTCTGTTTCCAAGCGGGGTCACTGGCAACAGAAAGAGAGGGCTCCGATCCTGAGGGGGAGCATCCTCCTCGGACCTGGGCCCACTTATCTCCATGGGCTCGTCTGTTGCCGCCGGCAGTTGACCCCTGGAGGTCGACTGCTTCGGCGGCTCCCCGGGCTTCCTCTGGGGAGCAGAGGTGCGAGGGGGTAGGCCTCGGCCCTTAGGGGCCGAAGTGCCAGGTGGAGCAGGGGGTGTCAGCCCCTGCTCTGAGGTGGATGCTGAGGAGGCAGCATCCACCTTGCGATTCGAAAGCGGTGCCACTGGCACCGCTCCCGAGGGCGCAGGAGACCTCGACGGGAGGCGCAGATCGTCCGCAGACGTCTGTGTTCCCGTCGAAACCACCGGCCGTACCGGTCCCCTATGTACGGCCTGGGCATAGGTGCCTTTGGAGACAAAGGCGAAACGCTTTTGGCATCAATGTAGGAAATATTTTCTTTAACCTTCAAGGAGAGAATTTCTTTTTCTTGCTTCCATAACGGGCAAGATCGGGAGTACGCTGGATGTTTTCCATTACAGTTCGTGCACTGTGCTTCGTTCTCACACACATCAGCGACGTGCTCCTTACTGGAGCATTTGGCGCAGGTCTCGCTACCCCGACAGCTACGCGACCCATGGCCGAACCTTTGGCACTTAAAGCAGCGCTGAGGGTTCGGCACATAAGGCCGGACACGGCACTGAAGGTAGCCTGCCTTTACACTAGTGGGTAGAGTGGTGGAGTCGAAAGTCAAAATGACATGCTTGGTTTTGCGTTCTATGTCGTCGCGACGGATGGTGATGCGTCGTGCTGCAACCACTCCCTGTCCGGAGAGACCCTCAACTAGCTCTGTATCTGTCAGGTCAAGCAAGTCATCTTCAGAGATGACCCTTTGGACGGTGTTCAACTTTCGATGAGGGGTCACACTGACCTCGTAGTCTGAGACAGAGTTCAGGGCTAAGAGTGATTCACTTTGTTTCTTTGTGTTTACCTCAACAAGGAGGTCGCCTGATGCCATCTTTTTGGCGCTAAAGTTCACACCGATAATGCCTTCAAGCACTTTGGATACTAAGAATGGAGAAAGTTTAGCCAGTGGCTTTTCGCCCTCAGAATGCAAAACAAGAAACTTTGGGAATTTAAAAAGATCAGGGGTCTTAGTCGGAATGTCAAGGACTTCGGTGCGGGTCCTTTTCAGGGCCCGATCAGCAGGTTTAGTTCTGGAACCCATATAGATGGGAAGGAATTTCAGTGCCCGGGTGCACCGCCCACCACGGAGCCCAACGAGGGGTAGGTAATGTGCCATAGCAAGAAAGGCTTGGCTGGCACAATTACTCTACCAGTGCTGCCCGGGCACTATAACCGAGTGTGGATGCAGGGACAGGACCTGTTTCCACTCAAGGTTAGCCCTTGCCGCCTAAGAAGGTGAAGAAGGAAGGAAGAGAGTGTAGAAGAAAAGAGAAAGAGGTGGGAGGAAAAGTGAAAGAAGGAAGAAGAGGGTAGAAGAGGCGACTGACTGAATCATCCTGGTCGGGCCAAGCCAGGACACCCGTCTACGAGAAGCAGGGGCCGAAGCGGTGTATTGCCTCGCTCGGGGGGCCCCGAAGGGTCCAAACAAACCCCGGGCTCAGCTCAACCACCAGGGTCCCCTTTTCCCCGGACACGGGTACGCCACGCACAGCCAGACGTGGGTGGGCGAACCCACATGGCTCGGGGTTCGTAGTGACGCCACTCACCAAGCACCTACCGAAGTAGGTGCCCCCTGCGTGCGGGTATGGTGGCCCACGTGGCTGGGGTCCGTGGTGACGCTACTCACCAAGCACCTAGCACCTAAGGTGCAGGCGCCCCTGCGGAGCTCGGGGTCCGTGGAGACGCCACTCTCCAAACACCTGCTTTCACAGGTGCCCCCTGCGGGGACAGTTTGTGAGTCTGCTCGCACTGGGAGTTTGTTGGTCACAAGCCTTTGCCAAAACATTCTAACATGAATCGACTGTAAACAACACTGTGACTAGCCAGTGTGAATAGTAGATGATAAAATGTAAAATCTCAGTTCAAATGCCTCTTTAGGTGCTCCTTATGCTTCCTTGATAAGAGGAGCTTTCAGATTACAGAGCCCTGCACAGACCATGCAGTCAAGATGCTTTCTTGATTTGATAGATAGTGGCTGCTTAAAGATTCTGTAAGTCTTTATCCTGTTGATAGCATGCTCCACATCAATTCGCACACATGCTATGCGGCGGGTCCTTGTCACCTACTCTTCGGTCAGCTGGTCCTTTCCTATGAAAACAACCTCTGTATGATGCAATCTTTTGAATGCTGCAGAATTATAAATACCTTTTGTGAAGGCTGGCATGTTGAGACTTATTCCCTGAGCCTCCAAGTGGGTGTCTAGGGTGAACCCTCTGTCCGCCATGATCTCATCGCCCGGCAGGAGATGGTCTTCGACTCCACATGTCCTTACGATAGTCTTGTCCGATGCACGTCCACCATAGACTTTCGACACAAGCATAATCAGCCCATTTGGGGCAATTACTGTTAGAAACTTGGCAGTGTTGTTGGCTTTGTACGCACTATATGTTTGGGCTCGGGCCATTAGTTTTCTTGGTCTCTGAAGTGTAACTTCCGTACAATCAAAAATGCATGTGGTTCTGCCGTAGACATTTTCCACGAAGGAACTTGGCATGCTGGCTCGCAGTCGTGAACGTAGGAGCCAGAGGACAACATATTTCATTATCTCCTCCAGACTTTTGAGGACCCTAGCAAAGATGCTCCCAACTGCTGACACACTCAAGGTGAATCTCCTAGATAGGTCTTCGTACCAAAACCCGAGACGCAATCTCATCAGGGTTAGCAGCAGTTGATCATCAATACCTTGCCTAGATTTCAGTTTTGCACCTACAGCTTTTTCAAGGCCTTCAAACACTTCGGCTGTGATCCCTGTGTAGAACAGAATGTCTGCTGGACTCATTTGTGAAGCAGCACTCTGCTTCACCCTTGGAAGGCTCAGAGTTGCATATGTGTGGTCACTTGGTGGTGGTTCCCACTGGCTGCCCTGATCTTTTCTTGGTATCTGCAATCGGAGCATAAAATAATTGGGACAGAATGGGTGAACGTTCTGCTTTATGTGTATTCCTAGTTTTACACTAATTTATTTGGGTGCTGCCAAGTAGCACTTCTTTATCCAAGAGCACTGCATTGGAAACTTGCTCCACTGCAGTGGCCTAGAAATGCAATGGCAAGGGCAACATGGTGCAAGATGCGGCTTCATACCGGTTTGTCTACCATCTCAGAGGAGTGGCTGCCACAGGGAGACTCGCCGAGATGATCAACAGCCGTAGAAGGCTGGGCGTGTGGCTGCAATGAAGATGTATAGTGCTCTTTAGCACGTAAAATGAGAATATTTCATGACTGCAGTGTTTTCGTGGCTGTGCTGCTCAAGAAACAAAGTTGTTGATGATCTAGAAAGGCCATGGCAGTGACAACATGATGTGAGAGGCAGGTTCCTACCGGTTGGTCTGCCCTTTCAGTGGAGTTGCTGCCGCAGGGAGACTCGCCGAGATGATCAACAGCCGTAGAAGGCTGGGCGCGTGGCTATAATGAAGACATATATTGCTCTTTAGCACGTAAATGAGAATATTTCATGACTGCAGTGTTTTCGTGGCTGCGCTGCTCAAGAAACAAAGTTGTTGATGATCTAGAAAGGCCATGGCAGTGACAACATGATGTGAGAGGCAGGTTCCTACCGCTTGGTCTGCCCTTTCAGTGGAGTTGCTGCCGCAGGGAGACTCGCCGAGATGATCAACAGCCGTAGAAGGCTGGGCGTGTGGCTATAATGAAGACATATATTGCTCTTTAGCACGTAAAATGAGAATATTTCATGACTGCAGTGTTTTCATGGCTGCGCTGTTCAAGAAACAAAGTTGTTGATGATCTAGAAAGGCCATGGCAGTGACAACATGATGTGAGAGGCAGGTTCTTACCGGTTGGTCTGCCCTTTCAGTGGAGTTGCTGCCGCAGGGAGACTCGCCGAGATGATCAACAGCCGTAGAAGGCTGGGCGTGTGGCTATAATGAAGACATATAGTGCTCTTTAGCACGTAAAATGAGAATATTTCATGGCTGCAGTGTTTTTGTAGCTGTGCTGACCATAAAACAGCGGTGTTTATTGTCTAGAAAAGCATTGGCAGTGGTGACAGGTTCATTCTTCTAGTGGCACGATTGCTATACTTTCAAGCTCCAGGCATTCTGGAGCATATATGTTTTACTTGCATCTTTCTGCTCTACGGCCTCTTTTTGTCGTATGAGCTCCGTGAGCAGTATTGTGCTTTCGATAAGATTTGTGACAGTACACTTTGTCATTGGACGTGGATTGAGAAGTCTGCATTATGAAAAAGCCTTTAAAAATATCACTTAGTCAATGTAGAGTTTCAGAGCTGTCTTAGTTAACGTATGTATGTGTTCCAAATGTATGTTAAAGTGGCATTGCAGTAGAGTTGGTTCCTGACGTTTTACCGTGCTGAGAACACGACAACAAGTGAGAGTAGAATCGCTGGCTGACAACTGAATGTTTATTGAGAGCACAAAGAAACAGCCAAAGCTACCTGGATCAAAAACAGACATAAAATGGGACCGAATGGATGTTTCTGCGATATCATTGCGGCTAAAAAAGAAAAAAAACAGTAATTGGAAATTTCCATTCGCGATTTCCTTACGCTGGTCATGGGTGCTGAGGGCAACGGCAACACCACATCGACGTTGGCCGCGTTTTCCTCCGTCTTCTGTAAATGACAAAAGCAATGAGGAATGGTTTCGCGCAGAAAATTTGAAGTCAGATATTTGATTCATGCATACCCAGCGTTTCGTTCTCGGAGGTCCGGCGAAGTCCCGTACCACGCGCCACCTCGCAATTACGACCTAAGCATAGAACACCACGAGAGCAAACAGACACGTCGGTTACACTTATACGTTGGTAAACCATGCCGAGATAAGACGACATATCTTTCGAGCATATCCGAGGCACAGCATGGGCACCGGATTCTCTTTTGTTTTTTTACCGTCCACAAAATGTTCAGAACACACGCGACTGCAGCGTGTAGGGGAAAAATCCTTACGATTTAGATTCACCAACCATTGACGATGAAGACTGGGATCAGCGGGAAACCGATGAAGCAAGAACACGCCACAGCCGCACTGTTTTTGCTGGACCGCATGGGTGGAGCAGATGGTTTCCACAATTACTTTGCGTTTCTTTTGGTTATTCGAACAACCAACGACAGCACATTGCTGCCCATTTGACTTTGTTGCCGAACCCGACATCGTAACTTGGCTGACGCACCGAAATTCACAGGGCTGCTCGCAAAATTACCTGAAGACAAGTCTTCGTACCACTTTTGCATGCTAGCAAGCGCTCGAATACAGCTCACTCCCTGGAGCAGGCTCTGCGCCGCTCTGCGCCGGAGGGGAATTCCCGGAGTAGCTCGACGGTTCGAGGCTGCATTACCCTCTCTGCTATGATCCTAATGGAACGGTCTATAGTCGCAGGGGTTCAGAGTGTCACCGGACCCTCCGAAGGATGCGCAGGGCTGTGGTTAGGGAGCTGGGTCAAGTATGCCTGTATGTAGACGCTTTCAGGCAGCTGTGCTTGGGCGCCGCCATAACCGACCTTCAGTTTTTGTCTTCCTCTTATTCCGTTTGCTTCACTTCATCATTGCCACAGCAGGACAGGTTAGTGCCACTTTAGGTGCTACTGTATCCTTTGCCCCAGCATAGGCCTTTGTGAAGGCTCCTCAACGACCGCTTCAGTGGCTCAGCATCTCGGTGAGACGACAGAAGGTCAGCTATAGTGGCTCAATCCGGCTCGTGTTCAAAGCGTCTATATTTTTCTTACTCTCTTACCCCCGGTTCCCCCTCACCCAAGTGATGTTTACTGGGGCGGAGTTTGGGCAAATAAATAAATTTTGTCGTAAACTGAAAGCATAAGAGTTGTGCTCTGTCTTTATGTTGGCAACACTGTATATATCATAGCAACATCTGGCAACAAATCACTGACATAAAAAAGCACTTTTTCGTTCAACGTTCAAATGGACTGGTCGGCCCTTCATGTCCTCAGAACACCACATAATGGCGACGCAGTGAAGACCGTTGAGGAACCCTGCCGGGCCTGCTACTGCGTGCTGTGATCTCTGCCGGTGAAAGGACGCCATATTCAATTACAGTCCGTCACCACCCCCGTTCCTCGCTACCCCGGGACCAGCCTGCGTGCCGTGGCGGCAGTAGAAGTCAACCTTCCTCAACAACTTGGAAGCCGTTGGCGGCGATGACTTTGCTCCAAAACGCAGGAAGGTTATTCTGCCCAATGCGCTGGGCCTGGAAGGACAGCGGATCTACAATCGTGTCGCACCGACTAGTCCGGCATCGGCCATCACAGAAAAAGAAAAGGAGGGAGTCACAAAAGGACATGACGAAAAGAACCTATTCGGGGAAGCACTGGCCGTGCTGGACAGCCACTTCTCGACTACGACGAACGAACTGATGGAGAGACATCGTTTTCGTCAGCGCCGTCAAATGAGGACATCGTGGATTTGCTGCACCTGACCAACGCAAGTCTCAAGTTTGTCATCACCCTTGTGGACTACCATTCCAAGTGGCCGGAAGTTTGTTTTGCAAATGTGGTAACGTCACAAGCGGTGATAGATTTTCTTGCGAGGCATGTTCAGTCGGGAGGGCTATCCGGAAGAACTGACAGACAACGGGCCGCAGTTCAAGTCGAGGGTTTCTGAAGACTTCCTGAACGAAAGAGGAATCAAACACTTTGTCTCGTCGGTATACTACCCGCAGGCCAAAAGGTTTGTCGAACGATTCAAAAGGAGCCTGAAGGACTATATCCAAGTTTCAGTTCTGGAAGGACGACCGCTTAACTCTTTCAGGCACGGTGGTTATCCCCAGTGACCACCTTTTCAACATTTTTTCCCCTTGCAGCACGGTGGTCTAGCTCAATAACCACCAACGGCGCTCTTGTTCGAGCTTCCTCCTCATAACTCTAGATGGCGCTAGCTTCCCCGCGCTGTCTTCCATTCAGAAATAAAACTTCCGTTTCGTGCAACACGTGTCATGGCGCCTCCGACCTTTCATCCGAAAGCTTTCTACAAGCATAGCGGTAAGAATTTGCTCTACCTCTTCCTTTTTCTGGGTGAGACAGTGAATAAGTGTAACGTGCACGTGGTTCAAAGAAGTAACTGCTTCGTTTTATAAAAACGCGATGCTGCCCGTTTCAATGTGGTGGTTACCACCAGTAACCACCATGCATCAATGGAGGTGGCATTCGCATTTTGATGTGTGATAAGGGGATCCTGTTCAAGGAACGTGAACGTCCGTTTCAGATGGTTGCGAAGAAATCCCCACAGACACTGACAGCCTTATTGGCGGGGACAACACGAGTGACAGCGACAGCGATTGGGAACCACCTCGCCCGCCTAATGGAAGCGCTCGGGACACCTCCCCCACATCGCCAAGGAATTGCCACGTGATTAGTGATTCCACCGACTCGGAAACAGACGATGATACTCCCGTTGCCCCAGCAAAGGTTCCTTTGTGGAGTCCGAGCTATAGGGTGCACCCACCACTAGAATTCCTGGCTGACACTCGGCTTCAAAGCCATATCCTCGATTTAGAAGAAAAAGATCCATTTTCTATTTTCAGTCTTTTATGGACCCCTTCCTGGACGAAAGAAGTGGTTTTTCAGACGAACCTGTATGCCCAGCAGGCTGGAAAACCATACACTCCTACGACAGAGCAAGAGATGCGATCTTTCTTGGGTCTGAACCTCCTGATGGGTATAAAACGGAGTCCAAGCTACCGGGATTATTGGTCCAGCGCGCCAGACCTGCATGACCCATTCATATCGAAGATCATGACAGTGAACAGATTTGGTTGGCTGCTGTCTCATCTGCATCTAAATGACAATGTGCTACAGCCACCAAGAGCCCACCCTGATTTCGACCGGCTTTATAAAGTGAGGCCACTTTTATCGGAACTTTCACGAAGCTTTGCAACAAACTACCTACCAAAGGAGTACCTCGCAATTGACGAGTCAATGATCAAGTTCAAAGGCAGGAGTTCCCTAAAGCAGTACATGCCGAAAAAGCCCGTGAAACGTGGATACAAGGTATGGATGTTGTGCGCCAGCACCGGCTACAACCTGAAGTTTGAAATCTACTCTGGAAGGTCCGAAAGCGGAGTGCAAAAAGAGTTGGGTGCACAGGTTGTCAAGAAATTGTGTCAAGACATATCTGGGAGGCATCACCGTGTGTTCTTTGATAATTATTTTACGAGCTATGGTCTCCTGAAGGACTTGAGGGAACAGGGAATATATGCGTGCGGAACAGTGAACCACAACCGGAAGCATCTGCCCAAGTTGCAAGCCGACAAAGAAATGGAAAGAGGGAACACTGATTGGTCAGTCAGTGATGAGAGTGTTTGTTGCATGAAGTGGAAGGACAAGAGAACTGTCCACCTTTTGTCGAACTTTCACGACCCCACGCAGGGGCTGAAGTCGACCGGAAAAACAAGGATGGGACCGTCACCAAGGTACCATGCCCTGCTGCTCTCCATGACTATAACAAAAACATGAACTTTGTAGACAAGTTTGACCAAATGAAAGGGCAGTACGAAATCGATCGGAAATCAAAAAAATGGTGGCACAGGATATTTTTTCACTTCCTGGACTGCTGCGTGGTGAACGCATACATAATCTTCAGGGAGATTGAAGAAGCTGAGCGGATGACAATGAAGGATTTTCGCCGCAGTGTGATCTCATCATTGACTGCTGAAGCACAAGTAGCCTCCAAAGCCAAGAGGAGGTCCTCTACCGATGCAGCTGTGCAACTGAAAAAGTCAAAGCCCCGCGTTGACACGAACGTCCGCCTGACTGAGAGCAAGCACCAACCAAAAAGATGTACACCCCGCAGGTGTGCAAGGTGCAGCACCAAAACGAAGCCGTCCAGAACAACGTGGATGTGCGGAACGTGTGATGTTCCACTCTGCCTGAGGAAAGAAAAAAACTGTTTTTCTGACTTCCATAAAAAATAAGTGCCACCCCATTCAGCATGGTGGTCACCAGGAATGACCACCTCATATGCGGTCACTGCGCGGTAATACATTTTTTTAGTTTGTGAAAATAGTGTTCTTAGCACCGTACTTGACTATTTATACAATAAAATCAGGTTTCTATTTTCAACAAAACTTCTGTGCCTGAAAGAGTTAAAGAAGCCGTCGTGGACTAGTTGGGTGTACACCGGTCTACCCCACACTCGACCACAGGAGTGTCTCCTGCTCATCTCCTACACGGTCGCCAACCCAGGACCCGTCTTGACATCATTGGCCTTCCATCAAAGAACTTCTTTCAGGAGCCAGCCATGGCAAAGGAACAGTTACGAGCTCGTGTCCAAATCAAACAGTGCTCGACGAAGGAGTATACAGACGCGAAAAGAAGTGCCAAAACCTTAAGATTCAAGGAGGGAGATTATGTACGGGTCCGTAAACCCACAAATGTCAGTAAGGGTGAGCTTTCATACTCCGACCATTCAAAATACAGAAAAAGTTGGGTCCAGGCACTTTCCGCCTAGAAAACGGATGCAGCTGGAATGCCTCCAAGCTGGTGGCTGTGCCTGAGGAATGTGTCTCTGGAAGAGGAAAACGGTTGCTACACTTGCTACCCATTCCTGGAGATCAAGAACAGTCAGCCAGGAGAACCGTCTCGGGCAACCAAGGTGAATGTTCCGTCAGGGAGAAGCGCGAAGCTTTGGCAACGCCATGCCAAGTTTCAGGAGGCTCAGACTCGGTTGAGGAACATCGCCGAAAAGCTTCAGCAACGCCAATACAAATTACGATTCGACTAGATTGCGTTGAAGAACAAACGTCGGGAAGTTCTGACGTCACCGGTACAAGTGTCACAAGATGAAAATCCTGTTGTTAGACATCGGCTGGAAGGTTCTGCGGCGCCTACACAGGCTCCAGGAACGACGTGGACGAACGGACCTCGCAGAGAACCGTCCACAAGAGAACGACGGCGTCCCGCCCGTTTCCAGGACTTTCATACGAATTAGCCATCTTTCGCTTAGTTGTTTTGTTTTTCAAGGGAGGATGTTGTGTTCCGTTTTTATGTTGGCAATGCTGTATATACCATAACGTCATCTGGCAACCAATCACTGACATTAACAGCACTATTTGCTATGCGTTCGAACGGACTGGTCAGCCCTTTCTTCGTGTCCTCAGGACACCACGATGTGTGTGTGTGTGTGTGTGTGTGTGTGTGTGCTGTGAGAGTGTGTGTGTGTGTGTGTGTGTGTGTGTGTGTCGTGCGTGCGTGCGTGCTGTGCGTGTGTGTGTGTGTGTGTTGTGGGAGCGAGAGTCTGCTACCACGGCCAGAGGCCGCTGCCGGCCGCCCAAACTGGAGAACATCTGAGGCGTGCAACAGCGCACAAGGGACAGGTGCAGAAGCCTACAAAAGAGGGCACACGCCGACAGAGAAGGGGGAGACGGACCGTGATCACGGAGGCGTGCAGTTCGAACGCTCCGGCAATGTTTTACGTTGATACAAACAACCCATTCCTGTTACTCTAATAAATGTAGTTTCTCGTTATAGAAATCCCGGCTTCGTGTTGTTCCTCCCGGATTTGATTCACGAAGATGGATCACGAGCAACGCCACCACCAATCCCGGGCATCTGGACGCCAGGGTCCCAGGACACGTGACGGTCCAAGTCACCGAGGGCGGCAACCGGCGAGGGCCACCCCACGGAACCGCGGCCAGTGGGCAAGACGTCCCACAGGCACCGAAAACAAACTGCCGGCGATTCCGGGAACGTCCACCAAGGACGACCGCTACCTGGAGCGCGCCCTAGCGCCGATACAGCACCGCCGTCCACACCCTTGGCGACGACCCCCTCCCAGCGACGATCACGGCGACACTGGCATCGACATGCCAGACGCTAAGGGACAATGAAGGCGATTTAATTTAATTTGTTTAAATTGTGTTTTTAGCCTTCTTGGGAACCTGGCATACTGCCTAAATTTTTATAGACATTTGTGACGCATATTTCTATACCTACGAAAGAACTGAAGAAACCGAAACTCAACTATCTGTGTTTCTCGTTTTTGGGCCTCCGAAAACGGAGGTGACGTACGGAGTGACGTCACATGTGAATTGTCGGTACCGGTAGCATTTAGGGCGTCGAGACTCTGGTTACCGCGGTGGGTTATAGCAGCGCGGTGGCGCGGTCGTTTCGCCGAATTTGTCAACATGGACGGCAATGCCGCTCTCGCGAGCGAGTTCGAGCTCCGTTCGGTAACCGAACACCAACGGAACGGGAGTACGTGCGTGGCGGCCTCTGCTATCACCCGACGGAGACCGCACAGCCGGCAACGAGCGGCCCGCATGCCGAAGGACGGACGCCGGGGAGATGCCGAGGGGAGAGTGGCAGCGATCTGGCCGTTCTGGCCGTCACAAGCGGCGCGTCAGCGCTGACGCGCGACGTCGCAAACGGCGCGCGTCAGCCCGTTTGGCGGGGCCAAGGCGCGCGACGTCACAAACGGCGCGACGCGCCGTTTGTGACGTCGCGCGTCTTGGCCCCGCATCGGTCACGCGAGCTCCGCTTCTCCTGGCTTCTCCCCGCAACTCTCGGGGCGTCGCCCCAGTCGATCCCGGTGCAATTATTACCGCGACTGTTTTATTGATTTGCGCGGCACACAAGCGCCGGTTTCGGCTGAAATTTGGGCAACGTGGCCTGAGACGTGCCTGGAACCCAGTTCAATCGCCAAAAAGATGTCCTAAATTGCCTTCATTGTCCCTTTAAGGGGGGGGGAAGTGTGGGAGCGAGAGCCCTGCTACCACGGCCAGAGGCCGCTGCCGGCCGCCTAAACTGAGAACATCTGGAGGCGCGCAACAGCGCACGAGGGACAGGCGCAGAAGCCTACAAAAGAGGGCATACGCCGACAGAGAAGGGGGAGACGGACCGTGATCACGGAGGTGTGCAGTTCGAACGCTCCGGCAATGTTTTACGTTGATACTAACAACCCAATCCTGTTACTCTAATAAATCTAGTTTCTCGTGATGGAAATCCCGGCTTCGTGTTGTTCCTCCCGGATGGGCATGCAGCAAGGCAACCCTACCACAGTGTGTGTGTGTGTGCACGTGTGTGTGTGTGTGTGTGTGTGTGGTCGTAGTCCCCCATATGTTATTCTTCCCTTCCCATTCCGGAGACACCTGTTCTTTTTTCGTTTCTTTCCTAACTGTATTCTTATTTCCTTCGTGAACATTCCCCACGGAGCCCCAAGACGCCCCCACCACTAGCCTTGACAGCGCATGCAACGATGTGTATGTGTCGAGTGACACACTGCAGGCCGACCGCCTAGTGTCCAGCAAGCGTGTTAGGCCATTTTACCTGTTCTTTGGCCTCCTCTTATCTCCTCTTGGTCTAGCGAGGCCTTCGTAAATTGTATAACGCGAAAGATTGTGAAAAGGTATGCTGCAAGACCAAAGCAAACAAACATTTCGTCTTACTTCAAGAAGAGAGTCAGGACTAGCCCCGTTGAGAGTGACGAAGAGCTACAGACAGAAACAGCAGTAGGTGACGCACCCTCTCGCTCTAAAGAACCTGAAACCTAAGCATGTAAGGATAATCATATTGACTTGCGGGTATCCGAAGATCAGGGTGTTTCGGCTGCGACTGACTCGGAACGAAGCCCAGCCAGCAACGAACATGAAGACCTCGTTCACGTGGCAGATGGCTGCGACTTGGAGTGCATCTCTCGGTGACTTCCCTTCTGCAACTTGCGTCGAAGCAAAGGCACCGACGACCTTCAGCCCCAGAGACATCTAAAGGGAAATCAAGTGTGTGCTTTTCCTGGACACTCAAGCACTTCTGAAGCCAACGAACGTGTGCTGATGAGGCGAGACACAAACGAGGTGGGTGATGCAGCATCCGCATGCACCGATTCACGCATTTTAAGGTGCCATCACTGTGAATTCTTTCGATCTAGGATTTTTTGTTTCGAAAAGTGTGCATGAAACAGCTCTGAAGTAGAAGTTGATGCGAAATCCCTGTACCCCTCCTGGTAACTACAACTAGCCAGCCACAACAAAACGAAACCTCAGGTTCAAACCTCATTTTTGGCTAGCTACCTGTGGCTCACTTATTCAGAGCACTTAGAAGGAGCATTATGCAAGTATTGTGCAGTGTTTGCGCATGAATGTGCTGGCAAGGGCACCAACACCTGGGTTCCTTTGTATTGAAGGCATTTTTAAATTACAAGAACGCTATGGAGGCCTTCAAAAGCCACGCTTCAGGTTAGCATCTGAAGTCCCCATCACTGGCGGAGAGCTTCTTGGCAATCCAGTCTGGCACTCACCGTGACATCGTAAGTCAACTTGATCGAGGTGTAGAAAGCAGGCTCAAGAGAACCGCAAAAATCTGCTTCCGATTATTGAGATTGTGGTTTTTATGGTAGGCAGGAGCTGTCGCTTCGCGGCACGGATGACTGTGGATCTCTCGATTTATCTCAAGTGCTGCCCGTCAAAAATGACAGAAATTTTCGTGCACTCCTTAGGGTGAGAGCTACGTCTGGAGATGCTTCCCTGGAGAAGCATATTAAAACGTCTGCAGCCAATGCCATGTACACCAGCCCAAAAATTCAGAATAAATTAATCACACTTTCCGGCAAAATCATTAAAAAAAATTGTGGACCGTGTAACGAGAGAGCCTGCCACTTGGTCTGGTAACCCCGCCACCCAGGGGAGTCAGCATGTTGGGCACAGCCCGGTAAGGCACCATTAAAATATGTTCGTTGGAACGCTGCTCGTCTGAGTCACGCAGTATTTGACATTACATGGCGTCAGAACAATCCTGTCGACTTCCCCAGCACCAACATAAGCGACTACGTCTGCGATGGAAGGATTCAAACCTCCAGAGGGACTCCAACTGGCTGGGAACCTCGCACAAAATTGGAAAAATTCGTCAGCGAATTCTGGTTCCGTGGCTTCATGGAAGCCATGGAACCAGAGAAACCACGCTCGGCGAAACAGAAGGCTGCAGTTCTCCTACACGTCGCAGGACCAGACACCCTGGAAGTGTTTAATACTTTCCAGTGCACCGACGCTGAACGCGGAGATTACGGCGTCCTCCTCCAGAAATTCGAAAGCTACTGCAAGCCACGCTGCAACAAGACATACGAGTGATACAACTTTCGATCTAGGATGCAAAAAGGGTGAACCTTCGAGAACTACTTCCGGGACCTGCAACTGAAAGTTCAGTCGTGCAACTTTGCCAGCCTCACCGACTCCATGATGCGGGACCAAATCGTGTATGGAACCGTCGACAAAAACCTACAGGAGCGCAGGCTTCGAGAAGAAGGCTTAACCCTGGAGAAAGCAGTGCAGTTCTGCAAAACGGCTGAGCTAGAGCCACTAAATGAGCTGCGCTTAGCTGAAGCATAGCTTATTTGGTGGCACTAGGCTGAGCTAACGCAAACGCAGAAAAAGGCCTGGAAAGCACCAGAACACCTCCTCAAGCCAGTTTCGACGCAACAGAAAGAAGCTAAAGGCCAGAAATGCAGCAGGTGCAATCGGCAGCGCGAGGCAAGACGCTGCCCCGCGTACAGACCAGTCCGCTCGAAGTGTAAGAAGAAAATCACTGGGCCGCATGCTGCAGGCCACAGTACCACAGACAGGCCGATCAGAAAGCAACAGACGGCACCACACTCTTAAGAAAAGGGAGTGTAGACGTTACACCCCTTGTCCCATATACGACACCCCAAAACTTCAGTTCGACGTACAGAACACTGACGTCGAACTGACTGCCCCAACTTTTGCGAGAGGGTTGATGACGGTGCGATATAACATATCAAAACGATAAAGTATGTATCAAAGTCTACAGGAAAAAAAAACACGGGCTT
Source organism: Ixodes ricinus (assembly GCA_037355805.1). Classification (NCBI taxonomy): domain Eukaryota; kingdom Metazoa; phylum Arthropoda; class Arachnida; order Ixodida; family Ixodidae; genus Ixodes; species Ixodes ricinus. Next base: position 88,045 of record JAZHYW010066798.1, read on the forward strand.
TGCAGGGGAGCCTAGAAAACCCCAATAACTTTTTATGCAGTCAGTCACACTTACATTAACTATTTTAATGAGTTGTACAACTCGGCTCTCAAGCCGCGCGTGAAATTTGGTAGCGTCGGTACGACGTCAGTGCGCTGTACATCCAACGGAAGTTTTGGGGTGTCGTGTATGTGACAAGGGGTGTAACGTCTACACCCCCTTTTTTTAGAGTGCATGTGCGACCATGACGACTTTACCGCGCTGGAGGTGCAGGCGGTCACAGGAGACAAGACCGACTGGTTGGTAAAGGCATCAGTCGCTAACCAAACGGTGACACTCAAGGTGGATACCGGAGCGCAGGTGAACATCTTACTTCACTGTGCGTTCAAAAGGCTCAACAAGGCGGGACGGACACAACCGAGCGGAGCCATCTTAAGAAGCTATAGGCGCGACCGTATCGGGCACTTAGAAACTGTGTGCCTTCCCATAGAAATCAAAGCAAAAATAGAAAAGATTGAATTCTTAGTTGTAAATAAAGCTCGGCAGGCACTTTTGAGCCTTCAGGCAAATGAAAGCTTTGGTCTCGTGAGCCATGTGGACAGCGTCACTGAAACCTCGGTCCTGGGACAAAAGGTTATTTCGGACTGTCCCCAGCTCTCCAAGGGCCTCGGCTGAATGAACAAGCCATAGAAGATGGTCCTCAAGGACAGTTCCCAACCTGTGATCAAGCCGGCCCAAAGAGTACCACATATGCTGAAGGAACTATTCAACCGGGAGCTGGACAGAATGGAAGCTGCCGGGATTGTCACCAAAACGAACGAGCCAAGTGACTGGGTAAGCCCACTAGTCATTGTCCGCAAGAAGGACGGCAAGATTAGAGTCTGCATGGACCCGAGGCATACAAATCAGTGAGTTAAGAGAGAGCACTACCAGATGCTCAAAAGAGAAGATATTGAGGCAGACCTAAAAATGCAACAGTATTTTCACGGCTGGATGCCACCTCCGGTTTTCACCAAATCCCCGTCGATGATGAAACCTCGGAGATTTGCACATTTAGCACACCCTTTGGATGCTATCGTTAAAAGCGGCTGCCGTTCGGTCTCGCAACGGCACCTGAGGTTTTCCAAAAGAATGTCGCAAGTTTTTGAAGACTTGCCTGGTGTCAAAGTGTACATCGATGACATCATAATTTGGGGAGCCACCAAAACCGAGCATCAGGCACGACTCTATGCAGTCCTACAGGCTGCCCTTCGGGCAAGACTCACACTGAACGAGGAGAAATGCAGATTTGGCATGAGGGAGGTAGCTTTTCTCGGAAACAGGACTAGCGCACTCGGCATTCAGTCCAATCAGAACTTGGTGAACAGCGTAGTAAATATGCCAGTCCCCAAAAATGCAAAGGGCGTTCAGCGCATGCTTTGTGTTTTCACCTATCTCTGCAAGTACCTGCCTCGGTTCTCTGATTGAACCACCCTTCGGCATAACCCGCTCAAGAAGATCTCGGTATTTGAGTGGACCCCCAACCACAACAGTGAGTGGCAGAACCTGAAGACTTCGTTGACCACAGCACCCGTCCTTGCATTCTGCAACGAGGCACTCGAGACAAGTGTGTCCACTGATGTGACCAGCTATGGCCTGGGTGCAGCTCTCTTCCAGCGCCATGACACAGAGTGGAGGCCAGTGGCTTATGGGTCAAGAGTGCTCACAGAATGCGAATCTTGAGTCTCAAATCAACAATAGGCACTGGGCAGCGTGTTTGGCTGTGAGCGGTTTAATTAATTCATATATGGTAGGCCCATAATCTTGGAAACTGATTATCAACCCCTTATCGCCATCTCAAAAAAGATGTCAGTGACATGCACCCTCGCCTACAACGTCTTTTTCTTAGATTACTGAGGTATGACTCCATCTCGTTCCGGAAAAGCAGCTAGGTAACACTTGCATTATTGCGTACACCGGCTCCAAGGGACACACAACCGGTACGTGAGGAGCATGACGCCGAAGTTCATGCAGTCGCAACACTGTCGGACCCGGTGAGCAATACCACAATGAGCAAGCTCGCAGCTGCGACAGCCGAGGACACTGTTTTGGCAGGGTAATCAGCTGCCTTCATGAACACCGGCCACTCCCTCAGTCATGCCCTTACAGGTCGTGCGCCGAAGAAATTTCAGAAGTTAAGGGAGTGCTTCTTAAAGGGGTAGGGAAACGAAATTCCAGCGCTCATTTTCTAGCTTGAATGTGTCGGATGTTGCACCCTAACCTCAAAAACACCAGTCTTCCTTTGAAAGGCACAAGAAAACTAATTTTAAAGCTAAATAAACGATCTTTCATTGTGCACCTGGTGGATGCATGTGGGGCCTATTGGGAGGTGATCTAGCAACGTTGTGGAACTTGCTACGTAGTCGTGACGTAGCAGATTCCTCCAAAGCAGCGCCGCTCTTTGGCATTTAAACATTTTCCTTCTTAGCTTTCCTCCTCAACTCACAAATCGCGCATTGAACCAAACAGTCCAAGAAGACGGAAAGGGTGGACTCCCTCTTCTCGGACCCTCGTTTGTGCAGCCGGATGCAGCCATTCTCCCCCTAGAAGATTAGCCAGTCGCTCAAAACTCGGACAAAAGTTGCTTTCCCCACCCCGTTCAGCCCTAAGCTGACAGTGCTGTGGAAGCTACGTGCTCCTTGGGCCAGCCACACGCTCGTCACCCCACGGGCACTTCGAACGGCTCGGTTGTAACGCGCTGACGCAATTGACACCACCACAACGCTGACAACGCCACCAAAAGCAAAGCTCATAATTCCGCCAGCCTTGCTACGTCACGAATGCGGGGAATCTTTTCTTTCTGTTTTTGTTTGCGCCGGATATCCCATGACGCATCGCGCTGTCCGTTCGCTTCTCTTCGAGCGCTTGCTCGAGTGCACCGTTTGGAACGAAAAGCAGAGCCAGTCGTTCAAAATACAAACGTTCGATTATCATTTACGGTTATTATCCGTCATTCTTGACTCATTTCCGAACGAAATTTGAATATTTTAATTTTTGATTCCGTACCCCTTTAAGGAGGGACACTACCCAAAAGAGTGAACTCTTTAACCACTCGTCCGATTTAAATTATGTTTAAAGGGCTTGTTTCTGTTGATGTTGAGAACACCTGTGCCAAATTTTGTTAACCTGGGTGAAGTACAAGAAAAATTGCAAATGGTCAAAGATGAAAGTGAGCGTGTCTGCATAGGAAAACTATCGTTTTGAAATTACTCATGCATTTGTTGTTTTCATGTGTTATATTGCTCTAGGACAGTTCAGAGCAGATAACTATGAAGCTATGTTTCAATATTATACTATCTTTCATGACAAAAAAGACACAAAAACACAAATACTGTTTCTTAGATTTCCATCCTTTGTCCAAAATTTTAGTTCTTGAGCATGAAAACTGAGAAAAATAAAAACAAGCTCATAGTTATGTTCCCCTTAAAATTTCACCCCAGAAAAACTGATAAAAATGAATCCAAGTTACGTAATAACAAAACAAGTTTTCCTAAAGTGAAATTTATGCCAAGAAGTGGAATAGAGAAAATTGGTGTTCAGTGCTCCAACCTCTACCTTTCTATAGCATCGGTGGACCAAAAATAATGTATAAAAAATTAACTATGCAGTGTAAACTAATGAAACTTTCTGGGAATACTCTCTAGATATTGAAGGATGTAAATAGGACATATTTCAAAATCAACTTTTTTTAGAGAAATTGTTTTTTCTGGGTAGTGTCCCCCTTAAGGGACTTAAGGTAGTTGTTCCAAAGAGTCCCAGAAGGTTGCATGACGAAATTGCGTGACGGCCATTTGGGAATCAAGAAATGCAAATAAAAAGCGCGTCTTTTAATGTTCTGGCCTTGAATGTCCTCGGACCTTGTACAAATGGTCAACAACTGTTCAACATGCAAGCATTATGGGTACCAGCAACCAGCTGAACCACTGTCGATGAGAGCAGCACCGCTTCGCCCATGGGTGCGCGTTGGTGTGGACTTGTTTCAGCATAGTGGACACACATACCTAGTTGCTTTTGATGCATTCTCTAACTTTACGGAGGTCGAGCAGCTCACAGACACAACGAATGCAGTGGTCAAAGTATTATCAGCAATCTTCGCAAGGCTTGGACTACCGATGGAGGTGTGTACCAACAATGGACCCCAGTTTAGTTCTAATGAATTTAAGCCTTTCGCACTCAGATATGACTTTCAGCATGTAACTTCAAGCCCACACATCCCGCGCTCGAACGGGCTAGCAGAGGAAGGCGTACAAATCGTTTAAAGGATAATGAAAAAGTCCACTCATGAACTAGAAGACTACAAACTAGGCCTTCTGAAGCACAGGTCTGCACCGCTGGAAGATGGCCGATCTACAAGTGAATTCTTGATGGGGAGAAGAATAAGATCGCGACTACCCGACTTCACAGAACAGGCCCCAAAACTAGTGCACAAGCTTCAACAGAGCAGCGGTGGAGTAGACCACTTCAGCCATTATATCCAGGAAGAGTGGTCCGCCACAGGGGAGAAAACCCTGGTTGACGACAGCCAAAGTCCAAGACTGGGTCGTGCCTAGGTCCTATCGGGTCATCACTGAGAGCGGCAGAGTGCTACGAAGGAACAGAAGGCATCTCCTCCCTGCCCCCGAGGACGTCAGCACAGAAGAGGAAAGGGATGATCCAAACCAGGAAGAGGTCCATCTCCCCACATCCTCATTCCCAAACGAACCTACTGGATGGACCCAGCATTTCCAACCCCAGTGCGAGTGACCGTGCCGCCAATGGACTCTGCCAGAGGGACACTACAGCGCATCTTACCCCCCCATGCGAGCGACTGTGCCGCCATTGGACTCTGCTAGAGATGCAGTACAGTGCAGTCAACGTCTGCCTCGAAAGCTGACATATGACGAAGATTTTAGGCAAAAACCGTGACTATTGTTTCAGACTTACCCTGAGATAAGGGGTGCAACGGCAGAGCCTGCCAGTTAGTCTGGGAACCCCACCACCCAGGGGAGCCAGCACTTTGGCACAGCTCGGTTCGGCGCCATTAAAATATGTTCGTTGTTCGTTAGAAAATGCTTGTCTGAGTCACGCAATATTTGACGTTACAGAACAAGTGAACGCGTCAGAGTGCTCCTCAGTTCTTGCTGACGAAGCAACGGACATATCCCGTACTGCCCAACTATCACTGTGTGTCAGATACGACGACCACCACTCATCAGAACATGCAATATTAAGAGAGGATTTTGTGGACTTCGTTCCGGTTTACGACCTTACCGGTAAGGCGCCAGCAGGTAGTATTCTGAGTAGTCTCCGGTGCCATGGCTTTAACGTAGATATGCTTTGTGGGCAGGGATATGACGGCGCGACTTCCATGAGCAGCCATTTGAGTGGGGTTCAGGCCGTCATCCGTGAAACAGTTCCGAGGGCCTTATACGTTCACTGTAGCGCTCACTCCTTGAACCTCGCATTGCTCCGTTCATTCAGACTACCTAGCATTTGGAACTACCTGGGGACAGTGTCTTCCATCTGCACATATGTGAGGGCTTCTCTGCAGAGGACAAACCAGCTACAAAATGAGGTACTACATGAAACACAAAAAAAAATCAGTCCTCTCTTTCTGCCAAACAAGATGGGTAGAGAACCACGACGCACTTCAGCGTTTTCTGGAACTGTACGCGCCTATTATCCAGTTTTTGAAAGATTTGAAGGAAGGTATGCATTCTGATGCATCGTAGAAAGCTTCTCAGCTGCTTAGTGCAATCACGAAGCCCGAGCTCGTGGTTTCGCTTTAGGTGGCTAGCTAGCTATTTTCCTTCACTCTGCAATTTTCTGCAAAAAGTCGACTGTGACTTGTCATAGGCATGTGAATACGCTGATGACATTATTAACATCCTCTCCGAAAAAAATTAAGAATTCGGGAACAGAACTTAAAAACATTTTCGAGCAGCCATGCTCTCTGTTACATGATGTAAATGTGAAGATGGCACTACCACGTATTGTTGGGAGGCAAAGCCAGAGGAGCAATGCACCTTCCGTTACTCCCGAAGAGCATTATCGGAGAAATGTGTATTTACCTTTGTTGGCAGACTTAGAAATCCAACTGAAAGAGCGTTTTGAGAACCATAAAAAAGTTGTGGCTGGGCTTCACATGCTACTCCTGAAGTTCTGCGCGTCAGCCAGTCTTTCTGATATTCGCGACGCTGTGGAGTTTTATCTTGGCGACACTGCGTCCGCTCACGCGCTCGCCGCAGAATTGGCGCTATGGATGAGCAAATGTCCTAGTATCGTCAAGGAAGGTCGCCCGGCCTCCGCTTTGCAAGCACAAAGCATGTGCAACTCTGAGTTTTTCTTGAATAAATATCACCTGCTCTGCGTCCTAGCAAACTCTTCCCGTGTCAACCTCGACACTGGAACGGACGTTTTCAACCCTGAGAAGACTCAAAGACTACCTCCTACGAAACAAGAAAGGTTAACTGGGCTGACACTTCTAAGTGTGCATCGGGAAACTGAAGTAACGCCGGCAGAGGTTCTTGTGGACTTTTGCAAGCTCCCGAGAAAGAAGAATTTTGTCGTCTAAAATTATGCCAATGCTTGCGCTATAATTAGTGAGTACTACACCATTTTTACATATTTTGTGTGCATTTGTGTTGAACGTTGTCTAAGTGACATGATGGCATCTGTAAGATATGATTGTGTATATATCGTATGCTGCATAAGATATGCTTGTGTATATATCTTGCATGTATAGTATATAACATTTTCTGCATCTTGGCAATGTGTGCTTATGAATAGGTGGTATTCACTGAGCCTGCAGGTTTGATTTTGCCAGGGAGCGCCATCGTCGATCCGCCATCTTCGAAGTCGCGGTTTGACGTTTGACTGGCTTGGGCACGCAGTCGTCTGTTGGTAGTGTGTGCTAATTTCATATCGTTGAAGAAGCTTCGATTGTTGAACAGAAAAGAGAAAACATTACCGTAATATCCCGAGTCATCGCCCATCCCCGAGTCATCGCCCACCCCAATTTTTGGGCCAATATCGATTCCTAAAAAAACACCGAGTCATCGCCCACCCCTTCAAATACCCCAACGCGGACTCCGCGATCTGCAAACACTCATCCTACCCAAATCGACGCGGCCGCGGACCTTACAGTTGGAGGACGTCCGTGACAAAGTAAAACGGAGAGAAATGCCCTCTCTTTGCTTACGCATTTTTCGCGTGAGCGACTCCGAAGTGGTAGTGTATCCATGCGAAAAGAAAACAATGAAGATAACAAAATAAAAGTTTGTTTTGCTTACGAAAATATTGATCCGACAAAAAAAAAAAGAATCGGAAAGATAACACAAGCATTAACCTAGTCAGGAATCGCGAGGTAAGCGTACGCCTCATATTTTGGGATGTAACCGCGGAGTGTAAGGTCGAAGTCTGTCTCCGCCGAAGTAAGGTCGCCGCGAACCCGCTCCTTCTCCCCGCACGTTGCGACCGCGGTTGTGCAATGTTTTAGACAAAGCCAACAGGTAAATAAAGCTTTTCTGGAACGCCCTACACAGACGTTAGTAGAGCGTCCCAAACCCCTATTGATAGCACGCCGTGCACGGACGCACGCATCTACGCAAAAAACAAGAAAGTAGCGCAAGAGCTTGTGATTGACACGGCGCCCGACTTGGCCCGACGCCAAAGTACTTGCCACGCGATCGCCGGCTTTTCCGCTTTCCCAGCATCGCTCTTCGTCGCTTCTTTGGTCCGCTCGCTCGCTCGTTGCGCCTGGTTGGTTTTTCTATTTTCTTGCGGAATTTTCTTTCTTTTCTTCTCTTTTTTTTTTTTACTAACTAGGAGAACATAGTGGTGACGTGTTTTCACGGAACAAACGTTCGTGCTCTATGCAGATCGGTGGCGTTCCTAGCGCGTATGCAAGCAACGGACTTCGCGGTAGTAAAACATTCTTTCGTGAGCATTTTTTCTATAACACAATAAAACTAAATCGAGTTTTGAGTTTAATGTATCTGTTGCGTAGCAGCGCTAGATACGGAGAGAAAACTGGGCGGCTTTCTCCGCTTTTATTAACTTTTGTGCTCACCCACCGAGACATGGCCCACCCCACTTTTTCTATGAATTTCAGGCGGCAGGGGGTGGGCAATGACTTGGGATATTACGGTATATCTCGGGGGTGGGCCGTTTTAATTCTTTTGTTGCCGCCGAGTACCGTGTGTAAAGGCTGAACCGCATGCAAGCCATTTAGCGAGCGACGAGACGAGACGAGCGACGGCAACGAGACATGCGACGATGACCCGCTTCGCTGTCGCTGGGTCACTCGCGCGATGAGACAAACCGCATGAAAGCGATGGGAGCAAGCGACCAAGTCGATGAGCGACGATTTCTAAAAATCTAAAAACCGAACAACGCGACGAGCGATGGTAAGAAATATCCGTCGCTCGTCGGTGACTCCCGTCGCTGTCGGTGTCGCTCGCTAAATCGCTTACATGTGGTTCACCCTTTACTGCCGCTCGTCGTGTAGCTCGGTTTGTGGATTTCTAGAAAACTTAGCGCTCATCACCTTGGTCGTTTGCTTTCTGTCGCTTTCATGCGGTTTGCCTCGTCGCGTGAGTGACCGAGCCACAGCGAAGCGGCTCGCCGTCGCTTGTCTCGTCGCTCGCCAAATCACTTCCCAAATCGCTTGCATGCGGTTTTTAAATCATTTGGGCTAATGAAAAATGCGGCGCATTTTCCATTAGCTGCGCACTCGGTGAGCCGCACGGTATGCTTCTGCACAGGAACGAACACCGAAGACGTATGACACGGAGGCGATGGAGCAACACGATTACACGGCCGTAGTGTGGAAAATCCGCTAGAAAAAAACAAGGAAACTAGCAAAACAGAAGAAACAGTAATCACACCGTGCTACAAAAACCTCAAAGTAGAAAAATCACAGTTCTTGCAAAAGAGCTACCGCCGTGGGCATGGCGCGCGACACGGAGCACTGTATGAAGCCGATGGAGCAACGCGGCCGCGGTGTAAAAGTCCGATAGCGACAAAAACGAACTAAAACACACCCAAACAATATTCCTACGGCGCTTCAAAAGCACCAAAGTCTAAAAATAACCCCTAGTTTCGGCCAAAAAGGCCCTTTAATGTTGTAAAATGCTACTAACCTCCACTAAAAGGTCTGGCCAGACGACACCTGACAACTACGTGGGATAGAAGGAGACCTCGAAGATTGCGACCGTGGTGGCCGATGCCAGCGCACCTAGCGAGTGACGTCAAGTGAATGTCACCTATAGATACGAGTTGATAAGTTTTGACCTCCGTTAAGAAGCCCGGTAGTCATGCTGCCAATCTGAGTTTGTTTTGCTGTTGGGTAATGCTGGTGCACACTTTTCATGATTTGTTATTAAAATGTGTTCAACGCCACAATTAAGCGTATGTATTATATATTCTCAAACCAACTGACGCATCTCTAAAAATAAGCAAATACAGCGATTTTGCTATGGCATATGAGGTTAAGAGATCGTTCAACCCCTAAATTTGCTTCGCTGCACTGATATACTAAAGATATATACAAAAACTGACAGTATTCAGTATATTTGTCAACCAATTATACTATATAAATATATTTATATACATATATGGATATACCGACACTGACGAAGCCGGGTCTTCCCGGCAAAACAGTTGGAAAGCTTTTTTTTTTAAGTTTTATATATTCGAAGGCGACATCTTACTTCACGTAAATCTCGACCTACGTCGAAGAACCTAGTCCTTCGTCTAGCATATTTCAAATATGCAGATGACTAAAGCGTATTGATTCAATAAAATGAACACGAGAAAGCGCAGAGAAGCAAATAGAAGCTCCGCCTCCAGCACGTGCTCGCTGCCTTCTTCCGCGCTTTGGCTGCGCGTGCACGCTTGTGCAATCAAGGCTAAAAACATTGCACTGGAAGCAGAGCTTCAACTTTATTTTTATCCTGTCAAGGACAATAGCTCTGCGCTCGCACGTGCAATAAAATACAAAGTAAAAAGCAATCCGAAATAGCTCCAAGTCTACTGGCGAAATCACAACAAATTGATGTCGAAACTTTGCCTTGAAACAATTCACGCCCGCTGTTATGGTGCATGTGAAACATTTCATTGTTCGCCATTGTTAATTAGGGGCCGGGCATTTGCTTGTTTTTAAAAGTAAATACAAAAAAGGGCCATTCAAGATGGCCAACGTGTTCCGGAACCCCCCCCCTACCCCCTCCCCCCGCAAAGAAATTTTCTGGGTATGGCCCTGTCGCCGAGGACAGTGTCACCCCGAGAATCGCGCTTGACGCCAACGGCGGAGATTAACCCTTTCACTGCCGGGTTTTTCTCCGACTGCTCCTCACCCCTGCCGGGTTTTTTTCGCAGGTTGTTTCAGTGAAAATTTCATGCTAGTTACTTAGCTGAGCTGCATCATTTGTTCTCACTCTCGTCCGAGTCAGAATTTATTAACAGTTCCTGAATTTCCTCGTCCGTCAAAGCGCGGACGCACGTGGCATGCTTACTCGCCATGCCGGCGCTGTGCGCGCTGCTGAGACAACGACGAAGCAATGCGGATGTAGAAACATGCGCTCCATCTGTTGTCTAAAATTTAACCTACACGTTACATGTGTTTAGGTGACCTCTCCATAGATGGCACAACATGCCCGCATTATTTTTTTTCGCACGAGTTGTCTCGGGGGTGGCAGGGAGTGAGTTTAAAAGGCAGCACGAGTGTACTCGGGAGTAGCAGGGGGTGTGCGTGGGTGGTGTCCCGAGTTATCTCGGGAGTGGCAGTGAAAGGGTTAAAGCTTGTAGGTACGCACCATGTGCATGAAACTAAACGGCGGGCTACCCGTTTCTTTGCAGTAACGCCATAAATAAACCAAATCTGATTTATATTTGCGAATGATACAAGACCGACGACGAGTCACGACCGAACCAACCGAACCCCGAATCTTCCGAACATTCGTCCCGAAAAGTTCGAAAACTTCAGAATCAGCCCGATACCGATTCTATGGTGATTCGCCCCATCACTAATTACAGATCAATCTACCACCAGCAGAGTAACTCAGTAGAAAAGTTGCATTCTGTGATGTAGCGTGTTCTGCGCTCTTCATGCTCTGAAAAAATGGTGGAGTGGGACACAGCGTTGCCAGCTACGCTATTCGCGTTGCGTTTGGTTGTACATGACGCCACTGGCTTCTCTCCGTTCGAGTTGGTGTGCGGCAAGGCGCTGCGTTCTCCCAGGATAGAGGGGCTTTACCATGATCCTCCTTAAAAATAAATGGGAAGACAAGTTCACGGATAAAACTGTGCTAGAGTATGTGCTCTGCTTCTTGAAACGCTTGCATGATACTCAGGAGCTCGTGCGTGCTAACATGAAAAAAGCTCAGAACAGAGCGAAAGCGTACTATAATAGGACGGCACGAAAACGTGCCGTCCTGTCATTTCTAAGGCGCATAAACTTAGAGTCGCCTGGGTTCGCAGTCCCACATGTGGTATACCACATGTGGGACCGCGAACCCAGGCAACCTCAAGTTTATGCGTGGACTACTGACTATAGTCAGTAGTCCGTTGGGCCACTACGGCTACTGTAGTTAGCCCCTACAGTGAGTTCGATGTCTATTGTTTGCTTCATTTTTTTTTTCCTTCTTTGTCTCGGTGCGGGAGTTGCCTTTTCGAATTTCTCTCTTGAATGCGCAACTCATTGTAACCGGTGCACTAGTTGTGCAACACCCTAAGAGAGGGAGCCACTGGTTATAGTCACAAAGCCAATTCATTCTAAAAGGTTTTTTGTTTTGTTTTTAAATTATTTTTCAACAGTGATTTCTGGTGTAGCTTTTTAATTCACTTCAAGTGGCCTCAAGTGTTTTTTTAGCAGCCCAGCCTAAAGGGTTTTTTTTTTGTAATTTTTTAGCTCAGCTGCTTACTGCTTACTTTGGCAACCCTGGTGCAGTCTGTCTTTTTAATAATTTTACCTTTTCTGCATCTCAGGATTTCACCCGCGAACCACTAGGGTTCCCGGCGTTACTCATGGGGGCGTTGTTTTAAAACAATTGCGGAAGACACTAGATGTCAGTAAAGTGCCACAAGTTGATGCGTGTGGGCTAGCACCGGGAGCACCGGACCTTTCCGACCGCCCCGACCTTATTCTCCTGATTTATCTTTCTCCTTATTTACGTAGGCCAATCTTTTCTCCTTATTTACGTAGGTATATTTATTTCATTACACTACCACCACCACCACCAAGCTTTAAAAAAAATACATATTTCTGCATTCACGGCATTATGCAGTGTTTCTCCATTCAGTTCCTTTGAGTTATGAAATAGGGCTTATAGATTTAGTTTGTATCGACTACTCAGCTTTATTATTTTGCTGCGACCGTTCCTAGGCTCTCTAGGGCAAACACAAAAATAAATGCAATGCAAAATTATCTGTTCCTAGCAATTTGTTAATGGCAAAACAAAAGCTTTAGAGGACTCATTTCTAGACTTCCTTTTGTTTGTAACCATGTATATTGGACCACCGGAAGGCATAGCAAGGGCTACTAGTTTGTAGGTTGTATTTACCGTTCAGCTACTCCTACTGCACAATATAGGTGTATATATTGTTTCTTTTCTTATAGGTTTACATATCTCTACATGTCGTCTCATCATCAACAAAGAAGTGTGGCAGCACCGCCTGCTTTAGCGCCAGAAACCGCGCCAACACTGTTTACAAACGTGCCTAAGTACCTTTCCAAGACACTTCCCAAAGAGTGAAAGTGGAAGTCGCGAGCACCAGTGGAGGAAGGGACCACAGCAAAAAGTTTTCCTTAGTCTCAACTTGATAAAGCAGCATATGTGAATGAAGAGTCCCGAGTCACGCAGTGAAAGTCTCACTGCTGAAGCCAACATTTTCACAAATCTGGGACGTCCATCCCAGTACTGGTCAGAACAGCTGTTCCCAGGAGACCCAAACAGTCTCCTACAAAAGAATAATTTTGAGTAGCAACACGACGCCCCCGCTGATGTTTGAGAGGGCAGTGCTATTCAAAACTGGAGTGACAGAAGCACAGACCCTTTGCAAGGTCTTTCTGCGCGGCATTTTGCATCTCGAGAAAGCTGTCGCAATTCCTTCGCAGGCAGAAGATGTCCTCTTCTATGTTGACTGTGTCTCGTTAAGCTCTGGTGTCAGAGAAGCAGCTGAGTTCACCTTGATCAAAATACACAAGAGCTCCTGTAAGCAGATCGAAAACCAGTTGTTTTTCCGCAAGTGCAACGGATCTGTTCTGGATAAGCCATTTTATGTTCCAAGTGGGACTAAAATCTTTTGCAATATGTCAACAATTTTACAGGTGCTCCCAGACGTCCTTGTGTGTCATGCCAGTACCTTCAAAAGACCCTGAAGACTCGGAGGTGGAAAGCAAAGTGTAGCAGGGCCGAGACAAAAACTGCGGCGTGCTCTCCACACAGTGAAGCGGGGAAAAAAAAAGGAGTGCTTACTTTGCTTAAGCAGCGAAACAAGAGCACAAAATGCCAGCATCAAGCAGGAAACCTTTGAGCGCAATGTAAGTAGCTCGGCTTAATAACACCTTTTGCTGTATAACTCACAGGTATTTTACTTCTGTCTTCCATTTATCAACTCCATTCTTTTTTTTTTTAATTTTCACTTTTCAAAGCTGTTTCCAAAACAGCAGGAGTCTGTTAGGACTTGCTTCGAGGCGTCACAACGAAAGTGACTTTGGGGCTACCGTTACAGTAGAACATGGCTGCTTGAATGCATTATCCTCTGCATGAAAAGTGCAAGGTTATATGAACACTTCAGACGTCACCAAATCCTCGTGCGGCCAAGTCGTATGTGCTGGTTCAGGTACGTCAAGGTATGTGTCATTGACTATATTAAGTAGCTGTGAATTGGATCAGTGTTATACTATACTATATAATGTTATAGCCTTCTCAGAATTTCAGATCATCATATGGTTTTATTTACAGTAAAGCTGTCATGTCAAACGCACTCCCAATTGACAAGGTGACCCATCACAGTGGCCTCGTTCTTGGCGAGATGAAGCCGGCGGCGCACCTTGACTTGACAGCGTCGTCACACATTGAAGGCTTTGTGAACCTGGGCCAGCACACACTGGACACTGACAAGCACACGAGGGTTGACTACAGGCTAGTCCAAATGTTCCAGCCATTCATGGGGAATTGGACACAAATAGGTGAAATATTAGTTTATCTCTTGTCTCACTTACATGACTCCATCTACGCCTTACTTAGTGTCATAACACATTTTTTTTTTTTTTATAGGTGTGCTTGCTTCAAATTTGCAAGACTGTCCGATCTTTCTATTATAGGAGAAAACTAGTCGCTACCCAACTCTGCGGGTGCGTGGGCCATCCAGTGGCCATTCGGGAACAGCTTGTCCAAACATGGGAGTCCAGGAATTCGCCGGACGACGAGGGAGTCTTTGCTCCTCCATGAGCAGAGAGCACCACCAATGGTGGCGCTGGCCTCTCCTCTGGACCTGCAGATGCTCCATTTGCGACGGCACCTTCGAGTACTGCCCTGCCACACTCACTCAGTTGTATGCGAATCACGGCTTTGTACATGGGGAGGCAGTATCGTTGGTTGCGGGCGTTTCCGCCTGTCAAGACCTCTGCTGTGTACAACAAACTTTTCGAGGTCGCGGGGACGCCCTGAATCGTCGCTCTGGGTCCACTGGAAAACTAGAGGTAGTCCATTCTGATTTTGAAGCGGCCGCCACTACAGCCTGCCAGAGCATTTCCTGGCGTGACGACAAAGCGGTGCCTCTTTCACATTGTCCAGTACAAGCCTCATCAGGCAAATAGAACTGGGTCTGCAAGTAAGATTACAACAACTATTTTTAATTTTTTTGTTTTATTAAGTGTGTTTTTGGATGCTTCGGGGTCCTGGCATGCCGCTCAATTTCTTTTTATAGATTTTTTTATGCCAATTTTCGTGCCTGCGAATGAATTGGCGATACCAAATTTAACTACCTGAGTGATGTCATGTGAGAATAGCTGCTTCTCACATGTCATTATGCTCCAAGGTCATGCTAGGCAAGCATCTAGGAGGTCGCGCGAAACTTGTGTCTTCCGCGCTCTCGTGGTGGCACTAGCATCACTCCCGGTACGATTTTTTTTCTTAATTGTTTATCAATTTAGTGGCACGCAGGCGTCGGTTCGTACTAAAACTTGGTCAACGTTGCCTGGATCATGCATGATACCTCTTTTAATCGTCAAATGAAGTTTCCAAAGCGTCTTCATTGTTCGTTTATAGGGGCACTAAGGCAGTGTTTTGAAAGAGGGTGATTTCGATGTCATGTGGTTTGTTAGGTGTCAGTTAATATCATAGGTCAAATTTCATGTGACAAAAACCACCTATTAATCCCACTCAGCAAAAAACATGCGGACTATTTTTATTTTATTTTTCGCGGCTACTTGCATTTGTATAAGGAAAACAGTATAATCCACAGAAATTATAACTCGTTCTGGAACGAAGTCTGATCTACACGGAATTCGGTAATCACGCTACTAGTCGGCAGCACTGGAAGTTATCGCTTGCAACTGGCTAACAAGCCTTTTTCGCAGGCCGCTTTAAAACTGCGACACGCCCCTTTCTCTGCGAAATGACACAGAAAAAGGAGAATGTGCGGGCGAGCTGGTCATGTTGCAAAAATCTGACTGTGGTAAATGAAGGAAATAATTTTCCGAAGAAAAAGAATTCAGAAAAAAAGACCGTCCTCAAAAAAGGAAATAATTTCTCAAAGGAAAAAGATTCAGGAAAAAAGATTGCCTCTGATTGAGACTGTCTTTTCCCGGAATCCTTTGTCTTCGACAAATTATCACTTCCTTTTACCGCAGTCTCCGGTTTTTGCAACATAAGCAACAAAAAAAAATGGGGTGTTTCGCTATCCTTGATTGAGTTTTTAACAAAAAAAACAGTGGCGAACAACTGCAATATTTGTTTATTCTTAAAGTGCGTAGATTGAGTTATCGCCATAAAAAGACAATCTTAGGAACTGCCTTAGTACCCTTTAAATGGTTTAATCTTTTCTAGTTTAGTTATCATTGCACTTGGAATTGTCCTTGCGCTAGTACCAATCACAGTCAAATTCCTCGTGCTCCTACTCACGCTCATGCCAAACTAATTCGCGTTGCTTTTTTTTTTTAATCAAATTTTGTATTGTGCTTGTTAAAGCGGCTTCAAGGGATGGATTCGTAAGGAGGTGGGGCTGTCCCTGCTGCCACCAGAACTCGTGAAGTCACATTGCAGCCTGCGCCTCAAGGGCTCTCATACAGTCACCAGAGACGGCAGACTAGACGGAGCGATGCAGGATTTTGTCCTCTACGTTGAGGTAGTCTAAAGCTCCAACTCAATTGGAGCTTTAGAATTATCATTAAAATGTTTAAATTATCATTACAATGGTGACAATCTGAGAACGACAAATCATGCCGAACGGTGGCACAGTTCTTTGAAACAAAAGTTTAAGTCTGTGCCACGAATGTCCCTCAGCAAGTTCCTGGCCAAGTACCAGCAGTTCATCCATCACCAAACTCGGGTAAATGAGTTACCCGATACTTCGACGTAACCTCATCACTGATATGTTAATAGACGGCGCTTAATCCCGAGTAATAATAATGTTATTTATAATGAATAATAATATTATTATTATTAATATGATTAATATTTGTCCAGGCTCAGAAAAGCCGTGACGCTCACAGAAACGCCTTGGGGCCCATACCATTTAAGTCTGCAGTGCCGCATGAAACTAGGTTGACTATGTGTGAATTTGTACAGGTGGGAAGAGGTGGAAAGGAGGATGATAGAGTAAAGGTTGTCAATAATGTATACATAGCGCATAAGATCGAGATCAATTAAAAAATATATGTAAAGATAGGCGCAAACCCCCCGAACATTGCATTCAACCAGCTTCGTGTTTTGAGAACGGCGGCAAAACATTAAAAATCTGACTAAATCGCTGAAAGAAGGTAATTTGTCTCTTATATTATGCTAAATTGTTAATTAATTTCTAAAACCTTAACCTAGCAATAAATACTTATATTTTAGAAAAACTTAATTTGAGAAGAAGTAGGGCAATAAAATTCATGAAGTCCCGCTTTGAGACTACTTTGGCGGGGACACTTTGGCGAAAGTTGGAGAGTTCGACTTGGTGTTCGACATCAAACCTTTTGGTTCGAGGAAAGTTCGCGACATCCCTAGTTATAATACAAATAGGCGATTCGTTTTAATCACACCAAAAGCAGCAGGAAGCATTCAGGTGTCACATACAGGCATTGTCACACATGTTGACAATGATCTTCCTTTCTTTCATAAATTCATCTTTTCTTTTTATTTTACTGCCCCGTATTAGGTACAGATCAGGCAGCAGGTAAGGGGAGAGCTCCCCAACGAACTTTGTGTGGAATACACGGCCAACAACGACGCCATCGAGAGTCTGAAGCACGATATCGTCGTCCCTTGGCGCAAATTTCTGCTTGTGCCCGTGGTGCCGCCATTCCTGAACCGAGACAACCAATTCGCATACAAAATTGACGAATTTTTTAAGAGGGCGGCAAGGCAGCTCGTTTTCAACGGCTGATGACTGCGGGCCGAAACAGTAAAGAAGAAAAGAAGGCGATGTATTTATGTATATAATTATAACTTTGCAAATGACTGTTCTGCTTCAATCACCTTCACAGTCACGCGGCTTTTGTTTCTAAATGACAGAGCGCGGCGTGGCTGGTAAGACAGGTAAGCATCCTATGAACGACAACTGGAGATGATTTTAGAAAGACACTGATGATACTGGTTAATATCTTACTACGTTGGTTCTTTTTTTTTTCCATGCGGATAGTTCCAATATGACACCCTATAATCCACTTGAGCCCTTGCTTGTGTGTCGCATCGTTATAAGTTGCTACCAGTGCACAAAAATGATCCATTAAATACTCGTTTATATTAGGGAGTTTTCGTAGATAATTTTCCTCCTCCGCTGCGATATCCGCAATGAAGGCATTGCACAAGCTCATGTGCACCACCAGCCTTGTCTGCATAGTTAAAGGCCTCGTGGCAGATTACGGAGAACTTAACAGAGGTCATTCCATGTCAAACGTCCCAGACATTAGCGCTCGACCACTTCCGATTTCTAAAAAATATTCATGGCCTTTTGCCCCAATGTTTGTAGCCATGCCCTAAAATATTTCTGGCGAAAAATTTTTTTTGATGACGTGAGCGCAGTTTGAACTTTTAAAAACAGCGTGAAACTAGGCATCACTCAATAATTGATGAAAAATCAGCTTTTTAGCCAAACACCTAGCAATATTTTTTCTTAAATTTGCACGGCTTTCGACTTACAATGTGGTTAGGCTTGTGAAGTTTTGTTTAATTTAAATATTTTTAAAAAACTAAACAAAATTTGAAAATTTTTACATTTTTGTTATTTTATTAGAAAATATCTAACTGCTCCCGGGACTTAAGATAACTTTTTACCGGCTGCCCTGCAGGTATATAATCTATAAAGAATATTTAGAACCGCTCAATTAAATATCTCGCAGTAAACAAAAATCCTGAAGTTGCAAAAAAGTGCGTTTTGACGCATAAACAGCCGTATATTTCACCCTGAGGTGGTCCAAGTAAAAATACAAAATATGGTGGGTTTGGAAGAACAATCGATAATCATTTGATTCTGAAAGTTTAATCAAATTAATTTTTGTTTAAAGCGAGAAAACAATTTTTGAAGTTGAACTCTCGCACCACAATCCGGCGTCGCTTCTTAATGCCTCTTCGCCGCACAGCACGCCACCTGCGACGATAGCTGACACGATTAGGTCCATAGAAAGAACGGAGTTTTCTGCCGCTTCCCCTTGTCCGTCTTTCCGGCTGCAAGGGAAGAAACGGCGGGTATCGTGTAATAATCGTAGGTGCCGCCAGCGCGTAGCAATAGCAGGCCCGTTGTGCCCTTTGTACCCGAGGGCGGCTCGAAACGCGATGCGTAAACGACGGGCGGCATCAAGTGACCAGGACTTCTCCATGCCATGTCAAAGGTCCCACGGCCACCTCCGATTCCTAAAATCAAATTGATGGCTCTTCACCGTAACGTTTGTGGTGCCTCTCTAACATAATTTTTTGACGAAAAACAAATTTCATGGGGTGATGGCGGTTTGAACTAGTAAAAGGAAGGTGGAACTACGAGTCATTCAATAATTGATGAAAAGTAAGATTTTTTTACTGAACACTGGAATATTTTTGCCTAAAAACCCTACGGTATTTGGATTGCTATGTAATAAGGATCATGGTCATGGAATTTGGTATGCTCGAAGCAGCTTTAAAAAATAAAGAATATATGAGCATTTTAGCATATTTTTAGTTTTGTTACAAACTATGGCTTTGCTGCATGCGACTGTAAATACTCTTATTGACAGCCCTGTAGGTATACTCTACACAAAAAAGGTTTCAGGCCGTACAACTAAATATCTTGCAGAAAAAAAAACTAAATTTGTGCAAAATTGCGTTTTGCCGTTTAAAGAGCCGTCAATTCTGCCTTGAGGTGGCCCAAAGAAAAATACGTAACATGGTGACTTCTACAAAAGAGTTTATTTCCTTTTGTTCTTGAAAGCTTAATTAAAGTAATTTTGTTCAAAAGAGGAAAAAAAACATTTTGAAGTTGAGCTTTCGCGCCGCAACCTGGCGTCGTTCCTTGCGTCTCTTCTCTGCACAGCACGCCACCGTCGAGCCTGGCAAAGCGTGCGACGGTGTCACGATGTGCGCACGCAGGTAGAAAGCAGGGCCTCGAGTTGTCGGGTACATCTTGATGGGAAAAGTTTTTTTTCTACTCTTGTTGCTTTATGGCTTTTCCTATTTTGACCGTTTTGCGTGGCTGTGTCCTCCTGTGGACTTCCACTGTCTTGATATCAGCAAATGCTTAGCGCTGCCAGGTAAGAGCATCCACTAGTAAGCTAGCTGTTTCTTACGTACACATCGCAATCACTCTCTCTTCTCGACGTCAGGACAGAAGTAGACAGCAACACAAAAGCCCCGTGAACGGGCAATCTCATACGACGAGGCGATGTGGTGTTAACGAATGCGCGCAGTTGGAGGCTGACGCCTCGTTTGTGTTTAAATCGGCTTTGAAACGGAAAATTCTTGCGTCGCTGAATAGTTCCGTTTTTCACCGCGGTATGCATGACAGCTAGATTTCGCGGCGATATTATCGCGTTTCCCTTTTAGGAGAAGTCCACGTCAACTGATGCCGCCCGTATTAGGCATCGCGTTTCGAGCCGCCCTCGGGTACAAAGGGCACAACGGGCCTGCTATTGCTACGCGCTGGCGGCACCTACGATTATTACACGATACCCGCCGTTTCTTCCCTTGCAGCCGGAAAGACGGACGAGGGGAAGCGGCAGAAAACTCCGTTCTTTCTATGGACCTAATCGTGTCAGCTATCGTCGCAGGTGGTGTGCTGTGCGGCGAAGAGGCGTTAAGAAGCGACGCCGGATTGTGGTGCGAGAGTTCAACTTCAAAAATTGTTTTCTCGCTTTAAACAAAAATTAATTTGATTAAACTTTCAGAATCAAATGATTATCGATTGTTCTTCCAAACCCACCATATTTTGTATTTTTACTTGGACCACCTCAGAGTGAAATATACGGCTGTTTATGCGTCAAAACGCACTTTTTTGCAACTTCAGGATTTTTGTTTACTGCGAGATATTTAATTGAGCGGTTTTAAACATTTTTTATAGATTATATACCTGCAGGGCAGCCGGTAAAAAGTTATCTTAAGTCCTGGGAGCAGTTAGATATTTTTTATTAAAATAACAAAAATGTAAAAATATTTCAAATTTTTCTAGTTTTTTAAAAAATATTTAAATTAAACAAAACTTTACAAGCCCAACCACATTGTAAGTCGAAAGCCGTGCAAATTTAAGAAAAAGTATTGCTGGGTGTTTCACTAAAAAGCTGATTTTTCATCAATTATTGAGTGATGCCTAGTTTCACGCTGTTTTTAAAACTTCAAACCGCGCTCACGTCATCAAAACATTTTTTCGCCAAAAATATTTTAGGACATGGCTACAAACATTGGGGCAAAAGGCCATGAATTTTTTTTTAGAAATCGGAAGGAGTCGAGCGCAATGTCTGGGACGTTTGACATGGAATGACCCACAGGTGCTTAGCGGGATGCGGAAACTATCTACGAAAGCGCACAGAATGCATGGACCCTCAAAACCAGAACCAAAACCTCCGTGATTTTGAGAGCAAGTCGCGACTCCAGTGACCTAAAGGGGGCGCTGGTTTTGCCCACGCAAATGTATATACCTTTCCAAAAAACACTCCTTTACCTAAAGAAATAAAAGGAGAGTCACCCTGACTCCCTTTAGGGAGTCCAGGGTTGTCCCTGTGGTGACACCTTTAAAAGCGTCCAGGGACTCCAGCGCTCAGTGGAGTCATTGGACTCTCTCTCCACTGGAATCTGATGACTATCGGCTAGTGGTGTCAGGTGACCCTTTTACTGTTTGGAGTCTAGTGACTCCGTCTCACGAGAACCAGTGGATTCCTTGGGGTGAAATCAGAGGACTCCGGTTTTGCTAGAATCACATGACCCCTCCAGGAGAGTCGCTATATTCCAATATTTGGTGGAGTCAGATGACCCCCCTCATAGGGATCATTATATTATTTTTTGCTAGAATCATGTGAAACCCCCTATGAGAGTCAGTGGATTGTATCAGGTAGAATCGGAGGACTCCGGGTTTGCTGGAATCGCACGACCCCTTCATAAGAGTCACCCGAATCTAATATACAATGGAGTCGGACGACGCCCTTATAGGAATTGTTGATTCTTTTTGCTAGAATCATGTAACCCTCGAAAAAGAGTCAATGTATCCTGTTTCGATTTTCGCGTGACTCCTGCAGGGGAAATCACTGGATCTCTTTTTTCCCTTCACCTTAGAGTGGCGTGCGAATTTCTGTTTTGTTATGATACCAATTGTATATTAATCGAACAGGAATTAAATCATCACCCCTAGCTATCACAGTCTTTCTTGTGTTAGAATACAAAACACTGAACTGCACCAGAAGGTTCTCATCAACATCCATTTATTTATCATCTGCTCAAAAAGGCCCTTACACGTAAACTCGCAGCATGCAAAAAGTAAAGCACACGCACAAAAAATAAAACTGACAGAGCAACATGGACACAAGTAATAAACATTACCAAGCCTTATTATATAAAAAAAGCTATTGTGCACCCTAACCATCTAGTTTACAGCTCTTATATCAAAGAAAACAAAAACAGGAAATAACAGCATTAACATTCACATAGCATAACTAGGTTAAAGCGCAAAGATGCACATGACGTAGAGTGACACATCACAGAGCGCTACTTGCAACTGGTTGTATGTTGAACAAACTAGTATCGCTGTGTTCGTAGTGAACACTAGGTTTTTTCCTTCACATATAAGGCAATTATATGTAAAAACAAAACACCTAGTGTTCACACGAACACAACAAACTAGTCTTTACACTGCCATCTCCTTAGACACTAAGAAAAACAATAAACTAACATATCCAATGCAACAATACCAAAGTAGTTCCTACACTGCTGTTACTTCATGGTATAAAAAACAAAAACAAAATGTGGCAGTTCACATCAGTACATTGCTTTCGCGTCTAATCGAGAAAAAAAAGTCCAGTTAACCACGAATTTCTGTTGCAGCTTTTACTGCCGTCACTGAGGGTATGGATGGCTTCAATTCAAAACAAAATTTCCATCAGTAAAAAAAAAGTGTTCTTGACTAGCGGGGTGTACACCATGTTAAACGCCCAATAGGCACAAAATGCCAACTCAACGGCCTCTGTGATGTCGAGAGCTGGAAGCGTCAGGCCCCCAAACTTCATCCTTCCGCAGCTGGAAGTTGCCGGATGGTCCCCAGTGTATGTCACGTCCGGATACACAGGTGTCTTCTCTGGGTCCTGAAAAACGTAGTATTTTCTACATAAAAAATAGCTGAAGCACCTTTTTACTAAAATAGGATTAGGACACAAAAGCCAGCTAAGAGCCGGGAGTGTTTTCTTGTGCTGAAAATACCATAAGATACAAAAGGTGATACATTACTTGAACAAGTCAAGACGTTGAAATCGAAATTCCCTAAGATGTCGTAAGTAAGCTTGAAGGTACTTTTTATATGCAGACACAAATTCATGCCTTGTTACAGCTTTTCTATAGTTCCCAAGCCATTTATAGTTTTCCAACTTAGCTATCGGTGAAGTTCTTGGTTCGCTCTCTGACCAGGCATGGTAGACTCGTCAGGACTTCAACTGGGCACTCGTCTAGAAAAAAATTATCAACACAATTTTGTAAACACCTATAAGCCTTTAGGTGGTATCCGTCACGAGAATGTGGAGTAATGTTCTTTTTTGATTACATGGGGTCAAAAAAACAAAAAAACTTGACTGTGGCTTGCTGTATTTGAGCAGTAGAAGTATAATCACTTAAATGGTAGGCAATGAGAAATAAAAAAGGATATCAAGGCATCAAGATTAAACTTTATATATTGCACGTTCTCAGTGCACTATTAATACATACTGTAGCGTGTCCTGCATGAAATGGTGCCGCCTTCTTTGAACGAGGTAGTAAATACCGAGGCTTCAAAAAAGGACCATGTTTGTCAGAAGTAAAACTATAGTAAATTTTGGGGTAGAGACCATGTCTTTTTCCTGTCGGACCTCGGACAACTTGGTCAGCGCAAAACACGTTCTAAGGTTAAAACATCCTGTACTGACGCTCTAACACCGCGTAAGTCCAGTGAATTTAAGGCACTCAAGAAAATCGAATTTTCTTGTAGGTGCATCACAACCTAATAACAAGTGCATGTTCCATTTACTTATGATACAAAGGCTGAAAATGATCTAATGCAAGCATACAGACAGACTATACTTACATGGGAAAGTCGGAGGTGTTCTAACATTGTATAAATATGTTCTCCACTCAAACATGCAATGGCAGCGGTAGGCGCCATGTAATAGATTTATAATATAATGATTGTCCTGGCTTTTTTTGCCCATAATTTGCGTAATATCTTGAAAAGCGCGAGGCATTCTTAAAACAAGTTTAGACTGATTTATACATTATTCACTCATGGAAGAAACAACAAAAAAAAACTAAGATATCTTCTGTATTTCAGATTTGTTATTGTTACTGCTTGGAGTAAAAAAGAGGGCATTTTACAGTCCTGAGAAGCTCTGTTTGAATCGAAACTATAACTTTTAAGTTTACCAAAATCTTTTCTTTCTCAAATAAGCATAAAATAATACTCACAATCATCCTGCTGTAGGCACGTCTTGTTGGGGCGTCCCTTCGCAGCTGCCAGAGCCAAGATTTTTTCCCCATACTTTTTTCATCATTCCTTCCATAGCCTTGCTCGCTTGGACGCTTGTCAGCCTGAAGAACTCGTGGCGTACCTAGTATGAAGACGATACAAAGGTATGATTAGGCCCGCTTCAGACGGGGCAATTTCGCCCAGCAACTTGACGTCGCAACACCGGCAACACGGGCCGCCCACGTTCACAAGCAGCAACCGAATTGCTACGACTTAGCATCATCATCATGAAATTTGATTTTTCTTGCACTATTTAGACGCACAGCTATGCGCTAAAAACGTGTTTTTATATCTTTGAATGGCATTGAGAATACTAATTCACCTTTCTGAAAAGGTTTATTTGCAAAAAGGATCCATTTCAAACCAGAACCAAGTCTTTAGCTGTCATCATCACCACCCCAGGGGTGTCACATGAAAACATTGCGTCCCTGATTGGCTGCTGCCGCTTCAAACGTCTCCAAGTTGTCCGAGTTGCTCGTCCATTTCGAGCCGGACCCGATCACGGCAATTCATGTCGATCTAGGGAAAGCTAGGGAACAACCCGCCAGCAACCTCAAAATTGCTGGAAAAGTTGCCCCGTCTGAAGCGGGCTTTAGAGGCTACTCTAACAAATGTTTTTGCCCTTACACTTCCGGACAGAGCATTTGCGGGCTACCTACAGGATTCGTGAAGGGCATCTTATCGCTGCCAAAGCCGAAAACAGACGGTTTGGCCTAAAAGCATAATATGTATATACGGGCACCAAAAATTAATTCGCTTTCTTGTTGTCCCTTTACAAACTGCATAATAAAGTAAACTGGTTTTTCACCATGAAATAAATAATAAATGTGCTCTGTAGATCAGTGAAAGACTTACCAGCTGTTCTGTGGCCAAAATATAGGAATGTTTCAAAGTGTATCCAGCTTACAGAACCATTTAGGAGGTACAAAGCATACATTTTCAATTGTGTTTAACACATTAGCAAATCTATGGAAACTAGCAAAGCAGTTCATCTTCATAGGGATGCAACCAACCTAAACATAAAGTAGCTATACACCGCATAGCAATATTTTTTCAACTACAAGAATGTAAACAAATTGCGTGCCTCGGCTTCTGTACCCAGAGCAGGATACTGGTCGAGTACGTCGCTCACGAGCCTTCTCTCCTGCTCGACAAACATTCGCCGTGCTACGAATGTACGGTCCATTGATAGTTTCACTTTGGACTCGTCGATGATCGTTCGTTTCATTTCTTTGTTCATAAATTGCATAGGGCCCATCTCGGACATCTCATTCTCCCCGCAGTCGAAGTGTAGGCCAGCTACAACCTGCAATAAAGAAATACCCTCGTAAGTTAGTGAAATCAGTCTCCGGATGTCAGTTTCTCCCATTCTTTTGGCAGTAAATTAAGTTTTGTTTGTTTCATACCCAAAATTAACGAAAGGCACCTTAGCCCCCTTCAAAGTATTAAGGTAAACTCTCTCACCGGAGAATTTTCAACATGCTGCCGGTATCTGCTGCATAGGTTCTTCAGCTTAATGATTTAAGGGTCTGTATACAATTCAGCTGAGATATCTGACCCCTGAACTCGAGGACCTGCAGCCTGTCACGTTTCCAATAGGTCAGCAATATGGCATTTTCATTTGATTATACCTTTTATGAAATTTTTGCTAAACTACCCATGCTGCCAATCATTAAGGAGCATGCTGCAGGAGTGTAGTTAAACGCGCTGCACATCACAACATTTGCAGCGGTGTGTTTCAAAGAAAAGGACTGATACAAATAGAATGTTTCCACTACATTTGGCAAAGCCTTATTTTATTTATTTAGTTTAAACAATTTGCACACAAAGAACAAGGGCATGCAGCGCTTGTACCTTCCTTCCCACTATATACAGTATCTTGGTGCTTGGGTAATTCAGCAAAAGGTATAATGTGCTACTCTCACCGATTACCTGCAGTCATAACACTTGTACTTCTAATCAAAATTGATCTATAAAACAACATTGCCTACGTGTCGCTTGCAAACCACTTTCCTTGGGGTGTCTTGTGCAGAGGCTGCTGCTGCTTTTACCTCCTTTTGTTTCTTGGCCTTTTTCTTCGCAGCATCAACTTCAGGAATGCCGTCCCCACATCTTTTGCGGTTGTTTTTTGCCTTGTTTTTGATTCTTATGTGCCAGGTGAACTAGAACAAACATCAAATATTACGGGTAAAAGATAGATTAAATGCCACACCTGTCTTCATAACGAAAAACTCATAGTAAACCATTAAAGTATTCAACCTGAAAAAAAAATATATATACATACAAACATAAAGTCATGTGGTTTTCTTTTTTTCTCTTTTTTGTTATTTCTAAAGCACCACACACTTCTTTATATGCGACCTTCGGGTTGCTTATTTAGATTGCGTACAGTGGACTCCCATTAAATGAAACTCGCTCTAACGGAAAATTCAGATCAATGGAACTCTTAAAGGGGCACTGACACATCAAAATCATCTTTTTTTTTATTATCCGAAACGATTGAAAACGGTGCCGGGACATTACCCTCAAAATTCGAAACTTGGGAATTCAGTATTTGTGAATTAAAAAAACAATTTCCAAATGCCGAATTTGAAGTTCCAACGCGATCCCTGCCAGTGCAGTCAGTCAAATTTTGCGGCCTCCTGCGACTCGACTTTCTCTCGGACCTCCGCTGACCCGATGCGAGAAGGAGGCGAAGCTGGCGGGATAGAAGGGAGCCGGCGCGGGGAAAAAACCGGTTTCTTCGCCGACCTCGCCCATCTGCTCGAGCGCCGCGAGGATTTTCTGAGAGAGGACACAAATCTAGGAAGGGACATCTCACCCGAACTCTGATTTTTGGTATTTCAAAAAAGAGGGGCCGTAGTGCGTTCACAATTGTGTTAAAAAACATGTTTTACGATTGCCGTCATTAAATGTTATAGAAATGTCGCCTACAAAGCTTCTAAATTTCTGATTTTTGACGTCATCGATCAAAAGAAGCAAGGAGGTTGGAGGCGGGAGATTTAAACGCCAAAAATAAAAAGAGCGCGCGCGCTCGCAAAGAAAATTTTTTTTCGCAATGCGTTTTTTTTGCGTGTTTATGACTACAATTTGCGTCGTTTTAGACAATAAAAAAAATACGAACTTTGGGGTGCCAGTGCCCCTTTAAAGGTTGTCTTGGTTGGTTTCCTATGTATTTAATGATAAATTCTTCGGGTAATCGGAACCCCCTTTTTGCTTACTTCAATTAGACAGGACCAAAACTGAAACTACCGATGGCAACAGCGGACATCAGAAATTGCTACAGCAGTCTCACAACCATGGAATATGCAATAGCCAAGACTGAGAACACTTTAAAAGGGGAAGGGGTTGTGTTAGAGCAAACTTTATACAAATATTAAAAAAAGAAGGGATGACGAAATGTTAGGCTAGGTGGCACAAGCCGACACCCGTTACAAAGGGTATCGTCATTACCATCCATCCATCCAAGCCATTATAATAAGGCAATCCAATCCAACGTTTCTGCCGCCATTAGGGTTAGCGCCTCGTCTTGAACTTGTTGCGCGTCACGTTTACCATAGAGTAGGCAAAACCTCAGTTGTTCCTACCACCATCTGCTTGCTGTGTTGTGATGAAAGCGGTAAAAAGCGGCCGCACCAAACAATTTCACTTGCTACGAAAATGAAGATCCTTCAAGAGCTGGATCGTGGTGACCTCTCGAAGACGGAGATCGCAAGGAAGTTTGATATCCCGAAGTCTACACTCTCAAGGATATCAAAGGACAAAGAAAAGATTCAAGACGCTGTAAAGTGCGGAAGCTTTGCCACTGACCGAAGGCGAATGCGAAAGAAGCCTTTTGAAGAAATAGAGAACGCACGCGCAAAGTGCTAATTTCCCGATCAGAGGCCCCATTCTCGAAGAAAAGGCTGGAGAGATTGCGTCTCAGTTGGGAATTGACAACTTCAAGATGAGCAACGGTTGGCTCAGCCGTTTTTAAAAGCAGCACGGCCTAGTCTTTAAGACTATTTCTGGGAAAAGTGCAGCAGTCAACAGAAACCTTTCTGGCAAATGGCAGCAGGGACGGTTGCAAGAAATTCTGCAAACCTTCGAAGCACAAGATGTATACAACGTCAACGAGCTGGGACTGTTCTACAAGGTGCTCAGCGCCGGGAGCTGCCCCGCTTTCCAAGATCTTTGCAGGCAGAAGCAACGAAAGTAATTGCAATGTACGCCAGTGCTTTTTAAATATCCCATCTGTGTGATCAGGTAAGCCATGAAAGGAAGGAACTTGAAGCGCTTAAAATGCTCTTCCGTGCTTCTAGCGGGAATGCTACAGCGGTGACGTTGCTGACTTGTTACTCGCGGCATCTGAATTTTAACTTCCGCTGTCTCGGGCATTTTAATGGCCGCTTGGAATGTGGCCTAGCGTTTGTGGGTAAACGTTTGCTCCAATTTTTCAGCGTCGAAATTTTTTTTTTTATTGCTGTTTAATGTTTTGTGACAGTATAGCTATCCTTTTGTTTTGTCTGGCAGGCACACGTTGGTAACGCAGTGCTACCTCAAAAAGCGGAGGGAGTTGTGTGCTGTGAGGAAGCTTTTAAAGTTGGTGGGCCACTACGACGACAGTAGAACAGGGAGCCCAAATGAAGCCTGCAATGTTTTAAAAGATAACAATGCAGCTTCACCCGTTTTATCTTAAAGGGACACTGACACCCCCCAAAATATTTTTTTCATTTTTTGCCAGGCGCTTCATTATGGTGTCGGAGGACTACCCAATTAATATTTTGCAACAGAGTAGCGTATTTTTTTAATAAAGCCAAAAGACGCAACTGCTCGAAACCAAAACCGAAACCCGCGGACGGAGGTCGGAGGAGTGGAGAGGAGAGAGTGGCGGAAGTCACGTGGCTACACCCGACCGTGCACTTTTTTTTTTCTCCCTTTGCGTAGCAGACGACATGCGGAACTGTTTGCCGCGAGATTCTGTTGCAGTTATGTTTGTTCCGCTCGCTGTTCTGTACTCCAAGATGAGTTGTTGTGTACATTGAGGAGTTGGAGATGGGTAGTGAGTGCCCGTGGTCAATTTCCATGATCGGCTCCGAAAAGAATACACCCAAGATGTTGCGTGAAGAGCTGGCTCACATGTCCTGCATCCGAAAAAAAGTGCCATTGTGCGACAGAGTTTCCGAAAGATCAACAGGATCGGGACCAATGGCTGGCTGCAATTCCTGTAGAACATTTACGGGCACCTCGGAAAGCGGACGCTACCTGATTTATATGCTCCTTGCATTTTGTGGAAAGTGATTACATTGAGTTCGCAGGTGTCAAAAAGGAAATCCCATCCCATTTAATTCAGCGACGTTTCGTCAACAACATTTGTTTGTTATTTTTGTTTGTTTCTTCAGTGATAATTGTAAAAAAACAAAAGAAATGTAAACATCAAAAAATGTTTAAAAAAGAAAAAAAGAGAAAACGCCATCACTGGGGATTGAACCCGGTCCTGCCGCGTGTGAAGCGGACGTCGTTCCCACTGAGCTACTGGGGAATATGTTTCCTTAGTAATAATTCAGCCGGTAAACTGTAAGTTGGAAAGTTTGCTGCCGATTTTTCTCCAGCAAAAGCACTCCCGGGTCGAAGTCGGGAAGCACCACGCATTGGCGACATTCGCACCTAGTAAAGAAATCGTACGCGTGCATATTCAACTCGAAGTAGACACGTCGTGCTCGAAGTTTGCGCGAGCGATGTCTTCAGCCACGAGAAGGAGCGACGGCTCGGCGACGTCTTCGTGCAAATCAGCTTGGTGGTCGGGCGTGTCGTACGGGATGAATACCAATTCTTTTGATCAGTCCCAAATTTCTCTTTTAAAGGCAGACAGAATTCGCCGGTACCGCGAACGACAGTTCTGAAGTAGAGGTCCCACGCCCGTCGTCCGCTGTCCGTCGCCGTCCACGCGAGTCCCACGATACGCGAAACGACGCACGCACAGAATGCTTCCGGTTCGCTGTGGAACTTTTTTTCAATCAACGTATTTGCAGCTTTTTAGAAGCCACAAAAAATGGGTTTCATATTTTTTTCTATTTTTAATATTGAGTGTGTGCCTTCAGTGACCAACGACTTTCATTAAATTTGGTGGTCGCATCGATACCTTAGAAAACGGCCCGTGACCCCGGAAAAGAGAGTGAGCGAGACTCGAACCGGCCAGTTCTTGATCGGCGGTTTTCGGGCGGAAAGAAACCGAATTTCGAGTCGCAAATTGTGTCCTGGGTAGTTGGGCTCTCATATGTCATGTACAACTAAAAACCTCGGCGAGCATAAACACCCTGTCAGTGTCCCTTTAACAGCGCCTCCCCAATCTTTGCGTGAGCGTCCGTAGCGCCGAGTTCACCCTGCTTCGTCCTTGGGGGGGGAGGGGGATATTGCCTTTGAACCCCTCCCGAAATAAAATCCTGGCTACGCCACTGCTTCAGTGCAAAGAGAAGCAACATCGTCTCCAACAATTTTTCGGTTGAGAAGAACAGCGACGTCATACGTGCGGAATGCCTGTTCACAGATTTCTTGCTGGAGCACAACATCCCGCTGAGTGCCTCTGAGCACGTCGGACCTTTGCTGCGCAAAATGTTTCCGAAGTCTGACATTGCGAAGCGCTACGCATGTTCTAGGACTAAGACCACGGCAATCGTCGGTGAGATGGCACGCCACGTACAAGAGAGCACAGTGAGCGCCCTGAAAAAGGGAGTGTTTTCAGTTGTCATTGACGGCAGTAACGACAGCCAAGCACAGCTGTAGCCCGATCGTTTCGTTAAAGTGGGCTTGGTTGAAAGCAAACTGCTTGCGTTGAGCACCTTGGAGGGCCATTCTACGGGGCGCAACATCGGTGCATTGATTATAGATACCCTCACTTCACTGAACATACCGTTGTCTAACTGCATAGCTTTTGGTTCTAACAACGCCAATGTAATGCTGCGAAAAAAAATCGCGTGGCGGCAGTGCTGACGGAGGCCAATGAAAATGTTATCATAATTGGTTGTCCATGCCATTTGATAAACATTGCGGCTGAAAAAGCAGCGTCCTGTCTCCCGGGTAAGGTGGACGAAGTCCTCGTGGATATTTTTTTTATTTGGAAAAGAGTGCGAAAAGAAAAGTTGCCCTGAAACACTTCCACGAAATACACAATGTTGAGTTCCAAAAAATCCTGAAGCACGTGCCCACCCGGTGGCTGTCGCTTGGAAATGCCTGCAAAGGCTACTAAATCAATGGGCACCTCTGTTGAGTTTTGTCCTTCATGAGGTGAAGGAAGAAGGCACAAGACCAAAATTTCTGTCGTTCTACCAAATTCCAAAGATGACGGTGGCGTCAGCGCCAACTGCACAGTCAGAGCCCATTCTGAGCAACCAGAAGAGAAAAAAGACCACAAAAAGTACACCAGTGACAGTGGAAAAAGGCTAAGAGCACTGGTGTGGCAGACAAGACTGAGGGGTTACCATGTGTAACACATGAGGAACGGCTGTTCATGTTCTTGAGCTCTGATCTCAACAAAGCATGCTGCCTTTTTTGAAAGACCACTATCCCTGCTTTTGAGGCACTGAACTGCCGCCTGCAAGCACAAGCTCCTCAAATACACGTGCTGCGATCACTGCACTTTGGGCTTCTTGAAGAGCTCCTGTCAAGGTTCGTGAGGCCAGGCCTGCTAAAGGAGCACAAGGACCTACTTGGGATTGACTACAAGAGCCGCGGTGCACAGAGGGATGATGAAGACATTGTGATTGGGCAGGAAGCTAAACACATTGTAGATAGACTGCTGCCAAGTGAGCGAGAACAATTTCTTGAGGCAGTTCGAAGATATATGGTCACTGCTCGTGACTATATTCGCCTCAAACTTCCATTGGCTCACGATGCACTTAGTAACGCACGTGTAGCGGATCTGAAATCCATCGAAACCATGTCATTTCAGGACGTCCCCTTTTTTGTGGATCGGTTTCCAGCCTTATTGCCGGTGGAGCAGCAAGAGTCTAAAGACGAAGCTCTCAACTTTCTGGAGATGGAATTTGTGAAGCTGCAGGCGTCTGACATTCCTCCAGATGTGCTTCAAGAGGAGCGAGCTGATGTCCAGTGGAACACCATTTCCCACATCAAAGGTGCAGACGGACTCCTAAAGTTTGGTCGTATCTCAGCAGTAATGCTAGGAATCCTGTCAATACCACACAGCAACGCTGAATGCGAAAGGCAGTTCAGCGTAATAAAGAAAAATCACACCCAGTTCCGAGCATCCATGTCTGACACAACCCTTGGTAACGTTCTTTTGGCGAAGTGCCACAGGGGCGAACATTGTTATGCTCGACAGTATTCCCAGGACTTCCTGAAAAAGACGGCGTCAGCCACGTCGAACGTTTTACAAATCACCAGTGGTGTAGCTTGTTGGTAGTTCGGACGAAACAGTTCATTTCCTGCTCTGTTGTAAGTAAATAAAAAAATGTGTGAAAAGTTATCCATTCTGTTGTTGCTACTACTTTTTCTCTCCCTCACGCCCCCCCCCCCCCTTCAGATCTCCCTAATGCCATGCCGGCGAGCCTGGCAGATATGCGTCTACAAATGGTATCGCATTGTATATTTATAAAAAGGCCACGGAGGGACACGTCCCTCCGCCCCTGCCACCTTCCCCTCAAACAAGGTACTTAAAACAAAAGGCTAATCGAAACCATCCCCGCTCGTCTCCCCTTTGGACTTCTTCCGCGTGCGAAAAGGAAGAAGGAAAGGGATGCTATGAAGGGCAACTCTGCTCAGCTCTAGAATTGTTTAAGCACTGTGTTAGGAAGTTTTCGGAAATGAACGTCCCAACGTGCACCGAATATTGGCCTGAGGAAGGAACACCATGAACCATGTTGGAATACGCAACCAAGTGAGGCGCAAAGCAACATTAGGTCATCGGACGTGTAACTGGATGATCAAATGGTTAGAGCTCTGGAATGCTGCAATCACTACGTTAACGCTGTGATTACCCCGAGCAACGCTTACGCTCAGCAAGTGATGTGATAGTGCTGATTCAAGGCAGTGAGTGAGTGACGGCGACAGGGGACGACATTGGGGTGGAAAATGGCAGAAGATGTGCGTTATCGTTGCCCACTGTGTCAGCACTTTGCGACAAGGTTTCTGGCAGCTGTCGATCACCTGTGGTATGCTCACAGCCACGAGGACAACTTCAAGGGGCTTTGCAACAGTGATGAATGCCCCGAGAAGAATGCAAGTGTTGATTCATAGATGAAGCATGTTCATCGATAGCACAAGCATGTTTTGGAAGATGTTGAAGCGGCATTGCTTACAAAGGCACCTGACCATTTAAACGGTTCTAGTGAAGTTCGGGACCACGAAAGAACGAGATGAATTCGTGGAAGAGGGAAACAGCCCTCCGACACAGGCTGACAATCCAGATTTCGTCACTAACAGCCGGGAAAGAATGTGCCTCTTCTTTCTAAAACTAACAGAACAACATAAGGTGGCACACTCTGTTTCGGAGCTTGTGTTTAGCGATGTAAAATGTTTGATTGAGAAGACACTGCAAGGATTTGCAGAAGACATCAAGCGCGCTTTGCCGTCCGCTTTCTCTTTGTCTCCACGAGCTTGCAGGACTTCTTAGCCTGAACTTCGTTGAAGGTATATTTTCTTCTATCGAGTCTAAGTACCACAGGATTCAGTTTGCAGAGAAAGAGTTGCCACACGCGAAGCCTATACCATGCTCGTTCAAAAATTACTCAACGGCGACATTTCATTACGTGCCGATCATCCAGGTGCTTACAAATGTGCTGCAAGTTGAGGATGTTGGAGAGGAAATTATTTGAGAAGCACCGAGCATGCCTCCGCAGCCAGAGTTCTTAACGGGTTTCAGAGATGGCTCGTTGTATCGCGAGAAGCTTTCAGGCCTAATCTCGAACACCTCATTAGACACAATTTACCTACTGCTGTACACGGATCAAGTGGAAATCTGCAATCCACTTGGTGCCAAGCGTTGTACACATAAGCTTTGCTTGGTGTACTTTTCTATTCTAAATCTGCACCCTAGGCATTGCTCCCAGCTGCGGCAAATCCACCTTGTGTTGATTACGAAGTATGCAGATTTGTAGAGACTCAGAGCCAGTGAGATCTTACCGCCACTCCTTCGTGACACGACGCTTCTTAAAGAAGAAGGATTAACTGTAAAAATTCAAGGTGAAAGAGTATGCCTGCAAGTGGTAATGGTTGCACTTTGTAGAAATAACGTCTTGATGCACAAGCTTGGTGGTTTTAACTGCTCATTTACAAGAGGACAAATTTGTTGCTTCTGCTTGGCTCATTCGGACAACCTTGCAACCCAAACACGAGAGTCTGTGCATTCTTCGAAGAAAAGACATCCACTTGCAGCATTTGGCTGCAGTTGCAATCAATCCGAACATGTCCGCACTCTATGGTGTGACTGAACGTTCACCCTGCTTGCACTAGACTATTTTGAAGAAACATCTCAGCTGGCACCAGATGTAATGCATGACCTTTTTGAAGGAATGTTTCCTTTCATTCTACGCAATGTTCTCAATGGGCTTGTGCAAGATGGGGACCTGTCTTTTACGGACCTGAGCAAGACTGACAATTTCGAATGGGGGTGCAACGACAGGAAAAACAAGCCTGAAGAGGTGATGTTCGCTTTGATCCAGAAGGCAAATCTCAAAGGCACTGCTACGCAGAAGTGGTGCCTTTCCAGGTTGCTTCGCCTGATATTTGCCTCAGACGTTCCCGAGGAAACGTGCATTGGGAGGTCTACCTACTGTACAGGGAAATAATAGACATTGTCTTGGCAGAAGAAGTGCCTGTGGAATCCCTACCGTATCTTGAGGTGCAAATTGAAGAGTTCCTGAAGCTATTTCCAGAAAAATACACCCACCGTCAAAGCGTATTCCAAAGCTACACTACATGATCCATTACCCCAAAATTACTGCTGAACTAGGCACCCTGCGGCAGTACTGGTGTATGCGCTTTGAAGCCAAGCATCAGTACTTCAAAAACTTGGCGAGAAGGGTGATAAATTTTCGAAACATCGGCAAGATGTTGTCTGAAAGACACCAACTCTTGCAGGCCTATCAGCTGCACTGCTTAAAGCTGAAAAAGGGACTCTTAAGTATTTGCCACCTGCTTTGCAGGACTGTGTTGAAAACCAGGACACAATGTGGAAGGTCACATCAGCTACCGTTGACAACAGCAAGTACAGGAATGAGGACGTCCTCATTATGAAGAAAAGGAACAACCCTAGATTTGCTCAAATATCATCCATGTATGTTTTGGGAGAGGAAGTTTTTCTTTTGCTCAGCCCCTTGAATTGAATTCTTCCACCATCACCGTTTTTTGTACAGAATAAAGAAGGCAGATGAACTGTATGTGTCTACTCCTGGGCAAGAAGCTTCGCCTCAGCGGCTTGACCTGTACTTCAGCGGGGAGGTGATGTCGAAGTGTGAGGCACGTAGCCAGAAAGGGGGGGGGGGGGGCACCCCTCCCCAAAATCTTTTATTTTGCTGGGACCTCCTCTTCCCCTCCCCCTCATACAGCATTTTGTCATGGGCGGGGCGTCCCTGTTCTCGATGTCCTATCCTTTCATGTATCTCTATATCAAGATTACCATCATGTTCAACTTACGCCTGCTTGCCTGCACTCTGACTATATTTCTGTAAACAGTAAATGTGCACGCGAGGTTGTGCGACGTAATCATGCCGTACCCCGTATTCAAGTAATGATTAACAGGATAAAGCTTTCTGTTCTTCAGGCGTGCGCTATACCCCCTGGGCAGTGTACCTAGGGCGCGCCACCGTCGGTCGATCGCCAGCGCCACCGTGGCCAAATGCCGTATTACTGAGAAGGCCCAAATCGGCGACACTGCCGGTATCACATGAAAGATGCCACCCGTTATTTTATTTTGCGGCTTCAAACCAATTCAAGATATCGGCAACTTTTATCATGACCAGGCACTAGAAAAGGGGAAGAGGCTGTTTCAGAACAACCACGTGTATGGCGTGCAGAAAGAAAACGACACGGACATCGCGGCCAAGTGTCATTCCCAGCAGGGGAAACACATGTATGACGTAACACTCCAGGTGAGTGCAAGCATTGAGAAGTAGATATATTATCGAGATTTACATGGACAAAAGGGTGATTTATTCATGTTTTCCTTGCACAGCTAATCCAAGACTCGCGAAAGGTCGTCGCCGAGTCCTGCACTTGCCGGTACGGTGTCCTCGGCGAGTGCAAGCACAGCGCTGCTGTAGTGCACCACATCAACACGCACGAAGTCAGTGCTTGCACCAGCGTGCCCAAAGCGTGGGGAAGCCTTTCAAGAGGCCCAAGTTAAGCGACAAGGCGTCGATCGCGGACCTTTTTGGAGGTAAGAGTGCAGCCATATCGGTTTACGAGCATGCTGCAGCACCGTTATGTGGCGTTGATGTGTACGAGTCGCAAAAGCTAGTGTCAAATCGCACACGTTATCGTGCAAGTTACTGCTGGGTTGGCGATTGGGCCACGCCTAACGAAATACCAGACACCAGCGATACAATGTATCCACGGAGCACTGTTTTGAGCTTATGCACATCTTTTAACCTGGGTGCTGTTCAACAGAAAAAAATACAAGTAT
Source organism: Ixodes ricinus (assembly GCA_037355805.1). Classification (NCBI taxonomy): domain Eukaryota; kingdom Metazoa; phylum Arthropoda; class Arachnida; order Ixodida; family Ixodidae; genus Ixodes; species Ixodes ricinus. Next base: position 125,030 of record JAZHYW010066798.1, read on the forward strand.
TGCACAGGATCCGAGCATCTAGCCCAGTCTCGCACTTCACGGAGAATTACAGCCTCCGTGTTAAGCAAAACTATCAATATCATTGGTTTTATTTTTAGGTTATACCTGTGAAATGACTCCCGAGGTAGATATATGTAAAAATTACAGTGCACAACAGACAAGGAGAGAAACAAAACGCAGGTGTTGTGTGTCAAGTCTCTTGTGTGCTGCACTTTTCACTATGTCATCTTACCAACTGGACCTACCTAGCACCCTTCTGCAAGCTAGACAGTTATGATGGTTTCCAAGCATGGGGAAGCAAACATCAACTATCACCCCAAATTGACTTATATCTTGCCGACACAAACTGCAATTTTCCCACAAAGTCTTCATGCAATCTGGACGTATTCACTTTTTTTTTAAATTATCTACAACTTTGTATTTATGAGTTGTTAATGGCATGCAATGTTAATTTCACAGGCAACCGAAGCAACTTCGTAGGGAAACAAGAGCCACAAAAGGTGCCGCCACGCTACATCACTGACCATTTCCCAGACATTGACATCCCATTTACGGACATTCTGTGATCGACAGGACAGAATCAAGTGGAGCTGGAGTGTGCCCAGGTCTTAGAAGACATTGTAAATGATGCGGTCACCATTGTGAAGAAGTCTGAAGTGGGAGTGGTGCTACAACATCTAACACATCAGGCTTTGGACGGAGAGGCACTGAAGGACCGTCTAGGTCAACTCACAGACCCCGAGAAATTAAAAAAAAGAGTGGCTTCTCATGATGTACTCGGAATCTGCATGGCAACGATGGCACAGTCCAAGTGTGCGCAGTAAGATCTTTTACCTCCTCAGAGGTCAGGGTACCTGTTGGCACCTATCTTGGGGAGCTTTCAAGAGGCCCAGTTTTGTAGTGAGGTTTTGTGCGAAACTGTACTCTTGAAGTGAAATCGCAGTATTGATAATGCAATGCCAAAAGGTCCGAAGGATCTGCCCTTTCCACTGGCAAATTATTGCCCAATATCTGCACCGTCTATGTTTGCTTTGCGATTTTTTTTTCTCGACTTTCCCGTTTTGGTTTGCATGTGCCTGGTGCTGAAGATTACTCTCTATTAACACTACTTTTCACAAGAGCGGCAAAGTCTGTTCCTCAGATTAAATTCATGTTTTCAATACCAACAGGTGGTACCAAGAGCGGAAGGTGCGGATTTCGAGCACAATAGCACATACCATCCTCCAGACCAGGAAGACTCCACAGGATCTTGTTGCGAGCGTGATGAACACCACAAGCTTTTCAAGTGACGCAACGACTTATGGTATTATTTAGGCTTTGAGTGTTCACAATATATGATAATACCCATAGGCGTAGACTACGGGGGGCATCAGGGCTCGTACCCTCCTGGAAAAATCTGGGAAGGGCCCCCCCCCCCTTCTTGGGCCATGATCCTTACCGAGACGCTGTTTACGTGCCATGTAACAAGCTTCTAGTAGGGGCATGTAAACAAAATAACGCCCACGTTGCCTTTATTGACAAAATACATGGGAAATGGAATCCCAGCGTGCTTTCATTAGCTTCAATCTCCAGTTCTGGTGAGAAGGTAAGGCGGCATTGATCACTTTTACGTCCGCTCTGTCTGCTTCCTCAGCAGCCTGCCATTTTGCGATGTCCCACCATAACGAACAACCTTCGCGGCCGCACCTGGACACAGAATACCACCCCTTCACCAACATTCCCGAGCACACGACTTTCGCTGACAACCTCGAGCCACGATTATCTGCCCCGCTGCCAGGGTGAACATCCAAACCGTCGGCAAAAGAGGAAGACAAGCAGTCGTCGATATCGGCTCAAGGAAGGTGCTGAAAAGAAAAGGCGATCTCCTCGAGGCGTCCAAGCAGGAACCAACGGCCACGGTGATCCCTGCTAAACCGAAAGAGGGAGATAAGCCGCGAATGAGAACTTCCCGGTTATCGGCGTCCAAGGTCCTTTCCGTCCTGACTAAGGAGGGGGACAGTATCCTCCGGGCGTTCGTGCCACCTTGGAGTCAACAAAACGATTAACCCGTGTGTGCGTTTGTGCGTGCTCATAGGCGGTGCCTGGACGTTTGGGGATGACCTTCTCAGTGTCACCTCAACATAGAATCCAGGGAGCAAGGCCAAATCTCAAGCATCCCAAAGGTAACGGCTGCCACTACAAGCCTTGAGGAACCGGCGAAGCAATTATCCTCTGTGCGTGTTTGTGCATGTTAGTGGGCGGGGCCTGACCATTTGGGGAACGGCGTCCTGCCCTAGGGACGTAGGGAAAGGGGACCTTATAAAAAGAGCGGTTTTACGTGCTCTCTTTGTGTTCTCATGATGCTCTCATGCCAAACGGCAAACTGTACGTAGAATGTAAATAAACAGTTTGAGACGAGACACCTTGGCTTGCTACCAACTCTGCCCGATGTCCTGGGCGACGTATGGCTCCAGCGGAGATCGACTACTTGGACAAGCCCCGAGCCTTTACACCACCAGAAAAAAAAAGATAAATAAAGTAGCCGGAAGTTTATATAGAGGGCGCCTACTCCATCCGAAGCTGTTCCAAAAGTCTGTTTAGTAGCGACTCCGACGAAGTTACCCGAACCGGAGTCGTGGAGTCGCAACTTAACGCGCCCAATGAAGCGATAGATGCAGTCGTCCACAAAGAGCCGCATGCAAGAGAAAAGCGTAGCCGTGTGACACGGCTATGGTCGCACGGTGATTGACATTGACACACAGCGACGGACACATGGCGATATACATACGCTGTAATGTACCCCCTAAAATAAACTACTGATAATTGCCGGTGTAACAAAAAAATGTTACTGCCCAAGTTAAAGACCCAAATGAGCACTTTTCATTGCTCCTGCATTTTTACAGAATACTTTTAATAGTTCGAGAAAAGAGACAAAACCGACGGCGGCTTGTTTGTGCTACAGTGTCGCGCTGTGGGGACCATATCACATGGGCAAATGACGTTTTAGTGAACAGCGACATTTGAGCAAATCGACGTTTTAGCGAATAACGGGAGCGTGTGTTAACCCACCCCCGCGCTGTGCTCACGTAGCTTCGTGGCGACAGTCTGCGGCAGCTCCTTACAAAAATGTAAACCCACTTGGCCCACCTGTAAACGCGCTTCGCAGCGGCCGACTATTCGCTAAAGTGTCATTCGGTGAAACGTGGGCATTCGCTAAAACGTCATTCGATCAAGTGAGTGCCTCCCCACGTAGTGTGTGTGCTGATACTACACGTGCAATCCAGATGTGTGCGATGATGTGTTGATGAAGAAAATCCGAGTGAATGTTGAGCACCGGTGCCAACTGTTCCACGGTATCCATAGTCCGTACCAAACACAATCGGTGTCTTGCTGTCTCAGTCACGCTTCCCTGCTTATTGTTTCCTGATTTGATGAAACGCACCATTAACATCCTTAGCAGGGTTCGTACAGGTTTTCAAAAAAAAATTCAAGGACTTTTCAAGGACCTTTTAAAAAATAAAGAACACTACAGTAGATCACACACATTATTTTTAACCACCTCGTGTGACTTGCAGGCGCTGTTTAGATCGGTCGCCTGCGACGGAGCCGAGCCAGTGGACCGCCCGCTTACGCTTGCTGCCAGATAGTTCTCCATCGAGTTTCCAACTGCCATTTGCATGATTCCACAGTGCTTTGCACTTTTGCATGGCTTTTGAGGGCAGATTCGCCCATCGAAGCGATGTCGAACGTCTTTCTGCAGCGTGTGCATTTTGCGCAGTGAGGGTTTGCTGTATCTGGCGCAACCCAAAGCTTATAGTCGTCGTTGCTGAGCCAAGCGCTTTGGAACTGACATTTCCCAAGCATTATTCTATGCCATCTGAATGCACGAATCACTGGATCACTACACGCACCATAAGCGACACGTGGGAACAAACAGCGAACAAAGCATCCGGAGTAGGCACAGACCAGATATAAACAAAGCACAATGTGGCCAACAGACAATTGTGGGGTGCCTTTTTTGTCAATAAATCCAGCTAAAGACGAAGGCAAAAGAAAGAATTAAATACTACTAAATTTAACTCTTGATTCATATAACTGCATTTCCGTTGCAAATAAGCACGCTGGTGCAACATGCCTTTTTTACGAAGAGGTCGAGACTCTCCAGGCTCTCCAGCCTCATTGTGGCCACTTATGGCTTTTGGCCAACCCTGAAGTCGAAGCAAGCCAGATGAAAAAAATAAAATAAAAAAGCGCAACAACCGCGCGTTTTTTTTTTTTTTTTTTTGCGCAGGAAGTTTGATTTGTTTGATTTCGCGATCCTGTTGTCGCGGAAAGCAAGCAACGAATTTTCCCGGAACCACGCTCAACCGCTATAAAACGCGGGTCGCGCAACCGAGCCCCACGAAACGCTAAGAATTCAAGGGTTTTCAAGGATGGCAAAGATATTCCAGCACTTTCAAGGCCTTGAAAAAGCAACTTTCAAATTCAAGGGTTTTCAAGGATTTCAAGGACCTGTGCGCACCCTGCTTAGGCAAACCATCCAACCTGTTCAACGTTGATCATCCGGAGTGGGCTCCCAGCTTGCCACTTGGACACAACAAGAAGTATGCTAATAAAATGCACAGGTAAACAGATCTCTTCATCAATAGTTGTGAAAATATTTAGCAGAGCCTAGTGAATTATTGGTCTTGAGTGTAATGTGCTCATCCCGAGTGCATGTTTGACACAGGTACAATCAGCGTAAAGCCAGACGCCAAGAAGCAGTTTGCAAAGACACAAGATCAAAATGGTGTTATGTGCCCTCTAAATAACTCGCCTCCTTCGCCCTAAGATATGGAATTCAAATTGTTGTCAGTTGCCTGCCCTGCTTGCACATGCGACATCGGTCCATGTGCATCACTTAGATGCAGCAGTGTTTTTCTGGTAAACTGTAGTGGCAAACTGCTCCTTTTAGTCAATGTGCTAACCTAACTTTTCATGTGGGATCATCAGCCTAGCAATGTGGTTGATTTCGTGAGCAAAGCATTATTTCTAGTAAAGTAAATATCGGAACAAAATTGCGGTATTTACAGGACAATTAGCTGATGCCATAAATATGTCAGCTTTTTGAGAATTGATCTTTTGCATTATGTAAATTTAGTAAGCTCAAACTGAAGGGCTAACAAATTAATGTTTTATGCAGGCGTGGCAGTCCTTGAACCAGACTCGAACAGTATGCCAAGAGCAAGTACTGACAACACAACCAGCTGCAGCACAGGCAGGTTGATTTTAACAATCTGCCGAATTTAAAGAAAAGGTCTGGCTCGGTACGCAAGCCAGAAAGCTGGGGTGATCTCAGCATGCGGCTCTTTGTCGAGTGATGTTAAAACCCAATTCTTGTTGTGTTGTCGCGCTGATCTGTCGCCTGTCCGTCGAATGAACTTCTACACCTCTTTGACCACACCCTTGAAAACGAAAGACTAGTTGAATCTTTCACCGTGAACACGATTGACACTAGTGCTTCTGCATCATCACCTGTTCTAAGGATGAGATTGATTTCTTGACCTCATAACTGACATAGCTGCATGGTCACTCTTCACGTTCCAGCTGATAATGTAGTCTTCCCTGTCGAATCATTGAATCTTTCGAATCATCATTGAATTTACTCCTGCAAAGCAGTGATCACACCTACGAAGTCTTGTCTTGCCTTCTCTGTCACATCAATCTGACAATCCACCGTTTCTTCGAACATCGTCACCAACGCAATCAAAACGACTTAGAAAGTGAAGACAGTGAAATAGAGAAGCGCTCAAGGCGAAAGCACAAAAGGATCATACTATCCGACAATAGTGGAAATGACGAAGTCAACGACTTTGACTTATGGCCGATGCCCTCTCCGCCACTCTACACATGCCCACCAGGTAATTATTCTATTCTAATAATATCTACACCAGTTAACATGCTATGCATGCTCTCTTTCTTGAATCAAACAAGTGCAAGTAAAGAAGGTAAGTATAGGTGAGTTGTGTAGTGCCTACAAAACACTATAGGGTTTAGTAGTGCTCAGAGAAAGCACATTGATCAAGCTGTCTTTTTGCCTGGCACTGTATTTGCAGAGACTCTCTCAGCCGACCATGTTGACCCGCTCAAGTGCACCGGTACTGTCGAGGGAGCGTGGAGTGTCGTTGCACGAGAGCTCTGGTACGACAATACTTGAGAATGTTTATCTTGAATGTTGTAGTTTTGTTTCGTGTCGTGCCATTCTTCAACACTTGAAACAAAACATGGCTCTTGATTCTGTGCTGCTGTTGAAACACAGCGCTCAAAGAAACCTTGTTGCCGGGCGCTGTATTTGCAGGGAGACACTCCTAGTTGATTATGTCGATCCACTCAAGTGCACTGGCCCTGTCAAGAGAGCATGGAGTGTCGTTCCACGAGAGCTCTGGTACGACAATACTTGAGAATGTTTATCTCGAATGTTGCAGTTTTGTTTTGTGTCGTGCCATTCTTAAACGCTTGAAATAAAAGATGGCTCTTCATTCTGTGCTGCTGTTGAAACACAGCGCTCAAAGAAAGCACATTGATAAAACTACCTTGTTGCCTGGAACTGTATTTGCAGAGAGACACTCCTACCTGACCATGTCGACCCACTCAAGTGCACCGGCCCTGTCGAGGGAGCGTGGAGCATCGTTCCACGAGAGCCCTGGTATGACGTCTGAGAATGGTGACCTTGGACGTCATAGCTATTTTTTTTCTGGCGTACCACTCTTGAAGATAAATGAAAAAGCTTGGATCTTTAAGATGCTGTTAAAACACTGTGCAGAAATAAAATGTGTTGATAAATACAATGTGATAACTTCAAATGTGTTATCAACAAAAGATATAATGTTATCTTCATTGTCCTCACAGTTGTGAAACGAAGTAAATGTTACAATAGGCTACCAAACGACATTCTTTAAATTGCAGATGTTTTGCTGTTTTATTCTGGCTACGGACATATCTTGACTGGTAAGAACTAGATTTGAAGCAAGGCAGTAACCATTCACCATCAATTCCTCTTCAGGTTATGGTGCCATGTTGAAATTGTATGCTAAAGGGCTACTTTTTTCAGGTGACAATTACAACACTGGCAGCAACCGAAATTTGTTGTTGAAACTTTAGGCTCGTCAGCTGGGAGTGTATTCTAAATGTTTTAGGGCTCCCTAATGTAATCATGCTTTCATGTGTGGAACTTGAATATAAACTTGTTATTTTCTAACAGCCTTTGAGGAGAAAATGCTTCACAACCACGCCCAGATACTTTAAGAACTTAAACATTTCCGGACAATGTTATTGGCCCACGTCAAAACTTCGAAGCCCGTCAGGCTCCCTGAGGACTGCCCCAAAATCCCAGCAACGAACATAAGCGAACTCTTGGACATCAAGAGATACCTATGGTGAGCTGATGTGAGCTCCAGAGAGGGGACACCGCGACCAGGTCTAACAACCTTGGGCACCCCGGCGCGCGAGTAGCGTGAAGAGCCGCCATGAGCCTCGTGTGTTAACGAACTTGTAACCCAGCCCCTTTTCTACCAAATTAAAGCCTCTTTACCCCTTTAAGCCCGCTTCCAGCGCTCACACTATAAAAAGAATCCAACATGGAAGGATTGGTTAGTGCAGTATTTTCGGTCACTCCATTTCAGGTGCATTTCTTCTTGAAGGGGGAAATGACCACACCTGTGTCAGGGCGGTTCTTGGGGATCTGGCGGCCAACGAAGCAGCCCTTCGGCTGAGTTGGAAAGGGTCTGATGGCACTAAAGGAAGCTTTCAGAAGTTTGAGCAGACACTAAGCCTCATATTGAGTATGAGTAACTATTGCCAATTCGAGAATATTGCAATCTTGGCAATACTCACCTTAAATGTTTCCTCGGGCTTTAAAAATAAATCCAAACCAAGCATCGATTACTAATTACCTTTGGCTGATCCTATGCTTTGCATGAGACAATTTGAAGATGACTCTTGTCAGCCACGTATGTGAACCACTGACATTTAATAAGATCATTGCTGTAGTAGAGGGACTGAGCTATCCTAGTATACATAGCTCTGTTTACTTTCAAGCTCATGTCGTCCACATCACTCCACAGAGGGCAAATAGATTGCTTAAAAATGCCCGATGGCTGAAAAGGCTATTGAGATGTCCAAGCTGATTACAAGGTTAATGACTGTTACAGGTTCTGTAAAGGACCATGACTGTGTCGGGACCACCACACTAACCTCTGTAAAGAAGGTGGTGAAGCCCTGGCTAGCAGGTGTGGGAGACAGACGTTGGGGATGCAACAAACAACAGAAGGCTTCCTATGCACCTGAGTTAACATTGAAACAATGAAAAGCTTCCTATGCGCCGAAGCGAACATTGCAGTCATCATTTTGTTTAAAATTTTTGAATTATTGCTGGTTTAGCTCATTGTTGCTTTTAACATACCAGATATCACTTTGTTTAAAATATTTTATTTAATGTTGGTTTAGCTCACCATTACTTTAAACTTTCAAGACATGTTTGTTTTAATTTGTTTAATTTATGGCTTGTTTAGATCACCATTTCTTCTAACATTCCAGACATTCCATTGTTTTAAATTTCTTTATTGATGGTTTAACTCACCATTTCTTTGAACATTCCAAATATTGTTTTATTTAAAATATTTTATTTATCGTTGATTTAGTTCACCATTTTTTCCGACATGCCTCTAGAACGAATAAACAAGTTTGGGTTGTGACATTGCTTGTAATAGACTTATTTCTTGATGTGCAGTCTCCCGAATATTAAAGACCAATTCACTGCATGCAGTGGTGCAAAGCCCACATGGGCCAGACTCATTCTATTTTGAGGGAGTAGATACAGCAAATTTTTACTTATTCCCTCGCCTCAAGAAATGTGGTCCAGGACTAAGCAAATCAAGCACAGCCACCTGCAGTCTTGTCAAATGGGTCTTTCGTATTCCGTGAGGGTGTGCTGAGGGAACTAACAATTACCGCCCATGAATATAGCAAAATCTTTTTGTAGTGGTTATCCCATGTTTAGTTCTTTCAGTATGTGCAAATGTAGGCGTCCAATTGACACCTGCTGTTCTAATGTCGATATGTATATCTTATTGCAGAAGGTGCCTACCACTGTAGTTAATTATAGACCTTTCAAAATTAAAGCCAAAGGGGAGGACAGGTCCCTTTGAGACACTGACCGATAATGCAACTCGGTAGGGACTATTGGGACGATTATCCAAAGCACTTTTGGGATCCATGGTTGGACGAACAGATCTATAGTCGGTGACAGGTCAAGAACGAAGCGGAAGCTCCTCCCACCTCTTTACACTTTAGTAGAGCGAACGCTGGAGAGGAGGCGACCTCCTCTCCACCGTTTGCTCCGCTGAAGTGGAAAGGGGTGGAAGGAGCTTCCACTTCGTTCTTGACCTGTCACCGACTATAGAGCGGCTTCAGGGTGGTCGGATGCGAATGTGGGCTAAATGAGGTCATTTCCACACTTAATTATGTGACAAAAAAGTCCACACGACCGGCATCGTGCTGCTCCAGCCGACCGAGACGTCAAGACCCTTGGGAACATCCAGAGAGCGCCTCCGTCGCAAACCGAAAGTTAGAGGTGGGGTAAGGAGGGTTTTTTTGGAGGAGGAGAGACGAGAATGCACCGCTTTTCCCAGCTACAGGGGCATTAGAGAACTGGTGTGCCTCGTGTTTTGCCGCGGCTAAAGTGTCTGCAGGTTTCCAAGCTTTTATTTCTGTGGCAGTGGCTTTCCAGTTCGAATTGATAATATTTGTGCGAGGTCTTTGCACACCTGGGCACATGTGTGGCCATGATGTAAGTCATCTTTTCAAGTTGATTCAAGACACGAGCCAAAATCAGGTGTGTGATTCCTATGCAACACTGCGCACAATCTTTGCAAACTTTTCTGCATGTAAGAAAAATGATGTGATATTTTATATCCCTTTTTCAATCTGTTCTTGTCTGGTCTCACTCAGGAATGGATCCCAGAACTTTCTACAGTGTGCATTGACATGTCCCAATGGATAGGATTGATTGCATTCTACAAGGAAGTGATGAAGATACCGCAATGAGTGTCTCCGACAATGAGTGGGTTTCCCACAAAAGGGAGCTAAGACACAGGCTGAGGAGAGTGTCTGTTTATCTGAAAACTCGGCATCCAAACATGAGGAGAATGAACAAGTCACTGATGAAGAAGTTCTTCATACATCACCCCTTCAACCAGTACGGGCTTGGCTGGACGAGAGAGCTTGTTGCAAATGCAAAAGCCACCTATGAAATGGCGGAGCCATCGTAACGGTGCTGTTTGCAACTATCCTTTTTGGGTAGAACACCAAGGATTAGCTGTCGACAAAACTAAGTCTCCATACGAGTACTTTACAGATACTGTCAATAACGACATTCTTTACAAAATCGTGGAAGAGTCCCAGCTATGTGCTGTACAAAAATACCCAAACCAACCACTGCAGCTGACAAGGAATTGCAGGTGCAGGACTTTATTTCCATTTGCCTGTACATGTCGACGCTCCGTCTTTCCGGCACCAGAAAGTGTTGGTCAACAGAGATAAGGGTTTCACGGATCGCAGACACTATGTCAAGAAACAAAGGCCAGATTCACGAAGCGAACTTACAAACAAAAAAGTATGTACGACAAAACCTGAGAACAAATACGAATTCATGAAACGAAATTGTCGTAAGTTTTGCGTGGTTTACTAAGGAATCCCACCACAGCCTTTGAGCTGTCTTAATTTCCGCTAACATGGCTACGTTCGTCGGTTGGCTCCTTCGCCTCGACGAGCAGAGGACTGGTATGAGCGGTTGTTCTGCCCTCTGTGCCAGAGCACATTTTGGAGCGTTATTACCGCCTACCGAAGGAGGAGGTCTTCGGCTGTGCGATGTGGTCGCCTCAATCCTTCACCAGCCGACAAAGCTGAGTTGTGCATTGCCGGTCGACGTACAAGTGCCGGTGGCGCTACGCTTTTATGCAAGCGGCAGCTTTCAGTCCGTGGTAAACAAGGTGGGCCACCTGAGCCAGGCAAGTACCTCATGAATTATAAACACCGTGAACCAGATCCTCGTCCCAATAGATGGGGAGGCGATTTGCTTTCCGACAACACAGCGAGCAGCATCCCTCCCTTGATCGGCAAGTATACTGCAGCGCTGGCAAAGGCGTCATTTGGCCGGCACAAACGTAACTGATTGCAAGCAAATTAGTGACTGTTCTACAACCCCGCTAAATATATTAGCATGAGGTGAGTGTGTATGCCTACCGTCACTTGATATCAATCCAGGTGCAAAAAGCAAAGTCCACCGGCGCTCATGTGCGCAGCACAGGCAGACACAAAACTTGCCTGAGTGGCTCAAGAATATCTATCTTGACTACCAAAGCAAATAGCGGAACCGCATGTAAGCGATTTAGCAAGCGATGAGACGAGCAACAGCGAGGAGAGTCAACGCCGAGCGATAAAGATTTCTCACCGTCGCTCGGTTTTTGGATTTCCAGAAAATGTGTGTGTGTGTGTGTGCTGCGCGTGTGTGGGGGGGGGGCATTGTAAGAAAAGATTAGGGGGAAAAGTAAGAGATAATCGTGTACGCACACAGGTTGCATTTGTCACTGGCTACGACAAAATGTCGCTTATCGCCTTGGTCGCTTGCTCCCGTCACTTTGATTCGGTGTGCCTCGTTGCGTGACTAACCAAGCGACAGCGATAAGGGGCACCATCGCTTCTCTCGTCGCTCGTTAAATCGCTTACAGGATACTTAACATGAACTTGTCGGCGTTCCAAAGTGAACTATGTTGAGCTCGAAGATTGGGATGCCAAACCTTCCCGCTTCCCATGGAGGCTCGCGGTAAACATGTCCTAAATATTCCCTGGTAAACAAGAAAAACAGTATTCAAAACATGCAGCAGCAGAAAAGAGAGAGAGTGCATCATAGAGCTTCCAAAATAGCAAAAAGTTGCATGAGTCTACTTTTAAAGCACGGTATTTATAAGTAATAAGGAGGTGAACTGGGCTAGTTTGTTGACGTTATACATGATTGGGAAAACAGCTCAGAAAATCTGGACTAAGAAGAAGAATAAACACAACAGGACGTGCTACAACTGCCTACCTAAGTAACAGCATTGTCCTGCCGTGTAAGTCCACTGAGCACAGAGTCCTGTGTAAACAAGAAAAGAGACTGCCTTTCTCAAGCAAGCAAAGTTTTTACATTATTGCTTAGGGGCATATCACAAGGTTGTGCATACCATCTATGGCACTAATAGTTTTCACACTGTCTCAGCATAACTTGGTAAAGAGCGAATGCTATGACTTTCTTGAGCCAATCTAAGTAACAATGCGAAGCCTACAACTGCTCGCCATGAAAGGAGTACCAATACATTGTCATATGTCTCGCACCGGGCTGCCCTTGTAGCTCCTAGGCAAAGCACCGGCCTGCGAATCCCCAGGTGGCGGGTTTCAATCTCGGGCCAAGGTGCCCGCAATATGAATGCGGCTTATTGCGGGGAAAGTGGCGTGCCATTAATTAAACTTTTGGTTGCATATCGAAAGGTCCCCAGGTGGTCAAAATTAATTCTCAGCACTCCGCTGGGGCGTGCCAGATGCCCTTCATTCGGTTGGCATGTAAACCCCCAAATTTACATGCTCGCACCGATATTGTGATTGGCTTGCTGGGGTCACGGCATTACCTGTTTGCAATGTTATGCCGAAATCAAGTGTATTTAGTATTATGGCTGTATCATACTTCCATGCCTGCTTTCTTTTAACTCATTCTACAGATTTCCTCAGGATCGCTGGCTTCCCCAGGGTGCTCGGCTGCATCGACGGCACCCATATGGCCATCAAGGTGTCTAAGGAAGACAAATCGGATTACCTAAACCGCAAAGGCTACACTTCGATCAACGTCAAGGCCGTATGTGATGCAGACAACATAGTCACCCAGCTGACCGTCAAGTGGCTAGGCAGCACTCATGACAGCTTCATGTGGAGGAAATGGACCTATATGAGAAGTTCCGTGCAGGCACTACTCTTGATGGCTGGCTGCTTGGTAAGTTTCTGTTGAAAGGGTGCAGTAGAGCAATGCTGCACACAAAGAAAGCCTAATACAAAGGCAAAAATTTGCCCCATGACTGTAAGAGAGATTGTCCAGTAGTCTTAATTTTTTGGCAGAGTGCTTCAAAAGCAATAATGATCAAAATGCATCCTTTTACAGTTTTGTTGTGTTTTGACAATTCTAGATTGCAGCTCCAAACTATACATGGCTTGCACCAACATCACTGCAGGCGCTATGTTGATGGCCACAAACACTACCCTCTCTCTTGGTGGTGGCCACAAATACTGCCTCCTCTTTCTCTTTCAGTTTTTGGGGGAAGATTGCTTTTCTGCGTAAAGTTTGAGGTAAAAGGTTATCCCCAAGGGGGACAAAGGCGAGTTTGGGGGATCCTTATCTAGGTCACGATGCCTCAGTGAGCCAACAGGATCTGATCAGAATGACCCCCAGCGTGGTTTCATGACGTCACATGCAAGCCACGTATATACGTTGTAGGGATCCGTCCGACCGCCCCACCCTGGAGTCCCATTTCCTGCTCACCCGGATACTTGGACGGGGGAGCATCACCATACGGCGCATCATCCCCGCTCGGAGATCGTGCGGGGACTGTGGCAAGGGTGTGCGTGTGCACATGGACGGGTCGTGGTGGGGGCGTGATCGGTGGGGGCGAGGATATAAAGAGGGAAACGGACAAGGGGTGTCCCTTCTTAACCTGCGAACCGGACAGTGTGTGCGACGACGACGACGGCACGACGACGACAAGGCCAGGACGCTCACCACCGACGCGTGAGTTCAAGTAAACTTCTAAAAAGCGCACACTGTGTGAGTGACTTCTTGGGGAGCGTGCGAGGCACGTCTTGATCAGGCGTCGATTAGGTAGCGACCCACAACGTTTGTACTTCGCAACAGTATGCGATTACATCCGCAACAAGTTTCCCTTGGAAAATGTCGACTTCAGGATGGTTGAAGCTGCCCAACTACAGTCGTTGGATACCTCATCCTTCAGCAGCATACGCCATTTTGTTACAGCATTCCCTGCACTGCTGCCTCAGCAGAGCAATGATTCAAAGGATGAGGCAATGGATGCACTCCAAGTAGAGTTTGCCAACCTGCAAGCATATAACCTCCTTTCATTGGCTATATTAAATGAACCAAGGAGCGACGTACAGTGGGCGCAGGTAGGGGACATTTGAAGTGTCGACAGAACGCTCAAGTTCCACAGGATTGCAATGTTCATGCTCGGGATCTTTACAACTCCCCACAACAATGCTGGATGTGAAAAACTGTTCAGCACTGTAAACAAGACCGAGATGGAGTTCCGCTCCTCAGTTTGCGACAGGACCCTCGGAAACCTGCTCGTGTTGAAGGAACATCAAAATGAAGCGTGCTTCGAACAAGTGTACTCGGAGAACTTTCTAAAGCAGACGAAATCGGCAACAACAAAATCGCTGAAGAAATAAACCAACAGGAGAAATAGGCAACAGAAAAATAGCTGGCAAAATAAATCATCATTCATCCCAAAAAGTGCCCCGCCTCTTACTAACTACTACTAACTACTAACTACTAACTACTAACCACTAACTACTTACTACTACTACTAACTACTACCTACTACCTACTACCACTACTACTACTACTACTACTACTACTACTACTACTACTACTACTCCCCCACCCTGCGGCCGCGGGAGTTTTACAAATTTGGAAGTCCACAGGTAGGCAGGTATGCTTCTATGCTAAGCTACCTGTTGTCTCAACACTTCCTACACCATGCCACAGAATGCACTCCAAAACCTCAGTGACATTTTTTTAATATTTACCAATGAAATAAGAAATAAACGCTAAGATCCAATTAACAGTGATTGTAACAAAAGGAATTTGACTCCTTGCATTTTTATGAGTTTAAAACATTACTTTCTCCCTAGCACTATATTACAAAGTAGCTAAAGCAACCAATCAAGGGAACCTACCCATCACAAAAATACAACAAAACTCCTCTCTACGTCCTCACAGAATGTGCAGTGGGTTGATCACTTTGATCTACAGCACTCCAAGCGAATGACACAGCCCATAACACTCTAAAAATCTACACACGATCTGCGCAGAAAAAATTTCCTTTTCCTGCACGTGTTCGGCGGGGAAATAAACACGAAGGCATTGTTAAGGTGAAGTTCCTCATGACCCCTGAAAAATTACGAAGTTAGACAACTGGCCCAATTCTCTACCTTAGTACATGACCAAATCCTGTACGGCATTTTGACAATTGGCATTTCAGTAATTGGGTCAAATTGATTTAAATACATATTTGAATTATATGCATCATCTAAACATTTGCACACTTCATACTAGGGACATGAAGATCATCTTTATGCTAAAATATTTTAAACACTACTTGTTCACTTTATTTTATGATATGTGACCATTTCGTGAAAGGCCTCAAGGGTGTTTGCAAAGTTAATGGCAGCAAACATCAAAATCACTTGCATGACATTAAAGGAAAACTTATGCACTCACAGCATACGGAAGCAGGCAAACTGTGAGTATTACTATATTGCTACCGATAGATTGACGAGACAGGGACTGACGAAGAAACTGAACATTTATTAAGGCGAACTTGTGCCAAAACAAGAGTAATAACAGGCGTCGAAGACGAGCATCGGCGAAGTTGCAGGATGAAACGCTGGTGAGAGACTGACCGCGGCTTGCCACGCAAAGTACCTTTTGTACCCGCATGGGCTTCTGGAACAATCGGCGTAGAAGGTTCGGCACGTAGAACATTCTAACCTCGAATCAGCAACACGGTTCTCGAATTTACCAATACATCACATTACAGAGTCAACAAAATGTGTACTCGCAGCCAGGCATCAAACCTTGGCTTTTTGCGTGGAAGACAAGCGCTATAACCGTTAGGCCACGAGCGTGCTGTTTACTTGGTCAGCTATGCGCGTGGCAATATCAAAACATTAAAAATTATAGAACATATCATCATCACCATATTTGCATAATTTTATTTAATTGTGGTACTTTAATATTGCAGGTTCCAGGAGAAAGATACCCTCATCTGACGGCCCTATTCTCTAGAGAAGACGCATTCTCATCTGCAGCTGTCCAAGTCCAGGTGGAGGACCTATCGGTGGATGATGGCGAGGTCATTCATGGCATCAGCCCCACGATTGCAATGTATTAGACTTTTGACATTCAATATGTAACAGGGATCAAGTCCAACTTGGCACTCTTTTGAGAGCGCGATTGGGGTGAAACACCACTGGGAATGGTTGCCCTGAAGCTTCTTAGCAGGCTCCAAGTTTTTACTACTTAATATTTCTTTATGCTTTTGACTTTTGTAAGTTTTCGATTTTACAATAAAAACCTGGTTGACATGACTGTTGGCTAACATGACTGGCATGACTTTTTTAAATGTCTGGATTGTTTGTCTCTAGAAGTTTTCAGCTAAATTTTGATGCCGGCACATTGCCAGTGAATAATATTATTTTCTCTCTGAAACCTCCTCGAAGTGCCTCCTTATGAAACTTGACATGCAAAGAATTGAGAACTCTCTCGTATGACAGCCAATATCATGAACTGCCCCTCCAGCACACCTGAACAAGCCAGCAAGCTGAGTTCTGGGCTCTGAAAAAGGGCCCTCACCACTTGGAGCTCTGCGAGTCTCATAGTGTACAAAAGCGACCCCAAAGTGAGAGTTGCGGGAACCCTCGGGGGTTGTGTATAGTGTCCGACAGCACTTGCAATTATGGGGATCACACAAGTCTCCAAGTGTCAAAAAGGGCACCGAGGACGTTGAGGGGGTGCTAAGTGATCCCATATATATGGGGAGTACTTGAGGTCCCCAAATCGAGGGGATACCATATATACCCCAAGGAAGTCACATATGGGATATATTCTAACTCCCCTGAGAGGAGTACCCATACACACCTTTTTTTCTTAAGTGAAGCTTGGCCTGATTTACGAGTTGTTGCCCGGTGACTACGAGAAGTGACTTGACTTTTGCCGGAACGAGCTCCTCAGGATTGCACAAGATCCATCACATCTGCAGTTTTTGCTATTTAGTGATGAGCCGACATTTCACCTGGACGGGCAGGTCACCACCCAGAACTGCCGCTATTAGAGTTTGACGAATCCACACTGGAAGCTCGAGAGGGCCTTGCAGTCGCCGAAAGCAAGTCTGGGGCGGAATCTGGAGAGAGGGCATCACTGGCCCCTTTTTTTCGACGGCAACGTGTCTGGAGACACCTACCTGCAGATGATGCAGGGTGAGTTTCTTCCCGAGTTGGAAGCTGTGGGCTTTGCGGCCCATCACCGCGCAAAAGAACTCGCGCTCGGCGCCTGGCGCGTGAGGTGCGCGCAAGCCACGCTCGAGGCTCGGCAGTTCGTCCACGGCAGGCATAAAGTAAAGGTGTGTTTTGAACTCTGCCTCGTTGGTCCTTCTTTCGGGAGAGCAGTAGCACCGAACCCCTACAAAGCCTAGCTACATGCAGCGGGATGTATGCATTTTTACGCAAAGAGGGTGCCACCCCACTGGGCGATAAGTAGAAGGCACTGGCTGGACATCATCTTCCTAGGACGCTGGATGGGCCAGGGATCGCCGAACATGCCATGGCCACCTCGATCGCCAGATCTCACAATATGCGACTTTTTCATTTGGGGGTTCATGAAGTCCCAGGTGTACAAGGGTCATGTCCCCACACTCGACGCCTTAAAGCAGCGCATCGAGGCAGCGTTCGCTCTCATCACGGTTGATATGCCAGCTTTGGCATTCTGAGAGTATGAGACCAGGCTTGGCCTCTGCACTGTGAGTCTAGGAATCCATGTCGAAGCCCTGGTTCCGATTGAAGTAGAGTCGTAGGGACCTGCCTAGAACTGATCTGACAACAGTCTACGAAACAAACTTGCACCTTCCCGTCAAGTGTACGGTTTATTTATTTTAATACCTTGACAAAGGCCCATTTCAGGGCTGCCACATGCTGTCGTCACGGAGCCTGGTCACTCTTGTCGGGACCTGTCTCGTGTGTCTGAATCCCCACGCAGAGAAGATTCTTTTAATGCACCCTTGCTTCTCAAGTATCACTCTTGTTACCTTCATCTTAGAAAGTCTGGTGTCGCACACTGTATTCAAACTGCAAATCAGTGAACGGTTCGCATTACAACAAAAATGCCGAGCCAGCTGGTGAAGCAGCAAAACAGCTTTTGTCAGGATAAACAAAGGCATCATATAAATACACAATTTAGCGAGCCTGCCCTGGGTCAAAAAAAGGTCTAACCTGGAATTGTTCCCAAACCGAGACGTGAGAACCGCCAGACCAAAACCAAAACTAATCAAAAACCCTTGGCCGATAGAGGCGCCATCTGTGAGATGTAGTCACAAACAGCGGCATTCCGTCTGCTGCTTTTCACGGACGGCGTCCTGTCATAGACGAAAAGAGTTTTTCTCTTCCAACTTTTTATTCGGGCAATGGCAAGTGTTCAAACTTTGGCATCTTGCTCGAACGGCTGGGGCTACGTTCCAATGAAATCTGAGCTCTCCACAATGTCTAGTTTAATTTTGCGGTGCCGAAAACAGGGTTTCATTTTCTCGTGGATGCCCGGTATAGTAAATTTTGGGACTAAATTATGTACCGTAAAATCCCGAGAGATGCCCCACCCCAAAAGATAGCCCGCCCCTATTTTGGCTTGATTTGCTGTGTTTTTTTAAACACCAAAAGATAGCTCACTCCTAGTAATAGTAATGTTGGGATCAATGGTGGCCTCGGCATAAATGCGTCTAGTTAGCTATGGTGGGATACAAGCAAACGTTGTGGACTGGAAAGTAGAGTCATCTTCGTTCCGTTGCCTCTCGCCACGATAACAAGCTTGGCCTAAAACACATAACCTAAAAATAGCATTTTTTCAACTTTTCTTGACCGTACACCGAAAGTTAGCCCACTCCATTATTTCACACGGTTTGCTCTTGTTTTTAGGTGGGCTATATCTCGAGATATTACAGTAAACAAATGTTACCCAACTTTCAGCATACACAACAAGAATCTGTATAGTTTCTTCTGGCTCAGTCTATGCACTACCGACATGCGGTCTTCAATCATTTCCATTCTTTGACACATTTCTAGTCAGTTACAAATAATCAAGGCTCGATATTTTAGCAAACTTTGTACCGAAGTCTTATTTAAGCATGAATAGACTTGTCAAATAGTCAGATTTAGGTTTACTAGGAATAAATAGGCCCGTTTCTTTTTACACAAACAATTTTTAAAATTCCCACTACCTAGCTCTCTGCTTCGCAAAATAATTTCTTGATGTACAAGCTTTATATTAGTTGTCCCGCACAAAGTCCGTTCACAAACCTCAGCCCTCCCGAGCATACGAGGTTAGACTTCAGCGGACAATTTTCAATAGCTTTTTCCTCAAAAAGCACAACTCGGAGAAAAAGAAAAAAATACCAGTTTTATACTGAACATTTAACCTAGAGAGCTATAGGCAGTTCACACAGGACAAGCTATAAGCAATCTCCAAGTTGAGCAACTGGCAGCAAGCATGTTGAAGGCCCATTCTCTCTCCTTGCTGCATAAGCACATGCCATTAGCATGCATGTAAGTTCCAATACAGAGTAAATTAAAACAAACGAACCATAAAATAGAGCACTTCGCACAGTTTGTCGCAAAAGCAAAAATGAAGGCAACTGTTGCAGGCATGTCGCAGAAAAAGGCCTGGTGTCTAAGGGCAATAATTTGGTAGCCGATGCATTTTCGAGACTTCCTGTGCGCGACACGGAAGATGGCACCATGTTTGAGGACGATGTTATCGCTCTCATTACAACTCCTCTGACTCAGGCGGAATTTCAAGAGGCCACGCACAACGACCCAGTGTTACCTGCGGTCATCCGCTATACCACGTCGTCTTGGCCGGAAGACGTGACTCCTGAACTTAGACCATATTTCCACGTTCGGGAGCAACTTTCTGTACAAGCTAACATATTGTTTCAAGGTGAAAAGATCGTCGTGCCTGAGAGGTTACGTGCAAATATCATCCAACTGGCACATGAGACCCATCAAGGTATATCAAGAACCACGAGCGTCATCAGGGATCGGTACTGGTGGCCTCGCATGAACCAAGAAGTTAAGTCAAAAATTGAACATTGTACAGTCTGCCATTCAACAGATAAGCCAGTGAAAGCGGCACCTGCTCCTTTGCAACCAGTCGAGTTTCCACAACAGCCATGGGAAAAACTTGGTATCGACATCGTTGGCCCTGTGGATCGTGCACCTCCTAGTCAGCGGTTCTTTATAGTTCTCGTTGATTATCATTCTAAATGGCCTGAAGTGCAACCTGCAGCTTCAGTTACCTCTTCTGTTGTTATCACCTTCTTAAAGAATGTCTTCGCACGTGAAGGTCTCCCTGCTGAGATTGTTTCTGATAATGGGGTTCAGTTTGTGTCGAAGGAGTTTCAGGACTTTCTCTGTCAGAGTGGTATTAAACACCGACGTGCATCGTTATATCACCCTCAGAGCAATGGTCAAGTAGAGCGGTTCAACCGCGTGTTAAAATCGTGTTTGCAACTGGCTGTAGTACAAGGACGGCCTCTGCCAGACGCTGTTCGTGACTACTTGGAGGCATATCGCCGCACTCCTCACGCGGCAACGGGACAAGCCCCGTGTATCCTACTTCACGGTCGAATGCACAGATCGAAACTTGATCTTCAGGGCATGCCGACTCCACAGCTGCCATCTACTTCCGATCATCGTGATGTACACGACAAAGTTCATCACTATCAGCAGAAGATGAAGTCTTATTCAGACACTCGTCGAGCTGTCCGACAACCACTGTTTACAGTTGGTCAGGCTGTTCGTGTTTTTCAACCGAAACAACATAACAAACTTCGCAGTCGATATTCGACGCCTCAAATAATTCAAGAACAAGTCGGTCCTGCGACGTATAGGTTTTCGGATGGTCGAACATGGAATGCCGACAAGTTGACCAAGACATTGTTGCAGCCTGAACGCCAGGATATGGAGATATACCCTTTTTGCGATGATGACGATGAGCTTCTTCCCAACGTACTTCTACCTGTTCCTCCTAGGCCGATTTCTGATACAAGGAGCACTGTTCCGACATCTATAACTACTCTCCCTGGCTGCAGTTTAACACCTGTATTGACGGGTGTGCCGCCACTACATGCAGTGCCGGAACCTTCTACACCAAGTTTCCTGTCACCTTCTACCCGGCCGGTTGGGGACACTGTTGCTGAGTGGGGACAACCTGTGGTCCAAGACTCATCGTCCTCACCAGGGCCTGTGGAGGCCGCCATGTCTGATCCGGGTTCCCCTGAGGAGCCTGGCCTATCGTCTCCGAGGCAAGAGAACACCTTCGTTCCCAGTCCGAGGTCCACTTCTGTGCCTGGTCAGAGTTCACCTTCAACAAGGCCTGTTGATCTTCGTACAAGCTCTCCTGTGGAACCTGGTCCACATATACCGGAGTCGTATGCTGTTATGCATCCGAGCTCTCCACATGTCGAACCGGGCTCCCGATCACCGGTAGAACCAAGCACCAGCACACCAAATACTTCATCAAATTCGGCATATTCGTCCATGCCTGAACTATTGGACGTATCCAACAACGTGAGTGATGTTTTGACGCATTCCTACGAGCCAGCACCTGCAGTGGAAGCTCCACCGACATCAGAGGGCCGACCCGTACGCCAACGTAAACCTCCAAGTCATCTGAAAGACTATTTCATTTATTAAAGACACTGAATAACTTGTGAACAATGAGTGCGGGACCTAAAGGACCAGTTTCACCTTTAATAACGCAGTAAATTTTTTTCGTCGAAGGGGAAAAGTGATGCGTAGTTCAGCACTTTACTCAAAGTAAGAACGAGTGACAGTGATGTGTATCACGCGTGACAAGGACATGTGAAACACCGTTGCCGGGACACCTGTGCTTTCATGCACTGAAGAACTTTTGGGACAAAAGAGTGAATTTATGTTTTACAATTTCAAGCTTAGATGAACTTTGAAGTGATAACGAATGTATTTTCAGTAATTCTGTGTAATGTAACGCTAGAGGTTTTCCTTCCCAGTTTTCTTAATTTAAAGGGAAGGAGAATGTAGTAATCGGCAAAGTTGAATTGTGTGGACAATTCAACGCCTCGTGCACGAGCATCGTTGTTGCATGCTCGCATGCGCCTCGTGCACGAGCATCATTGTTGCATGCTCGCATGCGCCTCGTGCACGTGCATCATTGTTGCATGCTCGCCGCGTGATGCCAAGTGTTGATGTCACGCGGCGATCCTTGCTGCTATAAAAGAAAAGCCGACCCGCTCGGCCTCAGATCCATCATCGCCACCACCGTGTCCTGTCGTACTTTTCGGTCTTCCTGGCGGCCTGGTTCCGGAGCCGTTGGGCCGCCACGTAAGCGCTGTATTAGTACCCGCAGTACGAGAATATAACAGCAAGCCAGTCAATGGTTAGTGTAGTACGGCGCCCTCGAATCTGCTTTCTGGGCGGCAGTCGGGGCGGAGCTGCTACTGCCGGGGGTCGTGTTTTACCCACTCGGAGGGGCCATGATTTTGACTTCCCGCGGCCCCTTGGCATTCAAACTGCGAGTTTTCCTGCCCAAAGCTCCGACCATTTGGCGTCGATTTAGCAGGGAATGATGTGTCTTATCCATAGGCGTGCGCAGGATTTTTCATTAGGGGGGCGAAATTTCCCCAGAGTGCGATTGTCGGAAAGAAGTACTGACATCGGTTCGGTGCACGCCAGTGACGAAAGTGTCGGGAAGTGACTGACACGCTAGTGACGAATTTGTCGGCAAAGAAGTGAACTAAGCAAAACTGCATCGACGGTTTGTGGAAGACGTCACCAAACCAGAAACGACACCAGCTTGACAGCTGTGTGTTGTTTCTTCTTCCCAAATCCACTCAATCCGCGTCCCAGAAATGTAGTCACCCTGAGCACTTAAGATAAACAGACGTTACTTCCGGCACCAGGACGAAACGCAGCATATTTTGACACTTTCCGACGTATTTGGAGGAGCCAGATATTTTGCCTCCAGGCATCGCATCTCCCGCTGCGTCCAGCAGGCGACAACCAATGAACGGCTGTGTTCACTTGTTGCAAGGAGCATTTGAGTTTTCTCCACTGTTTTCGCCACAGACCTTGCGAAAACGGCGATAAATAACAAACGCTTAATTAGCGAAGCATAGAAGCGTCCTGCACTCTGGCAGGTGAAATGTAAAGACTACAAGGACACGAAGAAAACAGCTGCAATTTGGATTGATCTCGGGGAGCTTTATCTGCCGGAAAACAAGGATCGTGGTAAGTCTGAACTTTCACCAACGAAGAATGCTCACTTCAGTCTGAGTCTTCCTTTGATTTTAGTGGACACAGTCCAGAAACGCTGGAGGTACCTCCGGGACAACCTGGTGCGCCTGCTGCGAGACATGCAAAAGACCAAGACCAGCGGCGCTGGCGCTGACGACGTGGAAGACCCTATGCGTGGGCACACTTTAAGCAAATGTGCTTTGTGCGAGATAGCCTGGACCAACAAAGGTAATGCGTGCACTGTGAATTCTCCGGTAGTGTCCCCGATTAAAATATTTTGATAGCCGTCGAGGCTTCGCTGTCCCCCAATAATAGCATCACCACTCCTAGATTCCACGTATGCGTGCTTCTGGTATGACCCTTTGGACTTTCTGCTGTTACCGGCATCTGTCCGAGTGCAAATAAATATTATCATTAATATAATTACAAAATTTTACCATGGTTTTACTGATGTTCTAGTGCACCATAAGTTCTGAGTGTATGCCTTTGGAGCTGCCTGAGTAAGCTGCATAGCTGTGCCGACCTAACATTTCGGCTAGCATAAGCTTCCTACACAATGTGAACTTTCTACTGGTTAATACTCAGTGTGATGAAAGGTACAGGGAGAAAGAAATAAAATGGTACGATTTGCCTGGAATATTAGAGGTTCAGAAACATGGAAAAGATTGTACTGCATCAACTAGTGACTGCACTTTGTTTAGCAGTGCGCAGTGACCTACACACACATGGTGTAAAATTCTGTATACAATATTCTGTATAGACACGTATGGCAGGGGCATAGCCAGGGGTGGCTCATTAAGCTGTGCCCCCCGCCTCCTCCCCTTTCACAAGATGCGGTCAGGCCTATGTACTTGGCGCCATTTTTCATGCTGAACTCAGCGAAATCTGCTGAAGCACTTGACATAATGGATCACTGCACTACTGGGTCACTTCTCAAACCTTACATTGACAGTTTTGCCCCCACCTCAGCTGAAAGCCTAGCCCTCCCCTACCAAACAATTCCGGGCTATGACCCTGATGTGTGGCACTGAATGTCTGTTTAATTAAAGTAATTTTTTTTTCTCCTTAATAAACAGCACGTCAGGAAACAAAGACGTGAAGCAATGATGACTTCATTCGTCCAGTGCAGGAGGGAACCTCTTCAGAAGAAAGTGCAGCATCTGATGGGCCAGAGCCGGAGGCATGCTATGTTGAATTCTATGAAGTGGACGAGGAGTGCCATTCTGGGAGGGGTGGGAAGGTCATTCACTCCAGCTTCTACCAGTGGTGCTACTAACAAGCCCCCCCCCCAAAAAAAGAAAAAGGGAAATCCTGACTTGCTCTTGAAAAAGCTGCAAAAGCTTAGGACCACATGCATGCAGTCAACATAAACGAATGCAGGCAGCGGCAATCACTCCGTTCCAGTTTCCTCTTCTGACAACACTCGTTTGTTGATTCTGCCCATGCAGAAAACTGCAGACGCTGCCGCAAGGCAAGCAGTCTCAAATTTCCAATTTCAATGAGCTTGGTCGCACTGAGCTAGATGCCGAACATGACCTCAAGCTCAGCATGCACCTGATGCGCTAGGCTCAGTTGAGCTCATCACAGTGCGAACTTCCACTTCCTCCTCTAACTGCGCCATTTTGGGTTGAGCGCTCTAGCAGCGCTGTAGTCTACTACGACGAGGAACTTCTTGTTGAGACTGCAGAAATGTGCAATGGCCTCACAACAGAAATTTTGGCAATATCTTCTTTTTTTTTCTTTTTGCTCCCAATAGTAATACTTTATGGCTGCATTTTGTGAAGTGCTCAACACATTTAAGAAACTGTCGTAAGATTTTGTCATAACAACTAAAATCTTGCAATGATTTTGTTTTGTGAATTGATTGACACTTGGCTTTCATCATACTAACGTTTTAATCCCAAGACTGTTTCATAAATTGCATGCAAATGCATGCAGTTCTCATGTCAAGAACATCTATCAGTGTGTTTCACTATTCCTTTTATTCCAGTGGTGTGTACTCCAATCACTTTAATAACTTCTGTCAAACAGGAGATGCGCTGAAAACGCCTTCGGGGTCATGGTTGCCCGGTGGCGAATTCTCCTGCAGACAATCAACCTTCTGCCAGAGAATGTAGATTACGTAGTGAAGTCCTGCTGTGTTCTGCACGACTACCTTTTTGCACGCAAAGAACACCCAGCAACTTATGCTGATCAGGACGACCACATGGGAAACCCCGTGGCAGGAGGGTGGCGCCGCGAGATTCCAGACTCGGCAAGGGAATTGCTCTTTTCACTGGAGGCCACACATGCACGAAACTTCGGTGACGATGCTGACTTTGCCAGGAAGATGGGCATGTACTACTTTTGTAGTCCTACAGGGAGGTTTCTTGGCAGTGGGATCAGCCTGGCGTGGACAAACGGGTTGCATAAAACAACCTACGAAAGCTGGGAGTTTACATCAACCTAATGTAAAGTCTCAAGTCAAATTGAAGCTTATTTGACGAACTTTGGAAGACACATAAAATATTAACTGGAGTCTGAACTGTAATAACCATAATTGCAAGAACAATATGTGACGACCCTGTTGACCTCGTCATGAACTTCACCCCTGACAGAGAGACAGTGCGTGTGTGAAAGTGTGCGTGACGCAGATGCCGTGGCTGGCCGTGAGCTGGCGGGGGAAGAGAACCGGGCGACCTTCGAAGCGCCGAGAAAAGGGGACGTTCGAGGGGAAGAAAATTAGTCGCTGAAGGGGAGACGTGGGCGGAGTGCGGCGACAAGAGACCGGAGTGCAAGAAGGAAGCAGCCGGGTCCAACGGGAGAGAGCGGACAGCACAAACCTCAGCGAAACAATCGGCCAAGCAAGAGTCCGTGAGTTTGTCTGCAGCCACTTGGAACAATTCAGCGTTATATTGAACTGACCTCGCAGCAGGAAGGTTACTGTTTATATTTAGCTTCCTGGCTGCGCGTCGGAACTCTGACAGTGCTGACAGAGCTGTGTTGTGCCGTTTTAGAAATTTTGAACCTGCTGTGCATGTAGACTTAGTTGCTCTATTATTCTTGTGGGTGTCCGTGTGTCAATGCTCTTGGAGCCTGTCGCGTTACTATTATTCTTGCGGGTGTCCGCGTGTGCCCCCTTGGCGTCACCAGATGGCTGTTTCCTTTGCTGCATATAAATTGCTGTGTAATCGAGGCCGCAGGGTGCTGTCTCTCCTTCACGACGAATCTTATCGGATCTGCTGAGGCGCAGCACACTGTGGCTTTCCCCCCTTTCTACGGGGACGTCACAAATACATCGCCAGAAAAATACCGAGTTAACGTACAGTACATATTGGAATCAAAAATACTTTGCAGCATGAAGTGACTGCAACCATCTATACTCGTTCTCCAAAAAGAAAACAAAGTTGTACATAGTATATTGTCAGACTTGTACGTAACTTAAATACTCTACTCAAGTTACTGTATCTTAAATGCTTTTGTGAGTAACTTGGTATCTTGCAAATACTCTCGAACTTCAGTAATTAGTACTCTAACTTAAACACTTCTTTCAAGTAACTTGTACTTATTATAAAGTTACTTTTAAGTTACTATATTTTATTTTTTATTTTCTTTAGAGGCAGGAAGCTTGGAAAATATTGAACTCCAGTAATTTTGGCTAGGTGGCCTGCCATTGCAGATACGTTTCGTGCCAGGTAATACAGTACACTTCCGTGCTTCTGCTGAAAGAGGTGACACGGAGAAACAGGTGTCGCAGCCTCAAGCCGAGCGGACGCATGTCGTGTCTTCTAACTGGGCAAAACGTCAAAGCACATTTTCTTACAATTTGTTTGTGGCCAAGCCCAAGAGCAACAGAGATTCCGAAGCAGAAGGGCATGCGGGTGAAAGCATAAGATGTGTACAAGGCTACAAGCCAGAGGGAGGGCACTTGTGTCGGAGAGAGGGTGGGTTCTACAAGTGTCTGGTAAGAGTCGACAGTAAACCGGAGTGTAGTTTTCTATGTTATGGCGTGAAAGCATATAAAAGAAAGCCTTCCAGCTTTAGAAATGCCTTTGCATCCGCACGCAGTCGCGCACACCGCTTCGTTCGTTCCACTAGGCTCTCTTCGCACACTAGGCTCTCTTCGCACACAAGACTCGTAAGACGTGACTACACGGCTCCAATCCGGTGGCCCATCACTCGCGGCGTACGCAGCATTGTCTTCGGTAGCACAAATGACCACCCGCACCCACCACAGTGGCGCCCGCTTTCCCCTGGCCTGGACTCCCCGACCCCCCACTGCACGGCACCGCCAGCGCACTGACGGGGGAAGCGGAAATGAACACCCGACACAAGGGGAGCGTCGGAGGCGAGCCTCTGTGTAAAAACTCCCTCCACAAGCAAACGGACACAGCGCTGCCCTCGCTCATGTCCTCGCCATAGCAAGGGTATAAAAGAAAAAAAAAGTTGTTTACAGAATTTGGTACGAGAGGGAAGGGTGAGAAGCCGCGTTGGCGCCTTTCTCCTTCACTGATGTAGGGATATAGTCAACGTCAACGTAGTCATCAAGTTCGCTGTTGTCTTTTTGTTTTTAACGGATGAGGCAGTTTAGACAGTTCAGAATTCAGACGACCCCGGCACTCCAGAAGAGCTGCAGTTTCCTTTCTTTGAGCGTGTTGCCGTTACGTGTTTAGCATCAGTCCGGGGCTGCCGGGGTTTCAGAACCTGCAGCACCAGCTTCAAAGAAGAAATGGACAGCAAGAGTCAAGGTGCGACGTCCGTACTGCCCTGGTCAAATTTACAAAATTTTTTTAATGTGTTGATTAAACCGAGAAGAACTTTCAAGTGCAGTGTAAGCTCTGCCTTCCGAAGACAAAGATTCTGTCGGTCGGAAAAAGTTCCAATTCAAATTTGAGAAAGCATGTGAAGGTGAGTTCATAAGTAAGCAATCATACCTCAGTAACGATTTCAGTATAAAACCTCTCATGATGTCTTTGGAATTACATTATTGTTCTCACGTATTACTTTTTCCCCCAATATTTGTTTTGCAAATGCCTTGCTTTGTTCTATGCAAGTCACCATGCTTAACTGTAGCTTATCATGCAAATATGTAACTAATAAAAGTAAAGATAGTTACTATAGCTTTCTAAAAGTTCATTAGAATGTAAATTTATATTACAGTCCATATATCCCGATCACGTATGCCAGCTGGACAACCAAGAAAGCGTAATCGAAGCAACGATGTAATTTCACGCTCCAAAGAAGAGCCCAACCTGAAGCAGACGAAGATGAATGCCTTTGGCGCCGAAAGGCCCCTCACTCAATGGCGTTACAAGGAACTTATAGAGAATATCGTAATTGGTTTAGTGCAATCGTTTTCAGTGGTTGAACAAGATTACTTCCTTGAAATGGTCAAATGCTTAGCACCAAGCGGAACGCCTCTCACCAGAAGAATGCTCGTAGCGCGACTGGATGCTTGGTACACCAAAACAAAAAAAGGCTGCTAAAAGAGTTCAGCAAAGCAAAGTTCATGACAGCCACCGCAAATTGCTGAAAGACTTTCAACCGGTAAAAGTTTTTTTTTATGTTGGTGACTGTGATGGATCATTGGGCGGGTTCACGTTATAAATTCTGAAGCACCCGCACCAAGCAAATGCTTTTTATCTTTATATCCATCGTAAAAACGGCAACAAATATAACGAGATACTTAAGTCTGGCAAAGTATCGCGATACAAGTGATACACTGTAAATGTATTTCACTAGTGAGATAAAAATACATTTTTCAAATGTATCTCGACAGAGAGATAAGGATACTCGAAAGTATCTCTAAGATACAATTGCAATATATTTGCGTCGTGATACTGCCCAGCCCTGCTGTCAACAGTGGTTTTCTAGAGTTTGTGACACAGTAGACTAAGTATACTTTGACGACTACCTTTCAATTCCAGAAAAAAAAAAGGAAAGGAAAATGGCGCTCGCATTTAACCACTGCTTATTGGCGCATACATAGTGGATTATAACTTCGATGACTAGAAGTCTACGGAGACACCTCTCCATGGTTTCGACCTTTGGACTAATTAACCTGCAACGAGCAACTAAATTAATGAGAAACACAGTGACCCTTGTTTACTTTTCCCTATAGGCTTCTCAGCCAAAAAATGATTGGTGCAGGTGTCATTACAGGAATGCTGGAACCGAAATCTGGATTCCACAAAAACATGCGGCAGAAGCGTGCAACGGGATGCTACAAACACCAAAACATCACTCATACAGCGATTTCTCAAACAAATAACCATATTTTTCAAAACAAAAAAAGGAGGCACATTTGACAGAACTGTTTACGTCATGTTTCTCCGAGAAGGAGAGGGAACGGCCTCGCGTCTTCTCCGCTCCGCCGCCTTGAGGGAGCGAAGCAAAGAGAGGGGAAAACGAGATATCTCTACGTCACGTGCCTTGTCGGCCTGGTTCACTCTCGACCTCCTTTTTCAAAAAATACGGCCGTCCATTCGAGATATCACTTCACGAGTAGTGTTGTAGGGATTGTAGCGTCCCGCCTACATCTCCAGCATTTTTTTGTTTTTTTTTAATGCAAATTTTGGTTTACCATTTCTTTAACTGCCGATTCTACTGGGATTTGCACAGCTTTCTGGGCTCCCTGCCCACAAATGAAAGGAGCATCGCGGAGGAGTCGGGCTGCTACAGAAATGCCCCTGCTGAGCGGCCAGTATGTTCCTGGGTCCAGTAATTTGTACACATTCCCAAAATTACCTCCTGCATTCAATTCAGCCCGACAACAACCATAACTTTCTACACAAACTATACAAACCTGTAGTACACCACATTTCTCCCCCTCTCCGTTCCCAAGAATGCAGAAGCTCTTATAGTCGGTGACAGGTCAAGAACGAAGTGGAAGCTCCTCCCACCCCTTTCCACCTCAGCGGAGCAAACGGTGGAGAGGAAGTCGCCCCTCTTCGGCGATCGCCCTGCTAAAGTGGAAAGGGGTGGGAGGAGCTTCCACTTCTTTCTTGACCTCTCACCAAGTATAGTAAACTCCTGCCTGTGACTACCACTTTTCACAGGGACTGACAACAAGATAAATTTATTATAGAGGAAGGGTCATATTGCCAAGCACGCCGCCACGCAAGCAAGCCTGTGGCTGAATGGTTATCGTGCTTGCCTCCCACACAAAGGGCCGAGGTTCGATGCCTGGGAGCAGACTGTTAGGGGCAGAAGCTAGAGCCACCTGGGGGGGGGGGGGAGAACATTCTGACACGGGAGGACGAAAGTAAGGAAGCTCTGACAAGGAGGGCTTTTCGTGATGACGGCATCACGCCATGATAGCACATTTTGTACCCTTTTTTAATCTCAACCAATCTGTCGAATTAAACCTTTGTTTTATGTTAACCAACGACTAACATGGCCACGAGGAAACAGATGAACTCCAGCGAGCAACAAGTTGGACAGTCTGACGGCGAAAACAACGCTGCCGACGACGACAGCGCACTACAAAGAGAGGACCGGCACAAGGAGGCTTTAGCCAAGGCGACAGAGGCCCTCACGCTGCTACTGAAGCGACAAGCGATGAGAAGTGCG
Source organism: Ixodes ricinus (assembly GCA_037355805.1). Lineage (NCBI taxonomy): Eukaryota > Metazoa > Arthropoda > Arachnida > Ixodida > Ixodidae > Ixodes > Ixodes ricinus. The sequence continues at coordinate 155,951 of JAZHYW010066798.1, forward strand.
ACTACGAATGCACACGACATGTCGTCAAGACCAGGGCAGATAACGACCATGCCCAACCTTACGAGCACGCTACCCACGTATTCCAACCTTGACACCAAGAACTTCAAAGACTGGAGAACCAGCTTCGAAACAGCGCAAAACCGATGTTCATGAAGTGACGCAGCCGTCTTCAGCATTGCGATCTCAAGGCTTCACGGACACGCAACGTCATGGCACCACACCGAAGGTACAAAGATCCGAGCCTGGCAAGCGCTTCACAGAAAGTTCTGTTTTGCAACCGCGGCACTGGCTCATCTGGAGTCCCATGAAACTTCCAGCAGCCATTCTCAAAGTTTAGGGTCCTGTAGCCCTCTTTCCTGACCTTTTGCAGATATTTCCCCAAGTCTATTGCACCCCGCAGACTTTTAAAAATTATTCAAAAGTTCTCGCACAAGTTTGTGGTGTGTTCCGATGTTTGCCACCGCAATGTCTCCGACGCTCATGACGGGTTGAAAAACAAATTGAAATTCACGCGCACAAGTCCGTACCGTGTTCCGATGTTTGCCATCGTAATGTCTCCGACGTCACAAACGTTACTCTTAGAGACCTTTGCTGAAATATTGGATGACGATATTGACTTGTCTTGGCTGCTAACTAACCGTGAAATCGCTACAAAAATTCCACCGGTAGAGCACATTTGGACGAGCAAAATATAAAACATTTATACCGCCAGAAAAATCCTACTTTAACTTGAAAACCACTAAAAAATCCCTCAACCCACAAATCAAAGATTTCTCCCACTAAACAATAAAAAAATCTGCTAAATTGGCAACACTGGTGCCTTGGGTGAATAAGCCTTGCGAATGATAAGGCTGGATATATATTTTGATATAAATGTGATCTGCACTGACATCTTGTTCATACAAAACGTCATAATCAATGCCCCAGCACAGATTGAATTCTTGTCTCCGAACACTATCTCAGCTTTTTTGTTTGGTAGATGTCTTCCGTAAATCATATTGTTGTAATTGCCAGATGCTTTACAGTAAAAGTAAACCTGGAGTAGACCGTTCTGGCATCTATAGTTCTAACACCAGTTGCAGTGCCTTGGGATATAATCATGTAATTTGTTGTCATGTGCCATTCAATTTATTCTCTTAAACATCCGAGTTTATGTTTGTACTAGGGAGGTTCTGGCTGCCATGTCCTTGTGAGTGACAAGCAGTTCCAGGGACTCCGATGGCTGCTTCTCCAGATTTCCTGGGAATAGACGCAACATACAAGCTGCTGGACATGAGGACGCCGGTTTATGTAATACACAATGAAGACTCAAATGGATTGACAGAGGTTGTCTGCGCTGCAATCCTCGTCACAGAAGATGAGTGCAGCCTGAGGTGGCTTCAGGAAAAGTTCAAGGAGCTCAATGCCTCATGGATGGACATGAAGTGCATAATGGCAGACAAGGACTTGCTGGAGAGAGACATAGATAAAGTGCTTTCCCCAGGCAGACATTCTGATCTGTGTGTTTCAAGACATTCCGACATGAAATCACCTGTACAAAGTTGGGCATAACAGTTCTACAATGTGAACACGCCCTACAGCTTCTTCAGAGGATGGTGCGCATGCAAGATCGGACGAAGAGTTCACGAAGGTTGAAGATCAACTTGACGCCACGGCACCAGCACCGGTGCTGCAATACTATGACAAGAACAGGCACATTATTAAGAATGAGTGGTACCGAGGACCGCAGTTCTCAGTTGGAAATTTTAACAACACGACAAACAACCATCTTGAAAGCCTCAATGCGAAAATGAAGAGTGTCATTCCTCTTTACTGCGCTCTTGAGCAGTTTGTACCAGCACTATTCAGCATACTGACCACACTGCAACAAGAGAGAGACCATCTGGCTGCAGACTCAGTGTACAAGCGTCCAGCACAGTTGGAAACCGAGGAGCACATCCAGCAATATCAGCAACATCTGACTGCTGATGCTTTTCCATTTGTGAAAAAGCAAGAACTGCTCTCAATTCTATTGTTGTGAGGGAAAACAGCCAAGGCCAGTACCGATGCCTGTCAGGCTCCGGGGAAACTGCCACCACAACGACCAGCTGCTCTTGTTGCTTTAGGTTGTCAATGATGTTGCCCTGTCGACACATCCTGGCAGTGCGGAAGTTCAAGGGCCGCAACCTCTATGAAGAACTCTACAGTCAGAGGTGGAGTAGGAAATACCATCACTGCAAACAGCGGTTGTTCAACCTAGAGGAGCCCTGCACAGAATTTCCGGGTGTGTCTGTGACGCTAGCCACTAAGAAGCCACGACCACAGATGCAGCAACAGAAGCACAAAGCTGTGTTTCCACTGTGTAAGTACTGTGGTGTTTGCGGCCCATCGTCGTGAACTGAAAGAAAACTCGCGCTAGGCGGCCGGCGCGCAACGTGCGCGCAAGCCACGCGGTAGGCTCGGGGCTCGGCAGTCGGTTGGCTGCCACCAGAAAGTAAAGGTGTGTTTTTTCTGAGAACTGCCTCGTTGGTCCTTCTTGCGGGTGAGCAGTAGCACCGAACCCTACAGTACCTAGCAGAGTTGGATTCAGAAGAAACTAACGACAAATTTCTACAGCACCTCAAATCCTTGAAGACAATAATCAAAGAATGGGAAGATGGCCACTCTGTTGAGACTGTGCAGCAAAACTGCCATGAGTGGGAGGGCAATGATGAAGTGTATCCTCAAGTGCTGAAATGTAGTCAACACTCACCCTCAGCCCTGAGAGGACTGATGGACAAACCCCCAAAACTGCCTTGGATCATCCAGAGGACATTCAGCTTGTGGTCCAGGAGAGAAACAGTTCAGGATCAAGTTCAGTAAAGATGACGGCATGCCAGCTACTTCAAGATATGCTTCCTGACTACGTATTGCCAGCAGTTTCTACATAAGCAACATTGGCGGCACCTCCAGCTCACCGAAACACTTTGGTAGCAGTTACTGTGCTCGATGGTCCTTCGGTAGCAACTACAGATCAGCTCTGTCTTCCGGGCAATGCCAAAAAAGATAAAGCCGCAAGGTCGCCCAGCAGGCTCCACTGTCACGGTCATCAGACTCTCTTGAAAGAAGCGGATTTCAAAAGCCTTCTCAGATATGGAAGCAAGAGAGAAAAAGCAAGGAAGGGTCCTGGCGTAATTGGTAGGTGATTGAGATGCCAGATCTGCCTTGGACAGAGGAATTCGCTTGGTTGAGTAAAATTGCACATTAGAGCTTCTTTGAATACCTGAATTAGCATTTATTAACTCATTGACCCAAGTTAATGCTTGCCCATTAACATCAAATTTGAAACTTCAATTTTTATTTGTAGGTAAACAATGCTCCGAGCTCTTCTGCCCTCTTATGCACGTCCAGAAAATTTGTGTCTGTTGTAGACAAAGACAAGGTGGAAATAATTCCATCTAGGCTCCCGGAGGCCATCTGGGCAGCCAGGTGGATGTCGACTCTGTGAAGGGATTTTCACCACCGATGACTGGTGTGCTGTTTGTTATGTCCTTGAAGCACGAAAGAAACACGATGAAGTGGAAGTGCAATGCATGCCAGGACCTGTTAGCTGATGCACCTTCAGTTGTCTGTGAGGCATGTCTATGCTGGTGTAAGGAGCCGCACTGCAGGCGTGCGGGCCGATGGCGGTGCAGGATTGACCTTCAGAACGGATCTCGGCGTGTGGAAGTGGCAAAATGTGTCGTCACGGGGGACCGGTGGTGACGCCATCAGGGTCGCCGGTGGAAAGGAGCTTGAACGAAAGAGGGTGAGAGGGAGCGTGACTGCGGCAGGCAAGGGGAAGGAAAAAGCGAGGACGAGCGGGTGGCACGGGGGAGCAGGGCCAGATTGTCCCGACGACGCACGGAGGAGCCACCCAAAAAGGCTGCCTGCCTTGGACGGCCGTTGCTTAAGAACGCCACCAGCGAGCTGCCCGACAGCTGCCGCCAGCCCGTAACCTGCCCGAGAGCTGCCAGCTCTTGACCTGTTCATGACCGAAGAAGGAATCCTCTCGAGCCACCCCCGAGCTACCGGCCTGCGGACCACGAGGAGCCAACGAGCCATCCGAGAACGACGCAGCCCGTCGACCTGTTGAACAGTCCATCAGTAAGCGACCCGACGACGGCGACCATTCCAGCCAGTAGTATTAAAATGTTAAAAGTATTTGCCTGTCTCCTGCTTGCTCTCCACTGAGGGAGGAATCCCGTTAACTGAGTTTCGCATCGAAACTTTACACCGGCGCACCCGCAAAGGGGTGTTTTGAGAGTCATAACCCCCCCCCCCGAGCCCCGTGAGAAATTTTTGATTGTTCACGTATTTTGACGATGTGTCCTAATGTAATGTCTGCAACAAAAATATTTAAAGGTAAATAAATTAATCGCACCTTCCCCTCCTCCACTGGCCCCCACCCCCTCGCCGTTGCACTGGTGATGTGCACGGCAGAATAGAATTGGCACGAGCGAGTCATTTCCATAAAATACAATCTTACATTGACAGATGACAGACTATTACCTAAATTACCTATGTGGTGAAAAGTGCTCATCTGACGCACCAACCTAGGTGTCACAACCTTGCGTCCCACATTCACTGTCCGAGCAAAATTCAAAAATCGCCGATGATCGTATTCACGCTAACAGTGTCGCGGTGTGTACAGTTTCCCACAGTGGCGCACCCAAGGGAGGGGGTTGAGGGTCCTAACCACCCGTCAGAGTTCTGAAGCGGTCAATCGAACCCCCGCCCCCGTTGCATTGACGATGATGTACACGGCGCGACAGAGTTAGTATGAAGGAGTCAGTTCCAGATTTTCTTATCGTACATAGACAAATTACATTATTTTCGCAATTACTGTATGTGGTAAAACGGGCTCATCTCAGGTCCCGACCTAGGTATTAAAATTTTGCGTCCCTTGACACGTTGTTTGAGCAAAATGCAAAAACCGCCGGTGTCGCGCGGTGTGTACATTCGTATATTTTATTTTCCTCAAATGTCTCTATCTACTGTCGGAGATATAAAATCATTATTAATTCTATGTTCAGACATGTTTCGTATTTGAAGAAATAAACACCCCCGAAAGACGAAGCGGTTCCAGTAGTTAACCGTTGTGTCGTTTTTGAATAGCGTTCTGTCCTCAACTGTTAGAGAAAAAGCCTCGACACTTTAGGTTATTTTAACGCCTTCTCATTTTTGTGTAGCGCAGGTAGTCTGGAATGTTGTATAAGAAAAGCTGAGATATGCGTTACACACAAAATTTCAGATTTGTTTCCAAAAAGGTTTTCAGAAGGATTCCATATGAATTGATTGCATGGACTGCGTGCGCCTTCGCATTTCGAACCATCTAGGATCGAGTTATACATTTACTGTGTATTTTTGCGAGAAATATTCTTGAAGGTGGTAAGTTCAGTTCAGCACGCTGATAAAAGAGTTTTTTTTTTCCCTTGAATTTTAAGACCAAATAAAAATAAAATAACGGACATTATGACACAACCTTAGTTCATGCGTCGTGCTGTGCGATATTTCATTTCTTCTTTTGTCTCAGAGACTCAGACGATGCCGCCTCGAATAATGACCTTGTCATGGTCGGCTCCACGGAAAGGTGAGGCGGCAAGAAACTTTCAGTTTCTGCAGCGACTCACCCAAATGACTTGGGGATCTACGTTAAAAAGTCAATAAGTGCGACTAGATTTTTTTTTTTTTCAAATCCTTATTATTTTGTTTTTTACATACATAACATCCAAAATTGTATGCTGCATCTAACTAATCAAATGACCTGAAAGTTGAAATCGACAATGTTAAGTTCGGGATTGATTTATTCTAACTTTTAGCGAATTTTAGAAATGACCTCGCTTTTGTATCTCTTTCTTGCTTAATTTTTCTTCTTTTCTTTTTGGTAAATGTTTGGCAGGGATTGGACTGTCCGCAAAGTCAGTTTGTTTCGTTCGTTTTGGAGAGGGGGCGCGTGTGGCCTTCGCCGACTTACGAGCGTCTCGTGGGGGTCATGTCTTTTCTACGGCGGGCCTGCTTTGTGAGGGCTTTGAAGGATTTGGATTTCGGAGATAGCTGGTCCCCGGCGCCTCCTCTCCCAACCTATGTATTAAGACTTTGCCGAGGGACCTCAGCTGGGCGCTGTCGAGACGGCGGACTGGAGCACTAGTGAAACTACGAAGGTGCAAAGTTGTTGTCATGAACGGACTTGGCGTGGCGCCGAGTAGGCTCCGGCCGGTTGTACTACCGAAGATACGGGAGTGTTACACTTAGGAAGGTCGTTGATGTAGACGGTGTTCGGCCACTTGCAACAAGGGGTCTGATGACAAAAACGTTGCAAAGTGAAGTTCAGTCGGGTGGTATTAAAATTTAACTTTTAACCAGTGTGTCGAACCGAAAAACTACGGGTCTGGTTACAGTTCAGGTTCAGGTAAATTTATTTTTGTTCCGGTTAAGTTCCGGTTCGATTAATTCGATCCGCGAACCGGTTTGCGAACCGGTTCGGTGGCGCTGAACCGGTTCACGAACCGGTTCGGAAATTATAAATGACAAATTGCAACATCAAGATAAATTACAAATAAAACATCTGAAATCAGCACATACGAAACGGGATACATCGTCGAAACTAGTAGTGCATAACGTTTATAAAAGCCTGTATAGCCAATGCAAGCGGCAAACAACGACTGTCTGATGACAGGGCTGTCTGTCACGGGCGCTAACTCCAGCGTCTGCTGAGCGTTGGTTTGAGCGCACGCGCCCGCTCGAGTCCCATGACTACGCTGGGCAGGCGACGGAAGCAACAGAAGCTCGGCAGATCCTTTGTCAAACTCGAAAGTGCGCGCAGCTTCGCTTCTCCGCGAGCGACTAGGGTTTGTATCCCGTTTTTTTTCCCCGCATTTATCGAGTTTCCGGTACGAAAAAATATGGCATGTAAATCTTGACACTTCATAGCTCGATATACTCTGACCGGTGGTTGGGGCAGCGAAGAGCAGATATAATTCATGAATGCTCATTTCAACTAGTAAATAAAATTTCTTTCTCTCCCTCAAACATTATCAAACTCCACAGCCTTTTCTTTTCTCATTCCGATGGAAGCAAGCTTCAAGAACTCGCGCGTTCTAGAAACGTGTTATGAAATGAGCACACGAGCAGCATTTAGGATTTACGAGATTGTAGGAAAATGAAATCTCGTGACGCGATTTTTTTTTTTTGCACAGCCTTCCAATTCTTTTTCTTCCGTGCAAGCCGCGACCAGCGCAATACTGGTTCCTATGTCAAGATTCATGGATGCAGCGTTTGTCAAGATTCATGGATGCAGCGTTTATATTCCTAAGACTGAGTGGAGAAGAAAAATATGTAAGCGAGGTGTGTGTAAGTTGACGGCACTTAAAAAACAAATGGCATTGATAGCACATTCATTGTCAACAGCGCGTGGCCGAACCGTTTTGACATGAGCCGGTAACCGCTATTTTTTTTCCGGTTCAGTTCCGGTTCGGGTTCATCGCGATAACAATATAACGGTTCGGGTTCGGGTTCAGTTCCGGAAGAAATACCAGTTCGGTTCCGGTTTTCGGTTCGTTCGGTTCCGGTTCGACACCCTGCTTTTAACACAGTACACTGACAGTGTTGGGCGCGACCAGACGCCGCCGCCTGGCACTTTCCGTCCCTCTAAAACCCAGGTCAGTCATAAAAGCATACAAGCAGAACAACAATGCGCTCTCTTAAACGGACAGCCAAAATAAAACACAAAGACCCCACGCTCTCCTCGACGGACATCACGAGAAAGCACTGTGAAGATGCATGGCGCATTCACAAAACCCGGCGCGCTCACACAATGAACGCGAGCCGATATGTTGTGCACAGTTTACGACTCAAGACCACATCCGGCAGCCTCCCATGGGAACGAGTGCGTCCCGTGCTCCCGATTAGGCTCGAGGCGCCCGGGAGGGCGACATATTTGTTGACACTTCCCGCCTGGGCCGATCCTTCCAACGATACAGTTCCGCTCTCGACACAAAACTGACCAAAAAAAATAATAATATGCTTTTAACTGTTACTTTGCCACTAACTGCAAATATATGGTTGTGCTACTTGAAAAAAGACGTTCTAATAAGCTTGTTGACCAACCCCTAGTCGAACATTGGACAGGGTCGCCCTGCAGGCTGTAACTCTGTTGGGTGTTTTAAAATGATTGGTTGGCCGCCCCCAGAGAGAGAGAAGGCGTGAAGTTATCCTTCCGTGTTCTCTTTATGTTCCTCCTCCTCCTCCTCCTCCTCCTCCTCCTCCTCCTCTCTCTCTCTCTCTCGTTGTGCATTTTCCTCCTCTTTCTCTTTTCTATCTCATTATTTTTATTTTTATTTATTTCCTCCTTTCCGCTAGGCCGTCCTTTTCGTGCACTTCACAGAAGCGATAAAATTCAGTGTGCCAGCGACATCCGGGCTTCGAGCTACACAACAAACTGCCGATTTTCATCTTAGAGCATCTACTCTACTAGTACTGCTCATTGCACACCCATGCCACGGTGTAAGTCTAACAACTAATTTCTAAGACTGATCGGTGCACGAATTCAAGAGTCTGCGATGAGCTATATCACCAAGGCTGCCTCATTGAAGCGCCAGCCGAATTCTGTGCTTACCTACTACTTCCCTAAAAAAAATATCGCGATTTGGAGCCAACGGATGCATCACCATCGGAATGTGTGACTCCCAGCATCGAGAAGTCAATCATTCAACAGACGCCATCATCCTCACCGGATTCCTCTGTGCGATCCGTCTCTGCCCAGCATCTTCCAGTTTCTGCTGCGACTCACCCAAATGACTTGGGGATCTACGTTGGAAAGTCGGTAAATGTGACTAGATGTGTTTTTTATTTCGAATCTTTGTCATTCTGTTTTTCACGTACATAAGGTCCCAAATTGTATGCTGCATTTAACTAATAAAATGACCTAAAACTTGAGCTCAACAATGTTGAGTTCGGGATTGATTTATTCTAACTTGTTAGCGAATTTTAGAAATGACCTCGCTTTTTGGATGTCTTTCTTGCTTTTTGGTTTTTTTTTTCTGGTTCAAGTTATGTAAGAGTTTCTATGTTTCAAGTTTTAAGAAAACGTGACCGCACGGAGTCAAAGAAAAGTCGCAATGTGTTTAATTGCAACGAGCATCCTTTTTTTTTTTTCTCGACTTCCGGGGACTTAATTATTCTTCCGCGAGTTGACTAACAAGAAGAGCAAAGCCGTAATAGTTTTATGACTCTTCTTTGAGACTATTTAAGCGAATATGGTTTGCATATTTTACTTAATTGGATCGCCGGAACCTATTATTTCTTAGATTTACGTGTATTTACTCAGACTAGTGCTGAGATTCACTCTATTACGTTTGTTAAAATTGGCACACTAAATAAAACGACCAGCCGTAATAATCACGTTACACAAAGAGAAAATGAAAATTAATGGTTTCTTTTGGATCGACGTTCAATTATATTTCATGTCAAGTAATCAAATAATCTAATGAGTACATTTCGAGTGGAAGTGGTTGTAGTCGTAAATGTTGTTTTCGTAATTTTCGTAACTTGCACATAATAATGGATTTAGGTCAGGTTCCATGCCACGGGTTCGGACACGTTTTTTCCTCCCGTTGTCCCGTGACTGGTCCCTATGCGTTGCCGCTGTTGTTCGGATGGCTTGCACACAGGTCGGGCCTTATTTGCACGACAGGTAACCTCGTTCCACTGGTGCAACGTTCAACAAACAAAGTTTTACAGACGGGACATCCTTCATAGTGACATGGTGACGCTCGCTTGACACGTGCGCAAGCAGTGGTTCTTGTTCGTTCGCTTGGTGAGATGAGCCCGTGTAAACACAGCCGTTTTCCTCTACCTGTAACGGTGATGGTTAACCAGAATAGCTGATTTAAGCCCGGAGGTATCGTCACAAGGTTGAACCCTACTTATAAATGTCATTTCTATTTTGTGCAGTTTACGGACGTCCGTCAAGAAAAAAGAGCTGCTGACAAGTGCCTGGACGCCGAGCCCCACCTTCCCTTTCAAGCCAACGGGAAAAAGGAACCTCAAGTTTCAGCATAAGTGGCTGCACCTGATGGAACTGGCTTGTCTACTTCAACGCGAAGAACGGCACCTTTTGTAAGTACTACAACCTTTTTACTTCATCTGGGGTGGGCGAGAAAGGATTGCCCGCTGGCAAACTTGTGCTGTCGAAATTCGACAAATGGAAGAATGCAGTCGAGGATTTTAAGGACCATGAAACAAAAACATTCTATAAGAACAGCGTCCTTGATGCCGGCCAGTTTCTGGAGATATCAGAGGGGAGAAAGAATCCTATTGACCAGGACATTGGTGCTGGGTTAAAGGAGCAAATAGCTAAAAACAGGAAATGCCTGACCCCTGTCATCACAAAGGTAGTCTGGTGCAGAAGACAAGGAGTTGCTCTGCGTGGCCATAGAGACGCCGGGAAAATGAATCTATCCAATGAGCTGGGAGAAAACGAAGGGAATTTCAAGGCGCTTCTAAGGTTGCGTGCGTCTAACGGCGATGAGCCTCTCAAAAAGTACTTAGAGGGATGCAGTGCTAATGCGACCTACACCAGCTGGAGGACCCAAAATGAGATTATATCGGCACGCAATAGCATTGTTTTGCAAAAGCTTGTCTCAAAGGTGAATGCTGCAAAATGCATGGCTGATGAGACGACGGTCATTGCAAGTGTGGGACAGCTCTTGCTGTGTGTGCGCTATATGGACATGGAGCGGATCGTTATAAAAGAAGAGTTCCTGTCCCCCTCTCCTACGGCCGGGTGTATATTGGTGAGACTGGGTGGTGCGTAAGCATAAGGGCAATGTAGCATATGCTTTCTTTGCGTTCTTTGCCCTCAGGGAACTTAGCGGTCCATTCTGATAGGTGTGGCTGCTCGCCGTCATTTCAGGATATAAAGATTTTGTCTCGACACAAAACAAAACGGCGAGGGGAATAGACGAAGCGTATTTTATGGCATCTATTGGAGCTGACACATCTGTGAGCACTCTTTCTGCTGCTCTTGCAGATGACGAGGTAGATTTCGTTAAAACCTGTGGCAGGTTTGTGTGACAGCGTGTGGGCGTGGCTGATGCCGATTGTTATCAGTTTGCTTTGTTTGTTCTCGTCCCTTCCTCCTTTCTGATCTTATTTCTCTTTTTGCAGAGCAATATACTTTCAGTTCTAACTCAGCGCCCTGTCCGTGTGTTTCTTCGTCCTGGTCCTACGTCTTTTTTGCGCTGTTCCTCGCCAAACAGTATGTACCACCAACTAGCTTAACTACATGCCTTGTTGAAGTACCTGGAGTTTGTTCCTGTGACTGACATGACAGGGAAAGGTCTGGCCAGCACGACAGCGAAAAGTTTGAACGACATTGGTGTCGAGTGCATGTTCCAGACCTGCCAACCCTACAATGCTGAAAATACTACAGGGGTGCCAAAAACACTACAATTGTATGAAGAAATACGAAAACTGTTTTATTCTTCAAAAACTTGGTTTAGGTAAAAAAATGCGTCCAAACTAGGGCACAAACACATCTATACGTTGCACGTAAATGCTCTTACTCTTAGAAGTAGAAGGTTGGGTTAACACTGAGGAAGTTGCAGCTTTTGCTTTTCTTAGGATGTTCTTATCGAACACTTGTTCACGGCACTTTCCGGACTTGCTGCATCTCACAACTGTTCAAGAGTCTTTTTCGACATGGAGGAGCGGAACTGCGTGTGTGTGCCTTCTTCACTTTGCTGAAAACTCTTTCAGCCTGTGCCTAGTTTAACGGAGCTTCTAAGGAGCAAAGTTCTTGCTCTTTAACGTCTCTACAACAACCGCCGTGAACGGCACGTTGTGTTCGATCATGAGAATGCCAAAAAAGGCGTTCTGCTCGGGTAGATGTCGTAATCCATTGATCGACTAAAGTACCCTCCAAGCTTCTCGTTGGTTCCAACTAATTTTGCAGAGTCCTTAGTGCTTTTTGTATTCAGATGACACAGTATCTCCCCAGTGACCAGCGTGCAGAAATGTTGACATTGTCGCGCGACACAGACTACGAATGCGTACCTTCGCCTTTGCTGCGACGTCTTCGTAAATGGAAAGTCGAGTTGAATAGCTGGGAATAAACACTTGGAAGTATTTTTTCCGACGGTTTCAAGTGATCATGAGTAAAAGTTCCAGTTACAAAACGCACAACGTTCGCCCAGATCCAACGTCGCCACAACAAAGGAGATTTCCTAAACAGTTTTGGATTAAGATGGATGAATGGATATTCTCAATGACAATTGCCTTACAACGAGCGAGCGGTAGCTCTGCGCCCCTGGCATACAAGTTCGATGTACCAGTGTTGCCAACCACAACTTGTAAACAGGCAAAATGCAGCTTAAACGAAATTTTTTTTTTTTTTTTTTTTTTACACGCGGTGCGGAAAATCGTAAAAATATGGTTGTCATTACGATACTCGTAAAACTGTGTTGAAAATCGGGCACTTTACGATAAAATCGTAAAACTTGGCAGGTCTGATTGTTCTGTACCTCAGATTAGAAACTGCATGGGAACAATAGCTAAGGTCTGCGAGTTCTTTCACACTCCAAAACGCCAAGCTGCTCTCGGCAACCAGATTGAGAAGCTGGTGCTCAAGCCTCGCGTAACGTGCTCAAATTCGCTTTCTCCAGCCCGATGGGTTCAAAGGTATGACGCTCTCAACGTTTCTGTAGAACTCTTAGAACCTGTTTTGGTAGCCCTTCAGGATATCACCACTAACTGGAACGACAGGGAATAATCGTCAAATGCTCAACTCCTACTGAGCGCACTACAGAGGAGTGAATTTTTTATCTCTCTTTTGTGGCAGAGAAGGTTTTTAGTTTCAGCTTACCTCTGAGCAAGTACCTGCAAACGATACACCTTAATCTTTCATCCGCTGTTGAGTTGGCTCAGGATGTTTCGGGAAATCTGCAAAGTCTACGGTGCAAAGCTCACAAAGAATTTCAAAAGCTCTTTGAGCACATTTCTTTAAACTGTGCAAATCTTGGCTTAAGCATAGAAGTGTCGAGGGTCGTTGGTTGGCAAACGACGCGCTCAAATGTGGAGTCTGCGAATCAAGATGAGTACTTCTCTCGTTGCATATTTATTCCATTGATCGAAGCTTTCGCAGAGCAAATGGACGAACCATTTGTGAAGCACAAGAGCATTCTTGCTCAATTTCAAGTGTACCCTCCTTCGTCGTCAAGCCCACTAGCGAATTCCAATGACGAGGGCACGGCATGCCTCTTCTGTGAGAGCTACCATACCAATGTTGCAGACGTAAACTGCAGTATACCAGCACATCGGTTGTCGGAGAGCTACACTTCTGGTAGAAGAGGCTCCAAAGGCTAGGCAAATATCCCACGGGTCCACTAGAGTCACTTGAAACATGCCCGTCTCTTATGTTTCCCGTAATGCAAAAGCTGATTCAAATTTTGGCTACTCTGTTTCTCCATGTTTCTCCACCCGTTGTTGACTGATTTGTTTATCTTTGGTGTTCCGTCTTCGCCTTAGTTTTTGTTGTTTGTCCGTCCCCTTCGCCGTAACAGGCGTGCAGCAATGCCAGCCGTGTGTGCGACCGTAGGTTGTTCCAACTCTTCCCGGAGAGACAGCCCGTTTCATGTTCATGCTTTTCCTGCCGACCCCAGGGTTGCGAAGTTATGGGTCTCCACCATACAGAGAGACAATTTCAAGCTCAGCAAGTGGAGCGTGCTTTGTTCTGCGCATTTCACGGGCGGCGCATACGAGGACAAGGTATGGCTTAAAAAGAATATGGGCATGAACTACAAGCCACGACTGAAGCAAGACACTGCGCCAACCATTTTCTTGCACAAGAGGAGACAAGCTCAGCGCACACCGGGTGCATTTGCGAAAAGAAGGCGGATGGAGGTAAGCCGCATTGGTTTATACTTCTGGAACCATAATTCTGGTGGGTTATGCTTGCTCCCGAACGGTGCTCGCTGGCCAGATTCGCAACTTCACGCGCATTGCAATTGCATAACAGTCCCAAGCGCACATTCAAGCACCGGCAGCTGTTGAGACGTCATCATGCCCGTGTGTCGGTAGATGAGTTTCAGAGTAAAGTGTGAGCGTAGGAAACGCCCCGAGCACGAAGTGCACTGAATTAGACAGATGTTTTTGTCGGACGGCACTTGAATGCTCAGTAAGCGAGCTGTCGATCGGCTCCCTGGACACAGTTTTGAAATAACAGGGAGATGCAAGTTCTAAAACAACAATTCGCACGACAAACTTATGAGGTATTAGAGGAATGGAGTGTCCAGAACGATCCATTCAATTAGGAGTTGGCTTACATTTGTTCAATGCTGTGAACGAGAAATGCTGAAGCTGGGAAAAACTACACCACAAACAATGCAGCAAACCTTTGCTCGATTTCTTAGGGATTTATCCGTCCAATCTTCTCTTCAATTATAAGAAGCTTTAGAGCATCTGCTTACCTTGATTTTCGATATGCTGAGGGCAGCAGGTTTGTTGGTTATCCCAGAGTACAACTTTTTGTGGCAAGGTAATATTATTCACCAGATTGAAAAAATTTAAATGAGACATTGTTTGGGGTTTCTAATTATCCTACCTTGCTTTCATGTTGAGTTATTCCTAGTCCCTGTACTTCGACGTAAATGTTGCCAAACTGCCCCTGATCAGATTCATATTTGTTTTTCAGATTATTTCAGAGCTTCTCTCTTCACCGGCTGGACCCTCCACAAGCTGCTCTGTTGCTGTACAAATACCAGCACAGCCTTTGACTGAGGCCATGAACTGCACCAAGTCAGTGGCTGTGGGGGCAGCGGATGGCGATTGTCCAGATGCAAGCGCTTCCCTGGACCTCAGTGTTCCCCATGTAAAAAGTGACATCTCACAGTCATCTAAGCGGGATAAAACTATGCAGGTGTTGGTGAGGCCAGGGACAAAGTCTGCACACATTCAAGCAAGGGCTCCTGCACGATCCATTGGTATGTGAGTGATGCAGTGAACGTGAATTTCGGCTAAATATATACAGATTATGTGTATAAACTATTCTGTAAATATTCAGTGCTCCAACTATCTTCCCAATTTGTTGTTATAATAATCTGATTTGTGGTGCCTGAAGGTCTACCTACGAATAGAAGACGCAGTGTAGTTTGTTTGACATTTCTGCGATTGCAGAATGCAAAGTTGGCAGAACGGTAACAAAACAGGGTATGTAGCGGCTTTGTTATGTGTTCTCTTTGCTTTCTTTGTGTTCTGAAGCCAAAATTGTAAGGGGAGTGATTGTGTTACTTCCAGAATGTCTGGAGCGTATGACTAGGCCTGAGCATACATCAGATGACTCCTACAAGTTGTCACGTCAGGCAGAACAATGTGGTATTGTTGAGTATTAATTTAACCATAAAAAACACAATATTTGCAAGTTCTTTTGCGGCATAACTTATACTGTACATCTACTCTTTACAGAAAGCTGGATTTTCGGGTGGCATGGTATAATGGTTTCAGTTCATGACGTGTCTTGAACCAAAAGTTAATCGGCCAGAGTAAATGCATTTCTTCATTTGTGAGAACTTAGATATTTGAAGTTCATCTTTTGTGCATAATCTAGGTATTTGGTCTACTTGTTTACTTTCCAGGGGTGCAGACATTCTTCCTATACACTGATGTAGCTTGCCAGACAAGTCAATGGAAGCCAAAAGAAGCTCATCCAGGGGGCAGCTGTGACGAGTTAAACAAACCAGACACAAGCAGGGAAGATCCTGGAGTCAAGAATGAAAAAGACTATGTCCCCTCAGAGGAGTATCGAGAAAGGTATGCATAGTGAACACAAATGGAAACCATATAGTGGCAACCCAAACTAAGAGTAAAAGACATGCAGTTGGGAGAGTTTCTAGGCAGGCAGTTGGAATTATTAGCAGACCAGACATATTAATATTTTGTGTGACATCACTTCATGACTTGTCATAGTGAGAAGTGTGATGACCCCAAGTGGAAATGTCCGAGAGCACATGGACTCCTGGCTCGAGGAAAGAAGAAGAAGCAGGGACCATGGAATCAGCAGAATAGTCATATGAAGATGTCCTCAACTCGGGATTGTTAGAAGACGTCCAAGAAGCGATCAAGAGGATCTCACTCAAGAAAAGTGGAGCATTAATCAACGTTGATAACAACTTGAACTCAGCGTTACTTGATGAAAAACCTCAGGCTGTCTTAAGAAGCTTACAAGGGTTGCCTGTCGACACTAGATTGATGGACTGTGTCACAACACAATCCATCAATACTTGACCCAACTTTAGGATACGTCTCTTTTGGCCTTATGGCCATTAACATCATGGAGTACCATGACACTTTCCTCCAAAGAGGAATCAAACAGGATCTGCCCAAAGGGACAGAGCACCTGAGAAGAACTTTTTAGATCCAACTGTCAGAGGTACTTCAGGCACTTCATTGACCAGATTTCTCATCCGTCAATTTCCAGACCCAGTGACAGAGTCACGTACCTTCTGGAAGGTCCTCCACAGTCAAACTAGTAACAGATACATTCAATCTGTGGCACTAGAAGTAGGGCATCCCAGACTGGGATTGATCAATCGGGACAATTGGACGAAGCTTCTTGACTGTCCGACCTCACTAAACGTCCCAAAGGGATTGAGTGCCATAACTCTCCTGAAAACCGAGATATGATGAAGTCTTGAAGAGAATGTAGACAAACTTTAAAATGAGACCTTCGCCAATGCAACCAAGTATCTGAATGAACATGAACTTGTAGCATTCCTGCACACCATCACCCCACTGTTCCCGAGGTTTGTTAGTGAATTCAAAGCCGGCACCTTCTTGGGATTGACTGAATCCCTAGTGGGTCTGTTCCAGAATGCTAAAACAATACGGAACAATTGCTCCTTACGGTTTGCCACCAGAGTGGCAATACTCCTGAGACAAAGTGAAGAACTGTCCACAAAGGCACATATGGGAGATCACATGGCCATGCCGGGACAAATGTGGACTTTCTCAGCAACGCATGCTGGTTTATTATGTGAAAAGTCGTGGGGAGCCCCTGTTGTCAGAACAGTGCATCACCTGGTGGAATACCTCAGTTATGTAACCACAGGATCACCCAACTGCCTCGGATGCAATTCTCTGAACAAAGTGACGGATTAAGTTACGGTTTGCTACCCCTAAGTTTTTGTCCAGAATGTAGAAACTAGAAGACCTCTCGCAGCATATCTTGGATCCCGTACCACAGAAAGTACCAACCTGTTCCACCCCTTGGAAAAAGAGTCTGTAGTTGCATTAACTGATCGAGCTGCCAGATTGCGATCCGCGATCAATTGGTTTGTCGACCCGACGGATAGAGTTGCAAGGAGCATCTTAAAAGCCTTAGTGCTATAACGGAAGAAGACTGAAAGAAGGAAGGCACCAACTTTTCCCAAACCGGATGTGCTCTTCATCGCTTTTACTGTACGAGGGAGAGCAATAGTGGCTTTGTCTCAATCAGCCCAACACCCTTGACCTACCTCATTGTAACTGCTGACACGATAAAGAATTTATCGCAAAAAAATCATGACTTTATGTACCAGTCATCCCTCATCTATGGGGAGACTGCGAGCAATGAGAGAAATCTAAGGCTGCAAGGCCATTCATATTCTCATCACTTCTATGTCAGCTACCTGTGTTGCATCCGCCCTATTTATGATGTCAAATTATCCAGCACATTCAGGTACTACCCTCCTGATCGTTCTGACATCACCAAGAGTATGTGTGGCATGCCGCACTTCTGGACCAAGAGCAGATCTGGCATCCCTTGTGTATCCACATGAGAATAGTTTCCACATCGGAACTGCACAGGGCCTTATGTTCGGAATTCTAACGGTAGACCGGAACACTGATGTTAATGAAGGATCTGTTTCCTAACATCATTGGTCAATCTTTGACGGTCAGTTCCTGCCTCAAAGGAATTCTGAGAGGGTTGTACTTGGCAGCGAGTTACAAGACCACATATTATGGTCTGCCAATCAACTCAAGCGTCCATAGGACCTCCTAGAAGGAGCCGTCCTAAAGTTAATACATCATTTGTCTAGACAACCTGGTCTCTCAACCCTCATGACCCACCCAGTTCTTTTAAATGAACTTAAGGGAAGACGCAAAATCGAAAAGTCGCAATTTTCTGAAAACATTTCACTTTTTTTCGGCTGTGTTGCCGACCTTGGATTATAACCTTTCATTTCTGAAAATATCAAGCTGAAAATCGCACAAGAAATTATCTAAAAATGTGTCCAAGTGAGTAGCGGTGACGCGAGAACCGGAGCAAAAGTTGTGAAAATTTGTGTGGTTTGCGTCCTTCTGTCGCGAAAACGACGCGCCACCCGCCATTTGCAACCGTGCAGGCGTGCAGCATTTGCCGTCTCCTCCACAATCCACAGGCAGATAGTCTCGTATATTCGTGAAGAATAAAGGAAAAACGAGAAAAGTAACTCGTATGCCGAGCGTTTTTAATTTCGCGGCATGCAGCGCAAAGCCGCCATTGAACGGCACCATGCTGCATGCACGCCGCCGTCCAATGGTGCTGGAAGAGATTGGAATACTTCCTTCACAAGATTTGGCCATGCGTGGTAACCAGTGTGATCAAACGCGCATCAAGAAAATGAACATCAAGCAAACAGCGGAAGCAAGGGCACACTGTCGCAGCACAGTGAAGAGGGCTCGCATTGAGGAAGCAAACCGCAAGAGCCAGGAGGGACAAAGTAATTAAGCTGGAGGGTTTTAGAAACTTTCAGTGCATTTTGTCATTGTGGCCAAATTTAATGTAAATAGAGTGGCATTTCAATGAATACAAACTTCACAAACTTTCAAACTTGTTTTCCTCACTTTCACATTTTTGAAAATCACGTTTTCCGGGTAGCCTTTTGTGAACTTAGTGTTAACCTATAGTAACGAAATTTGGTACACATGTTCTTGAAGACATGTAAAGTGCTGATATCTACTTGAAATTGAATTTTCTACCAGCATTAGTTATGAAACTTCTCATTTATTGTTTCAAGGAAGACTGAAAATAATTAGTTACAGAGCACAATCTTGTTTTGCATAATTCTAGTGTTTTTGTGCAAAGTGTGGCTAGATATCAGCACTCTGCAATCTCCCAAGAGTCAAATAAGATACAGCGCGATACTTTTCTTGTAAATTTAGTACATCAAAAAGTTTCCGGAAAAAGTGCTACTTTTTGCATTGTGTATTACATAACTCGATAACTATAGTAGCTAGATGAGAACTAAATACATAGTTGGAATCTGCATGAAAAACTATATCAATGGCTGAAGTTTTATGTCTCTAGAACAAGAAATAAACAAACAGTTTTTTCGAGGAGTTCTGAATGTCAACGTGAAGAGATTCATCAAAGCGCGGGTAAACGGCGGGAGTAACTATGACTCTCTTTTGGGGGCAAGGTTGGCGAGTCTGTCCGATGGCTTCCTGGGCTACCTGGAACACCTGTATCGCTCGTCGAACACTGTGTTGTGCTTCCAAAATTCGGAACTGCTGGTGCAACCAACGGCAGGTGTCCGTCAGGGCGATCCTTTGTCGCCCTTACTGTTCAATTTTGTATTAAATTAATGGCTTCAGGGCCTCGATGAGAGCATCAGTTTTGTGAGTGGTGACCTTAGGGTCTCGGCGATGGAATTCGCCGATGATTTACTCATTATGGCTACAACGCCACAGGGCCTACAAGAAAGGCTGGAAAGTCTGATGAATTTTCTCATCCCACGGGGACTTCAGATAAATGTGACAAAGTAATTTACTTTGGCTCTTGTGCCATCAAATAATAGGAAGGTGAATGTGGACACCTCACAAAATTTTACGGTGGGGGGGCGTTGCTTCACCAACGAGTGACACCGCCTCAGTGTGGAGATACCTGGGCCTCCAGTTTACGGCAATGGGAAGAAAGGCAATGCCGCTGGAGAGAGAGCTGGCTGAGCTCTTGGGTAGGGTCTCGAAGGCCCCATTAAAACCTCAACAGAGGCTAGTGATTTTGAGGTTTTACCTCATTCCGTGCCTCCTAAACAAGTTGGTGCTAGGATCCTGGTCGCAGAAGCTCTTGCTGCGGCTAGACAAGATGATCAGAGCCACAATGAGAAGGTGGTTGGCACTGCCGCACGGTGCTCCGATGGCATATTTCATGCCGAGGTTTCTGAGGGTGGGTTGGGCGTCCCTTCATTGAGGACGACCATAGCAGGGATGCAGTTGCGGAGGCTGGCTAAGCTGTCCCAGTCTACCCACCCTGCCTGTAGAGAGGCCTTGAAGACCAGGCTGTTAAAGAATTTGGTACAAAGAGCGAATATGGCCGCGAAGTATCGAGGTAAGGAACTTTTCACAAAAAAAGCAGTGTCCAGCTTTTGGGCAGAGCTTCTCCATCACAGTGTGGATGGGGCTGCATTGAAAAATTGCAAAGATGCCCCCTATGCCCAAGCATGGGTAAGAGATGGAACGCACCTGTTATCAAGCAAGCAGTTCATAAACTTGGTAAAGTTGCGGATAAATGCATTCCCGAACCTAACCCGTACAAAGAGAGGCCAAGGTGGCACTCCAACGGGATGTAGAGCGGGCTGTCTTGCCCCTGAGTCCCTGCGGCATTTACTTCAAGCATGCCACCGGACGCATAGTACCAGATTGCAACGCCATGACGGGATGGTGGCGTACTTGGCTGAAAGGCTCAAAGAGGTTGGATGGGAAGTGGCAATCGAGCCAAGAATTGAGACGGATAAGGGCACAGTGGAGCCTGATCTTGTCCTCAAAAGGGAGGGCCAGTCAGTCATTGTTGATGCCCAGGATGTGGGCACAAGGTTGCTCTTGCATGAAGCTCATCGCCACAAAGTGGCAAAGTACAGCTTTCCTGACCTATTACAAAAGATTCAGGTTACACCCTCTGACCCCCATGCTCAGAAGACCGGCCACGTCATCGGCTTTGACAGCAGTTCCATCCTCGATAGAGAAAGAAACTGGAGAAAGCGACTCTTAATAGAGTCTTGGCACATACAAAATACGAACAACAACCTGAACCGAACCACCGGAACGCTGCCAAGCAGCTACTTACACGGGCTACGATGCGCCACGCGCAAAAACAGAAGAAGAAATCAATGCTAAGAGAGAAGAAGAAAACAACGACGGGTTGCTACCTTTGGGCCCACATATAGTCACCCGTGATCAAGGAGCCGAGCCGGCTTCGAAACGTCAGGCACATCGAAGAAATCGGTTAGAGTGGATACAAAGTACCCTGTCTTATTACTTACCTAACCAGGCGGAGTTCCGCCGAAATGTTTACTTTTAAGTAATACAACAGATTTCTTAATTTACATAATAAACAAAGCACTTGTCATTTGATTATGAAAGTCAATTACATTTTATGTGTAGAACTTCATAACAAAAAGGGCATGCCAGCAAAACTTAAAAACAATCCCGCCGAACTCATTAAGGTTCTTCCCGAGCTTCCATCCACTGCTCCTGCCAACTTAGTTCTAATTTACTCACATCTATATAAAAGTCATAGCTAAATAAATGAGTTGGCATAAATAAATAAACATATGGAAGAGCAATACGGAAATATCCTTGCTAAATCTCGATTTGGAAAACGGTACCGCCAGGATATCGTAGATCTATCATTTATACGAGCCGAAGTTGCATTCTGGACTTGTGACGCGTCTCGCTTTGGAGGACCCCTTAGCACGGGGGTGCACCGTGGCGAAGCAACATACGCAAAATCGCAATGCTTACTAAGAGAGTTTCGCTTTTCTGCAGTACACCAGTGCGCGAGGAGAAGCGCACTCAACGAGACTAACTAATACTTCAGCACAACAGACGACGAACATAAGAATTATTGCGAAACTTCCGAGTACTGTCAGCCTTTCATACAAAATGCGATCGAATAGTACTTTATTCAAGACGATAGTCAAAAGTTTTGAGTACTCACATAAGCATATCGTAACGGTCCGGCTGGTCAGCGAGGCCTGAGCTTTTATATTTTCAGTATTATTAAAGTGAAATTAAGTTATGGCGCAACATTGGCGCAAATCCCTCACATTTTAGCAAAATGTAGCAGGATGTCGCAGGGTAAGCACATTGGCGCAGTTTGGCAAATGGCGCAGCAATCACATCACTGAGATGATAGTACAGGTGGCAGTGGTACCAACCGCCCAGCCGAAGTTCTTCAAACCCCATTCAGTTCCTTTTGCCTGGCTTCCAGGAGTGGACGAAGCCCTGGACAAGTTGATCAAGCAGGGCATTTTCGAACCAGTTCGGCATTCCAGAAAGGAGACACCAATAGTACCCCGTGGTCAAAAAAGACGGCTCAGTCCGAATCTGCGGGAACTACAAGAGTACTATGAATCAAGTTGTGCGAAGGGAAACCTACCCTTTGCTCACCCTGGAGGAGTTGTTTGCTAAATTGGCAGGTTGTGCCAAGTTTTTGAAGCATGATTTGAACCAAGCGTACCAGCAGCTGACAGTTGACCGTGAGACTGCTGACATTCCCACCATTACCATACACCGTGGGCTTTTCAGGGTCACACGTCTGCAGTTTGGAGGGGCTGTGGCAGTTGCTATTTTCCAAAAATACATGGAAGAGCTGCGGCAGAGTCTTGAAGGCAAGCAAGTTTTCCTCTGACATCCTGGTAAGCGGTAAAGACTACTTGGAGCACAACACCCGTTTGCAAGCAGTACTTCAGTGAATACGAAACGATGGTGAGCGGCTGAACCAAGACAAGTGTGTCTTTTGTATGGATGAAGTTGTATACCTCAGATACAAGGCCAAAAAGACAGGAATACAGCCAACCAATGACAAGGTCAAGGCTATTGTCAAGGCTATTCATGAAGCACCAGAGCCGAAGTGCAAGAAGGAGCTACAAGCGTTCCTGGGGGCTCTCAAATTCTATAACAGGTTCCTACGAGGGGCGGCACACGCTCTGGAACCCTTGTACAGGTTGCTGGACAACGGCAGTAAGCGGAGATGGATGACGCGGGAAGCGGAAGCTTCCCAGCGTGCCCAGCATCTGTTGCAGTATTCAGACGTCCTCACTCACTACAGCATCAAAAAGCCGTGAGCCATGGCCTGTAATGCCTCTCCATACGGCCTGGGAGTGGTGCAGAGTCACGTCGATGAAGAGGGCCGGGGAAGTACCGATAGCCTATGGCTCTTGAACACTGACAGCAGACAGACCGCGAAGCTTTGGTCGAATTGTGACCGACCACAAGCCTCTGCTGGGACTCTCGCACCACGGAAAGCCTATGCCTTAAGTGCTATCACCGAGGATGCTGTGGTGGTCATTAATGCTGTCTGCATACGACTACCAGCTTGAGTACAGGCTAGCAGCACATCAGCTCAGGAATGCAGATGCACTAAGTCGACTGCTCCTAGCAGCAAAGGAAAACCCACCGGACGAGAGATTTTTGTAAATTTAAACGCTAGAGAATGCACCAGAGATCCCTTGGGATGCGCAGATTGCCAGTTACACCCGCAACGACCCAACTTTATCCCGAGTTCGACATTGGGCAGTGGTGGGATGGCCTCAATTTAAGCTGCCCGAAGAGTTCAAGCCGTTTATTCAACGAAAGCACGAGTTGTCTGAGTATTGAGGTTGTCTTCTGTTGGGGAGTAAAGTTGTCACTCCGGGACAAGCAAGAGACAGAGTCTTGAAGCTGCTACATACTATGCCCCCAGAAATTGTCCGCATGAAGGCACTGGCCAGAAACACGGTCTGGTGGCTGGGCATAGATCAAGACGTTGAAAGAAAGGTCTGAGCCTGCCTACCTTGTCAAGAGACAAGGCCACAACCAGCCCGTGCAACGCTGCGTCCATGAGAGTTTGCCAAGAACCCATGGTCCAGAAACCACATAGATTTTGTGGGGGCCCTTCCAAGGCAAAGCTTTTTACTGGTTGTGGATGAGCACTCAAAATGGCTGGAGGGTATCCAGCTAGCATCCATGCCCTCAGTGACAGTATGCCAGAAGCTATGTGCACTATTTGCAATGCATGGTGTCCCAGACACTGTGGTCTCGGACAATGGAACTCCTTTTGTCTCGCAAGAATTTGCAGAGTTCATTGAGAATAACCAGATCCGTCATGTCAAGGTGGCACCCTACCATCCATCCATCATCTAATGGACAGGCGGAGCGCATTGTCAAAGAAATGAAGCAAGTCCTAAGGCGCATGAGCGGTGAAGACATGGCCACAAAACTCGCACGTTTTCACTTAAGTCAGCATGTTCTTCCACACTCCATGACAGAAGAGAGCCCTGCTAAAATGTTGATGAATAGAAGACTTCGTACAGCGCTCAACCAACTTCCCCGGATCTGCAAGCGGAGATGGCGGATCAGCAGGAAAGACTTGCGCAGCAAGAAAGTTAAGGTGTGCGACGTTTCAAGCCACAAGAGTCCGTCTTCATTTGCAACAATCTAACAGGCCCCAAGTAGCCACCTGGTGTCATCGTGGAGATCACTGGTCCTGTGTCAATTGATTGTCAATTAGTTGTCAATTAATTTTGTACTAATATTCTTTTCAGAAAATGTTCGGGTCACATAATCTTAAACGGGTGGACGACCTCTCCCGTCCTCCAAGAGTGGATATGCAGGGTCTGGGGACCTAACATCGACAACATGAGAAGACTCCTCATGCTGGACCAGGCGCCGATTCTTAAAACTGAGGCTGATCGAGAAGCTCTCTATGCCAGGGACACAGATGTAGCCCCGATACCAGACGGCTGCACATCAATACTGCAACCCAACGACGTCTCGGAAATGAAACCGTTCAAGGATGCGTTGCGCGAGCATTGGGCCGTGCTCTTCTGGGCGGGCAAGCTAACTTCAAAGGGAAATCCAAAGAGGCCGTCCAGGCAGAACGTCGTAGACTTTGTGGTGAAGGCGTGGGCCTCCCTCTCCGAGGACACGGTGCGGCAGTCCTTCAAGAGGTGCAGCA
This sequence comes from Ixodes ricinus, assembly GCA_037355805.1. Classification (NCBI taxonomy): domain Eukaryota; kingdom Metazoa; phylum Arthropoda; class Arachnida; order Ixodida; family Ixodidae; genus Ixodes; species Ixodes ricinus. The sequence continues at coordinate 180,900 of JAZHYW010066798.1, forward strand.
TTTCAACGAGCCTCGATGGAACGGAAGACGACGAACTCAATGACGGTTTGGCATCGGTGAAAATGCGGCAGAGGCAGGACCCGGGAAGCACAAGAGCATGGTAGAAGTGGCCTTCGACTTCATTTCTGACAGCAGCAGTGATGTTTCCTTCAATGGATTTAGCGACGAGGATTAGCGAGAATAAAGGCACAAAGAAATCTGCAGTTTCTCGTATTTTTCGTGGTTTTTCGAGTAGACTACCAAAACATGGCCTACCCCACTTTTTGCTACAATTACCTCTGGCAAAAGGATGGGCAAGCATTCGGGATTTTACGGTAAGCAGAAATACAACAAAATTATTATATCGGAAGACTTACAATATAATGCTTCTTATGTACTTTTATTATCATAAAATAAAATATTTTTAAATAGTTTCAGGCCAAAAAAGCTAGGACACATCAACCATATTCATAGAATTATTAAGTCAACTTAAATCCTAGACAATGATTTGAATCTTTTTTTCCAAAGAACACCTTCTATTTTTATTTGATAAAAAATCATTACATCTTAGAAATCACTATTTTTTATTTTAAAAATATATTAATTACGTCAGTGTTTCTAATTTGGCGATTTTTGGAGCAATAAAAAAGAATGTTAGCCTTCAGTCTCGGACAATACATATGTATACAAATATAGCTCCAAGCTTCTACAATAAAATATCAAAAATTTAGAAAAGTACTTTTTTTTTTAATTTAAGACTTTTTTTTTTCTTTGGACATTTAGACATGATCTGGCGTGGCGCTTTTGAGCAGGCTAGCTGCATGACAGAAAAAAACCGTGTGAATGCATTTCAAGTGGTGAAGACAATAATACTATGGATCAGGGGTGCACAACTCAAAAATTACACGGGCCAAAAAAATGTTTATTGTTAACTGATCGGGTTTTCAATATCTGGCATCATCGCACTGGTTGCCGTCTTGAGCAGATCTCGCAGTGTCACGTCTGCAGGCCGCACAAAAAGTGCTCGCGGGCAGCATCTTGTGCACTCCTGCTATGGATTGTAGCGAGCACCCATTACAAGTTATTTTATTGATCTTTAGAACATCAACAGTGATGCGTTGTAGTAATAGAACCTTTACCGTTCATTTTCAATGGGCGCTCGGTAAAGCAGACGGAGGATCTGATGCGAGCGCCAGCTGGTATACCGCAATCCCACTAATGAGTGAAAGGTAACCGAAACTAAATTTGTGAGAATTTCTTAAAACGACATAATTGGTCTTAACAGTCCAAAGACAGAATATAAAGAAAAGTTTTCCCAGGCTTTATTTAAATTGATGCACGCCACGAGCAACAAACACTTGCAGGCAGAGGAATTTTTTTTTTTACAAAAGGACGAGCTAAACTTTTGGCAGACATTAGTTTTTGGACGTCTGATAAAAATGCGAGCAAGGAAACACGCATCATTCAAAAGCACTGTAAAGTGAAAGAAAACTGATCTCGATTTTAACAGGATGCCACGGTCCAAGAGATGAGCTGATCTGTTTCGTTTACAGAAGTTTTGTTGTGGAATGAGGGTGATCACCTCAAAAGTTTCATCCACAGTTCAGTATTTGAAGCTTATAGTTGGAAACTACCTATGCGCGAAATGCAACATACGTGTGCATGACAAAATCAAGAACATTCAGGCTGCAAGTTCACAGCTGTCACCGGGTCAGTTGAGCGAACACGAGGGGAACTTTTCTACAGATGGAACGTCGGCTGAGCCCAATGCAAACTTTGAATCCTTGAATGCTTCGTTGTCTGCCGTAGGGGAAGCCAAAGTTACCCTTAAGAGGTCCTAGAAACAACGGCAAAGCTACGCTAAGAAAAAAGCTAAAAAGCATGCAGAACACTTTTTCGGCAAAGCTGTATAGAAGCTTAAACATTCATGTCCCAAGTACAACTTGCGCTGAGACCCTTGTGGACGACAACCTAAACCTTCTCTGCGAGTCGAGTTGAAAAAAAAAATTCAGGAATGAAACTTCAAGAGCTAAAAAAACTGTATATTTTGATTTTTGCACTGGCACCATAGGAGTATGTTGCAAGTGGCCGATTTCTTTGGTGCAACAAAATGGATGGTGCGCGAAGCTAGGAAGCTCCACAAGAATGGCGGAGTACTTTCGGAACCAGACGCCAAAAACGTACCAAAAGACCTCCATTAGGAAGTTTTATGGGGACGACACAGTAAGCTACAGCATGCCAGGGAAAGAAGACGTCATTTGCGGAAAACAAAAACAGTTAATGCTAATTAATCTAAAGGAGGCTTTTCTTCAATGGAAAAGCCAATGCCCAGACGCACAGTGCAAATTTTCCAGTTTTGCCTCATTGCGACCACGGTGGTGTGTGTTATCAGGATCACCAGGCACACACACAGCTTGCGTTTGCTCCAATCACCAGAACATGGAGCTCCTGCTACACGCTGCAGGAGTAAATGTCAACTACAAGGAGCTACTATGTTCTGCTGTACGAAGAATGGAGAACGAAGACTGCATGTTAGGCCGATGCTTTTCCTGTCCCGGCGTGGAAAGACTTGGAACTTTATTGGATGACAATCTTCGTAGACTGCAAGCCGCCGGAACCATAAAATTCAAGAGGTGGATCTCCAGAAACCGCACTACACTTAAAACAGTGGAGCTTTTATCTGAGGAGTTTGTGAACCACCTCACCAGTCAGCTGTTGTCTTTGAAGCCCCATCACTTCGTTGCCAAAGAACAGTCGAGTTTTTTACGGAAATTGAAGCAGAATTCACTCAAAACTCAAGCCACCTTTCTAATAGATTTTGCTGAAAATTACAACTTTCGTGTGCAAGACTCTCCCCAGTCCTTGTACTGGAGTGCAACTCAAGCGACCATTCACGTTGTATATTACCGGGCGCAAGGCGAAAAGGAAATTCGGCACCAAACCTTCACAATAATTTCTGATGACCTAACACACGATAATGCAGCCGTGCATTTGTTTCAAAGGAAGGTGATTGAGCTCTTACAATGCACTCAGAAAGAAGTAACAAAAATTCATTACTTCACAGATGGTGCAGCTGCACAGAACAAGAGTAAGAAAAAGTTCATCAATCTCTGCTTCCACCATGAAGATTTTGGCCTTGAGGCAGAGTGGCATTTCTTTGCCACATCACATGGAAAAGGTCCAGTTTTTTAAGGTAGGAGGAACCTTAAAGAGACTGGCTACCAAAGCAAGCCTCCAATGCCCTCTCGATGACAAGACTTGCATGCCCCGAGAGCTGTATCAATGGGTAGTGGGAAGCCTTTGCAGTGCAAAAACCCATCCGGGTATCTAAGGACAACATCAACCCTGAACGAGAGAACCCCGCAAGCCGCTACCAAAATGCGAAAGGCCTTCCCGAAACAAGGGGATTCCACACTTTCATCCCGATTTCCCTAGTAGAAGTGAAAGCAGGGGTGACATCATCAGCGAGAAACAAGCTAAAATATTTAGTCAACAAAATAACAGTCCCGAGTAACTAAAGATCGTGGCATGTGTTAATGTTGATAAATATATGAAGGAGAAAATGTTCTGTTTGTTTATGGCTCCTTTTTACGTTAAACACGTGAAGACCCGTTTATGAACTTCCCAGGCGCTGAGGTTCCATTACGGCCTTCTGAGCACAAGGCCGAGGGTTTGAACCCTGTGTTCTCTTCCCAAGGAGTCTTTGGTGTGTCGCTGAGGGCTCACTACGGGCTAGTCCTAATGTTCCAGCCATTCATGGGTAATTGGACACAAATAATAGGTGAAATATTAGTTTATCTCTTGTTCACTTACTTGACTCCATCTAAACCTTACTTAGAGTCATAACAATTTTTTTAGTAGGTGTGTTTGCTTTAAATTTGCAGGACTGTTCAATCTTTGTATTATAGGAAGATAAATTGTCGCTACCCAACTCTGCGGGGGCGTGGGCGATCCAGTAGCCATTTGGAAACAACTTGTCCAAACATGGGAGTCCAGGAATTTGCCGGACGACGACATGTCTTTGCTCCTCCATGAGCAGAGAGCACCGCCGATGGTAGCGTTAGCCTCTCCTCTGGACCTGCAGATGCTCCACTTGCAACGGCACCTTCGAGTACTGCCCTGCCCTATTCACTCAGTTGTATGCCATTCACGGCTTCGTACATGGGGAAGCAGTATCATTGCTTGCGGCGTTTCTGCCTGGCAAGACCTCCGCTGTGTACGACAAACTTTTCGAAGTCGTGAAGTACGCCCTGAATCGTCTCTTTGGATCCACTGGAGCACTACAGGTCGTCCATTTTGATTTTGAAGCGGCTGCCACCACAGCCTGCCAGAGAATGTTTCCTGGCGTGATGACAAAGGGGTGCCTCTTTCACTTTGGTCTTTGGTGTGTCGCTCATAGCCCAAGCGTCTCACAGCATAATACTCCAACCTTTTCTTTTTTTCTTCCAGTTATAAACTATTCGACATAAAGTAAGCCCTCATATACTTTGACATTTTAATACATTCGTATAACAGACCCTGTCATATAAAACAAAAAAAAAGCTTTATTAACTACATAAAATTATTTTAGGCGTCATAGAATACTGCACACGTGAGTACATCTTCGAAACTTTTTGTCTGAAGAAATTGATATCTTTTTAGAATAAATTCAATTCCCTCGCAGACCCCTCGACCCGACCCTACGGGTCAGGAGACCGTGCCACAAATATTCGCGAGATCTTCAGCAAGTGACTCACTTCTTTGTATGACGCATACCAAGTCAATAGTAAAAAGAAAAAACAAAAAACAAGGAAGGAAACCAAGGACGAGGAAGGAAACTTTCTGCCAACAAAGTATCATTCCAATAAATTCGTTAAATGTTAGTTTTTTTTTTTTGTTGTTTTTTTTCCATATCACAAAATCTGCATGCTCTACTCCGCAAGCAAACATTTGACCTTGGACTTGATAAAAAATAGGCATGATCTTTTTGCAGGATCAGATCACCATCTTCAATCACTTAAGACTCTATCTGCTTTAACAAGTCCTTTTGTGAGCAAGTGTCGCCATCTATTGTTGCATAGTACAAATATTTATACTGCCACCTGTCGTACATTATGATAAATATATCATTGTTGTTTTATCTAACATGGCGCAGTCAACATAACGAGCCTTTGTTCGCCGTGAAATAATTCGGCAAAAGCTGCAGAAAAATGTAAAGCAACTCAACGAAACCTGAACAACGAGGCGCCGAAGTACCCCGCCTCCCGCAAATCATGGAAGTCGCCATCGCAAAGTGCGTAAACGTTTCGCATCGTTGCATTTTCGCAAGCCACCGCCGAAGCACACTTTCCTGCCAGAACCGTTACGAAAAAACAGCAATGCTAATCCTTCAAGCTCCCGCTCGCAAGAAGGACTTGGTGCTCGGACATTGACAACTCGTCAAACCACCCTGCTAACACTCACCAAGACTCCAATGACTTCGTGAAACTGCAAGTATGTGACACCTTTTCTGCTCGTAGTCATCCATGCTAAGCCTCACCGACATAACCGCCAAAAATAAAACCGGCAGACATCCAAAGTTTGACCAACATCGTAGCTCAACTCGCTCTAACAGTACAACAGTTGGCCGAAAGCCAAAGACAACCGGTATAAATTACATCAACGGCAGGCACCGTGAATGTGATTCCCAAATTCACCGGTGATCTGTTGGACGACGCTAAACAATGGACCCAAAAAGTGGAACAGATCGCAGCTCAAGTGTTATGAACCCCCGCACTAACGCTCCTGAACGCTACATCTCGACCCTCAGGCCCTGCAGCCAACTGGCAGAAGACAAACGGAAAACGCCACCACGAGTGGGAAGTGTGGTAACAAGCTCTCATTGAACGGTTTCGACGCCGACTTTCGATGAAGGACTTCATCGAGCTACAGGCAAAATGACACAGAGGAGGAAAGAGACCCTGGTCCAGTACATTTTCGAGAATTTCGTCCTCCTCAAGAAGTCTCCGTATCCCCTGAATGCATGTCGATGATTGTCGGAGACATCAAGGACACAAAGTGGTCAATCCCACTCGCTTCACACGTCTACTCCTGCGTGACAGAATTGGCAGACAGAGCAGCAGCGCTCGACTCGCTGCGGCAATCGGAAACAGAAGGAAGCAACAACAAGAAAGACACAGGAAGAGAGAAGCCGTTCCTCCACAAGTTCGACCCAAAGTCAGGTCACAAGACCGAAGGTCTGCACTGCTGGAGATGTGGAAAGAAGGGGCACATCTTGCATTAGTGTCATCTTCCACATCCAGAAGCAGGTAGTGCACTCGCAGCACCAGCCGACGGTGAAACTGCAACATTGACACACCAGAGGAAACGCCGCCCCTCCCAGCCAAAGTGAGCCACCCAAGACGTGCTACAAGACGTCCATGTCACCTTAGGGGCTCTGACACTGACTTTTGAACAAAAGAAGAAGAAGCTCGCAACGTCTCAAGGGCCATGTGCCAGTGTTTTTGTGCTAATTAGCCGTTTCTCGCTTCTTTTTTAAGGGCCATATGTGAGCAAGTGTCGCCATCTACTGTTGCCTAGTAGAAATATTTATACTGCCACCTGTCGTACATTATGATAAATAAATCATGACTGTTTCATCCAACACTTTAAAGGTAAGGCTCTTACAGAATAGGTGCAATGATAAATAAATCATGAATGTTTTATCCAACACTTTAAAGGTAAGGCTCTTAAAGAATAGGTGCAATTCACTTCAACGGTTTTCAGTCCGCAGCAGCCACACCTCATCAGAAGGTCTGGTGTTGCACCAAAAAATGGCGATTCCCTTGATATGAACAGGCCAGCCTCTTGGAAAGTTTCATTTATGTGGGCTGCTGCTGCGAGGATTTTGTAGCTTGCAATGGCATTGTGAGGGGGGTGCCATGGGGCCCGGCCCCCTCCCCGAAATCTTCCATTTTGCTGGGACCTCCTCTCCTCCCTCCCCCTTATCCAGCATTTTGTCATGGACGGCGCCCCCCCCCCCCCGAAACAAAATCCTGACTACGTGCTCGGCTTGGGGATAGGTAGCACGTGTAATGAAAGATCGCACTGGAAAGCCCACTGATCGTGGAATCAATCACCCGCCCCTGCCCATTTCAATCTAGATGAGCATCGTACTGGCGTGCTGTCATGTATCACTGTTGCGTGATGTGCGCTAAAGAAGTCAGACTAGCAGCGATATACTGCACTGGCTTTCATCTCAAACGAAGACACCAGACTCCCTCGGTGCTAACTAACTTCTCGCTGTCTAAACATACACACAACAGAATTACAATTGATGGCTCCATTAATCTGCACTTATTAAACGTTGCAAAAAAAGACTAACGTGCCCATTAGTAACCGACTTGAGGTTCCGCAACTTTGTCGCAAAGCTGGCACATACCTGCAATCAACTTAGGCCCATCCTTTGTGATGCCTCAATGTACATTATCACTGCCGCACATTATATCGCACTGCATTATCATTATCTCCCCCTAGACGGGCCTCACAGGCATTCATTGTACGGGCTGCAAGCCTCTCTGTGGCGCGTGCGCTTACGAGAAAAAATGAATAGATATCTACCTACAAACGAATATTTTGGTTGTATGCGTGACATCAGTGAGAGGGGTCGTGTTCCTTGATGACACGGGGAAAATATCGATGCTTGCAAGTGCTGCCGAAACCAGATTTTCACGAACAGTAAGAATAGATGCCATGCATAATAGGGTGTTTAAATGCCCATTCACACAGTTGCGTTTTAGTGTGTTTGACAGCGCTGCGCCGAGAAACGAAAGCGATTCACTGGCACATCTATGCTTTGTATGAAGCGTGGAATTCAATTCAAGGGTAGCTTGGCACGCGACATACGAAGCAGGGATATCCTGGTTTTTCGCAGCCGCAACGCTGTCAAACACACCCAAACGCCACTGTGTTTACGGGACTTTAAAAGAGCGTTACCGCTTGCTACCGCGGCCATGGTGTACTGCTCCTGGTGCGCTTTGCAGAGCATGCATCGAAGTATAACAGCGCGAGCTCCCGGTTGCACTGCCGCTCTGGGCGGTTGCGGGATCGCTATGCTCATGCCCAAGTCAAACGAGAGTGACCAATAGAAACAACCAACACCGACAAGCCTCAAGCAAATGACTCACACGCGTGAATGTATCTTTGGCAGGCTTGCAATTGCTCGTGCTTACTTCAAAAGCACCGAGAGACAAGAAGCCTGTCAAAGATACCTTTTGCTTGTGTGCTTTATTTGTGTATGTACTGAAGATGCCACCTGCACAGGTGGCGAAACATCTGTACCTTTTGTTATGAATTTGTTATGTTAAGTCAGAGTAAACCTTTTCAATCGAGTATGTTTATACATGCAAAAATATTCGAAAAGCCGGGACTCACGATCATCAAAGAAACTGCGCCGACTTTACATAACAAGATAAACAATGTAATTAAACGTTTTGTTTCCCATGCAGGAAACATCAGTGAAACCTTCAAGCAGGAATGAGCGAAAAAACTTCAACGCAGGTTCGTGGAATTATGGCTCATCCGGAGTGACTCATCAGCCTGCAACTCCAACCGCGGCCCCCTCCCGATGTGAACGCGGACTTGCTTAAATAGGACCGTTGTAGTTTTTTCGCTCATTTCTGCTTGAAGGTTTCACTGATGATGTTTTCCGCATGGGAAACAAAACGCCTGATTAAATTGTTTATCTTGTTATGTAAAGTCGGCGCAGTTTCTTTGATAATTATGTTTATACAGCCTGAAGTTAGTCTGTCTCAACTGGTGACTTGTGCTGTGTTCTTCTCGGTCTTGTGTCTCGTCTGCTGCTGACTTCTGCTGTGACTTGTCCTTTCCTGACTTGTGCTGTGACTTGTCCTTTGCCGACTTGTGCAATGACTTGTCCTGTGTCCTTTTCGTTCTTGTGTCTCATTCTTTGCACTTCAGTGTTTATAATGGTGACTTGTCTCTCAGCGCTAGATGAGCAATTTAGACAGTGCAGTACAACAGCTAGCCTGTGGTTTTGAACGTGCACCACGCAGTAGTGATACACGACCGCACGCTGGTACGATGCTCATCCAGAACGAAACGGGCGGGGGCGGGTATTGATTGCTTCATTTGCTTGACGCTTATCGGTGTCGATTGTTTCGTTTTGCCGCTCTTGGGAACTAGGGTATAATAAACAACAACCATTTGTGTCCCTTTTTCCTCTTCCACTGGGAGGAATCTTTGTGCTTCTCCTTATTTGGACATGTCATCTTATTTGGTAGCGGAAGTGGACATCCAAAGGAAATATTCCTTCAGGGTACGGGAGTGCAAAATATAAAACAGGAGTCGCATGTAACGCTCAAGCTACGAACAGTGCATTTGGCAAGCTCTATAAACCCTTTCGAAAGTTTGACTTCTGTTGAAGGCTGTGAAATCCCTGCATAATTACGGATACAAGCGTGAGGTCTCTGTGTTCGAGTGCACATCAGCTGCAAGAGCATTCGTGCAGCGGGAGCGCAAACCAAAGGTACAAACTTGCACTTGCAACATTTCTGATTATCACCCAAAGTTTCAGATTCCCACGCTCAGCAATGTTGGTTGTTCCGCCATAGTGCAGTGGATCAGCCGACGTGCACGTCTTGTGAGCACGTTTGAGTACCACTGCTCTCAGCAGCCTTTGTGCCCTTTTATTCATCATGTAAGCACAAAGAGATGGGGAGGAGTTTGGAAGACGTCAGTGCCAACGGTCAACGAAGACTTCGCCCGAGGTGTACTCGCCGTAGGTATTGGCATTTCGCACGCGCAAGAACTGACTGCATGCCTCAATATTCCCTTCATGTCAACAAAATTATATGAAAAATGTGAGACCACTGTCGGGAATGAGGTAGCATCTGATCTTATGTGTTCAATGAAAGAAGCCGCCATTTATGAGGCGCAGCTGGCAGGTGAGAGAAGGGAAACTCCTGACGGTGAAGGATTCTGGAGAATCCCGGCAATAGTTGACAGGGGCTGGAGCAAACGTTCGTATGGCCACGATTACTCAGCCAACAGTGGTGTTGCAGTCATAATTCGTCGGTACAGTAAGCAGATTCTGCACATAGGAATCAAGAACAAATTCTGCACTGTTTGTCTGCGTGCGCTTCACAAGAACGAAGAACCTGGACCACACAAGTGCACAAAAAATGGATATCAGCCTCGACAGCCATGGAGCGAGACATAATCCTTCAAGGTTTTAATGAAAGTGAAAAATTGTATGGGCTTCGATACACCACACTAATAGGAGATGGTGACAGCAGCGTCTAGACTACCGTGCTCTACTGGGGCAAATTAAGGCTATCTCGTGAAAAAAATAGAATGCGCAAATCATGTCGTGAAGTCGTACACAAAAAAGCTTTACGCTTTATCTAAGGACAGCAAATCTTTCCCCACAAAGAAAGGCATCGATGCCAGAAAACTGCTCACGATGTACAACATCTTCAATTCAATTCGACGCCATGCGGAAGCCGTGACAGCTGCCACTGCAGGCGCCGTAAGCGCCCTTCGTAGTCAACTGAAGAACTCTCCGTATCACGTGTTTGGAGTTCACAACAACTGTCCAGCCAATTTATGTCCGATGGAAACAGGAGATATAACAGACAGCACGGAGAAGACGAAAAAGGACAGGTTGCTCATCAGCTCGGGCCTTATGGTCAAACTCCAAAAGGCAGTTGACATTGTTGCTGATAAGGCAGACATCTTAGTCCTCGACAGAAAGAGGCTGGCTCGCCACCAGCCTATCTCTGGGCGTGTTTGCGTTCTCCACAGCTCCTGGGGGCGAGTTTGCGAACCAGTATTTAGACGAAGAGCAGACCGATATAGGACATAGGAAGTGCAAAACTGACGTCACGCGAGAGCGCCACGAACCATAAAGCACGTGCAGATACAACGGCCGCTTTAAAGAAACCATAAACACCGGGCAATTTGCAAGACGACGACAAGGACAAGAACAGTCACCCGTGATCAAGGGGCCAAACTGGCCTTGAAACGTCGGGCTCCGTATCAATTTTTGGTTAGAGTTTCCTTTCATTCATTTGTCATTCCTAACCAGGTGGATGTCCACCGAAAGGTTTACGTTTAAAACTGACGCTTTATTTTGTATTGTGTCTTTTTTATTTTTTAGCTTTAATTTGAGCACTAAAAAATAGACAATCTTTTTGCAAACCAACATTTACGTGCCCTGTTTCAGGTGCGTATACGTTTGGAATTCGAATTTTGTGAGGCGTGCCAAATGTGCTGGTCTAAACGGCCGCACCGCCACACCCTGAACTTTCTATCATTTCAAACGTAGTTGGAACTCCCAATCCAGTCGGAAATCAAAGCTTATTCTATGTTATGTAAGCCATTATAAGCTACGTCTATACTGGCTTGTATCTCGCGCCGCTTGTTGGCCGCTTCCGGCAGCGGCGGACGCAGGGCGAAGAAGATCTAGCTCAAGATTGGCAGCGAACAGCCCGTGGCCCGAGCCCACCTCAAGCACCCGACCTGCATGCGCAGCTGCGAGCATGCAACTCATTTGTTCCGGAAACATTCTGCGCCATCTATGAGGAAAAGGGTACAAATAAATAGCGGATGAATCCTCCTTAACCTGCACCCGCCGCACAAACCATGCCAGGCTGCGCCCTGTTGCGATTCATGTGACATCTGGTATTACCGTACGTGCGTCTACGTCTCACTGCCGGAGCATTGAAAACTGAGCTCCAGTGACGACCCGTGGTACTGTTTGGGCTGTTCCCTGCCTCAATTCGTGAACGACCAGTTCGACACGTCGGTGTCCTCCTCAAGAGTGCCCTCCACGGCGCCCATCTCCACTGCGCACAACGGATAACCAGGCTGCGCACCCGAAGTAACCACTTTTTTGGTATAGCAACTGCCGAAGTATTCGGAATAGGATTGTTGACTTCCAGCCTCATGTGTCCTCGTTGCCGCCAAGCTCTATCGTGCTGCTTACGGAGACTTGGCTTGATGCCAGTGTGGCCGACAGTGAGCTTGTTGACACGGACGCCTTCACCGTGTTCCGGAGGGAGAGGGGTAGCCGGGGCGGCGGTGTCCTACTGGCTTTTTTGTTTTTTGGCGTCAGTGTGTGTAACCCACTGCACAAACCTTGAACATCAGAGCCTTGAAGCACTTTTCGTGGAACTTCGCCTGCCCCACAGCACAACTTTGGTAGGCTGTGTTTACTGCCCTCCATCGAATCGGGATGAGTCATACAAGCTTCTCGACGCATCGTTACAGGCTGCCTCCTCCAGGATCTACGCGGACTACTAGTGTTCGGAGATTTTAATGTCATATAGACTGGGTCAATTAACGAAAGCGTGATTAGTCTGATGACGTCCTACTCGACATCACAACATTAGCTGGCCTCACGCGGGCCTGCTTTGGATCAACGTACACAATGCGCGACGGCACTCCCAGTTTCCTCGATCTTCTATTTGTGGCAGACCCGACCCGAATCGTCACATGCGAAACATCTGAAGGACTGCCCGGAGGTGACCACCCTGCATTAGAAGTCACATACGCTGCAGTACTGCCACGTAGGGGGCATCACGCACATACATTGTGGAAGTCTGACTAGACAGACCACAACCACCTCGCATGCTTGGCGCACCTTGCACCTTGGTGTATAACAACTGGAGAGGACTTTCTTGGCAACCTTGACTTGTGGTGCGATCTGGCTGGGGCAATTCAGAAGGCATGCGTGCCCTCCTCTACCCGTTCATCAAGACGGAAGTACTCCCCATGGATTAGTCCTGAGCTGACGAAGGCAGCAAAATTAAAGAGGGTTCTGTTCAAAAAAGCCTCTCGCTCGAACTGTACGACCAGCCTACAGATTGCCAAGGACCATCAACGTTCCCTGAAGGCAGCGATACACAAAGTGCACCGAACGTCAGCGCCCCAAGATCAAGCCTTCACAGAGCCCTGGCCCAGATGGTGTGGCTCTTGCTTTTTCACGATGATTGTGCAGCACCATCCTCATATCTCCTCCCACATTCTACAAGCCCTCTTCAATAAGGGCGCTGACACTGACACCTGGTGATGCACCTTAGTCACCCCCATCCGCAAGGGGAAGGGGAAACCAACAGACAATGCAAAGAACTACTGTCCAGTCTCCATAACCTCAATAATGTGTCGCACGTTCGAACATGCTGTGAACAGCTACCTGCTCGACTTCCCAGAGTTCACTGGTCACCTGTCAAATACGCAGCATGGCTTTCGACACAACCGCAGCTGTGAAACCGCCCTGGTAACTCTGAGTCACTTTGTGAGTAATAGCATTGACAACCACACAGAAACGGATCTAATCCAATTAGATCCGAGTAACGCTTTTGATACTTTGTGGTCTTGTGCTGGACTACAGTGTCCACAGCAACTACTGCAAGCTGTGCACCCTGGGACCAAAGCCAGGCACAGAGGGGTTTACAGAATGGATGGAAGAGACCGACCCGAGCAGAAGATTGCAGTGATGCAATGAAAGGCACCCGCAAAATGTTCCGAGCCCAACGAGCTCGACGATCCCAAGAAGCAGCTAGGCCTAACGAAAGGCGAAGAGCTAGACGGCTACCACTTGCTTGGTGTGTCCTGGATCGAAGCTTTAGTGAGTGCTTTGCTGTGCCCCGAGTGCGCAGGATCTTCTCTTAAACTGTTCGAGACCGGAAAAGGCGTCCTCCTTGTGTTTGTTGTCCTGTGCCCAACTTGTGGAGAAGTTGCAAGAGCTCCACACTCGGTGAATATTGGTGACACACGACAAAATGATCTCGCAGCGCGCATCGGTCTCTCGTCACGCGACTGTGGCGTGAGCTTCACGAAATTAACTCGTCTTTTTACTGGGATGAATATGCCACCGCCGATCTGTCTGAAGACATCCCAGAAAGTTGCCGCGAAGGTACACGATGCAGCCACGGCAGCTGCCGGCAATGTTATGAGGACCACTGCGCAGTCAGTGCGAAAAACGGAGAAAGCAAAAGACGGGGAACTCCTAGACGTGTGCATCACGTACAATGGAACCTGGCATAAACACGGCCACACGTCCGACTTCGGTGTTGGTGTCGCGATTGAAGTTAAGAGTGGTCTTGTGCTGGACTACAGTGTCCAGAGCAACTACTGCCAGCTGAGCACCCAGGGACCAAAGCCTGGCACAGAGGGGTACACGGAATGGATGGAAGACCACCGACCCAACTGCCAGAAGAACTAAATGGGTCTGCCGGTGCCATGGAAGTGGAGGCAGCCACTGTTATTTGTGGCCGTTCAGTCGAAAAACACGGTGTGCAGTACACCACTATGCTGTGTGATGGCGACAGCAAGGCTTTTCCAAGGTAGCTAGCTGGTCTTAAAGCGGTTATGACACGGCATATATAAAACATGAGATAACGATGGCTGAAGAACCCATTATGTGTTACCATGCATTTGCGATATTTTGTTTTGTAAACAGCCCGCTAGTTTCAGAGATACAGTCGTTTTTATCGCGGATCCTCGGCTACCCCCAGTGGGTGGGTCTTGGTTGTTCGGAGGTCCGTGACGTAGCCTGCCTCTGCTGCACGCGCGCCCCTGGTAGCGCCGCGGCGCAACCGGCGGAGCTGGGGCTGACCCGCTGCAAGCACTCCCAAACTTGGCTCTCTTAATCCTCTGCTCTGGCATCAGCTTCCGAGCTTTCATCGTCTTCGTTTCCTGGCATTAGAGCCGATGGAGACTCCGGCTTCACCCGCTTCGTCGGACTCTTCAAATTCTGGCGGTTCCTACGTCTTCTAGAGCGATCTCAGCAGTGACGCGAGCGATTACGAAGAAATTCCCGGAGTTGGTCATTTTGTTTTCGACCCGCTCTCGCAATGCGGCGGAGAGGATCAGGCGCGGAGAGGATCAGGCAGGATCAGGAGCCAGACGCTATGCGGCAGGGCGGCAGCCTCTGTGCTCGCAAGAGTGCCTAGGCGAAGAGAGTTGCCGAGCGTGGCGAGCCTGAGTCAGTATCACGTGACCCATGGACTCCATGTTGTGACTATTGGAGGCAGGGGTAGAGGCTGGCTACGTCATATTCTTTCAGGGTTGCCTGATCATTTCTTACAAATGATCAACATCAGAAAATTGATTTTTGCAATTACTAGAGCTCCAAAATTCATGAAACTTGTTGTGAACACTACATGACGCACGTAGACCTCATATCTACCTCCCAAAATATTCATGTCATAACCCCTTTAAGCGCTAAGACAAGGAAATAAAAAAGAGGACTGCGTCAACCAAGAAGGGACTAGGCGGGGCTGACAAACCTGAAAATGAAGCAGCTTACCAACTACTATGCCTGATTGCTAAAGGACAATGCACCCGATGTGAAAGCCATGAAGCGAGGAGTGTTTGCAAGCCTTTTGCACTCCTACTCCACTGACGAGGAGCCGAGGCATGTAGGTTGCCCCACTGGCACGGACTCCTGGTGCCACTATAATCAGAGCAAGGCCCGCGAGGCAGCGGGAGAACCACCTGCGTTCTGGCCACACAAGCCACCCTTCTCCAAAGAAATCGCAAGGAAGATGGTACCCTTGTACAACCTCCTGTGACAGAGGGATCTGCTGGAGAGGTGTTTCCGGATGAAGAAGCAAAACAACAATGAGAGCCTCAATACCTTGGTGTGGAAGAGGTGCCCCAAGGTGGAGTTCGCCTTCCTCAAGACTGTGGGGTGTGCCGTGGCCCTTGCAGTCCTTGAGTTCAACCTGGGGCCTCAAGGGATCGAGGAAGCTCCGTTGGAAATGGGCATCCGGCCACGGAGCTACCAAGCGTCATACGGAGAGAGGGCCACCAAGATGAAGGTTGCGAAGGCCCAAGTGAAAGCGCTCGAGTCCTCCAAGATGTCCCACAAAAAGGAAGATGGAAGCTGTGGCCAAGGCACAGAGGGACCGTGCAGAGGAAGGAGTGACATATGCCCCTGGAGCATTTTAGACGAAATGGCAAGCCCCATCTAAAGTAAAACACTGTTTGAACTTTCAAACGCGTTTTTCTTGGCTTTATATTTTCACCGTTTTTTCACAGCTCTAAAACTATCGTTCAATGAATTAAGTGCCCCTATGTCTAATGTATGGCGTTTCTGGCATGAAATTTACTGGAGAACTCGGCTATGCGCTTACTTTTTGCAAATTTTAATTTGTTCACACAGAAATGTTGACGTTTGTAAAACAAGAAAAAAAATGTTATACCATCATTGAAAGTTCATTTTTACAAGAAATACGGCCTTAAAAATTATATCAAGCCTACTATCCATTCACCATTTTATCCCAACAAAGATATTGTGCTATTTTATTTATATTTTAAAACGAGTTTTTTTCCTTTGGCACTGCCACATGTGCATTTTTTTCAACAAATAAGGCTGTAGCTTGTCAAAAAATAGACCTTTTGGGTTGAAAGTTGGTGTAGCCTCCCAAGTTTTGATGTTTGACATACCTCAAAATTTCATTGACCTGGCACAAATACTTAAAAAGTAGACCCTCCAGGGGAGTGCCTCCCCTTAACTCGATGCCTTTCCCATCTGCCAATGATATGACACTGCTTCTGCCTATCAGAGGCATAAGCCCTTACAAGCAACTACAGGAAGACCTTTGCAAGGTTCAAGAATGGTCCGTAACAAACCGACTGCCCCTCAAGATGGCAAAGTGCTCCATGATGCTAGTCACCACCACCCGACAGCCCCTGCCCCCTCCAGACTTGACTATCAGTGACACCCAAATCACAAGGACGCAGCGAACGAAGCTCTTGGGGATCACGCTAGATCCGCATCTTCATTTCTCCTATCACATTAGCGAGGTGCTTTCTAGGGTACAATGCACACTGGGCTTCGTGCAACGTGTATCAAGGGGTACTGGCCCGAAGGCGCTGCGAAGTTTGTACACTGCGCTGGTGCTTCCATACAGATGAGCGTTGTACTGCTCGTCTGTATGGAGCCCAGGCAGGTCTCTGCGATTGCTTCTTTGGAAAGCGTACAACGGCAAGCTGCCTACGCTATTTTGCACTGCCAGTCGCCGTCGCAGCTCCCACGATACAGAGATTTGGACACCTCCGAACTTCTCGGAGGTATGGGGTGGAACCGCCTGTCCCTCCGTAGACAGGTGACCTCGCTTCGCCTCCTAGCCTGCGTGCCTAACGACCCTCCCATGCACCTCCTGGACTATGTGAGAAAGAATCGCTCTGGCAGACAACAACCACTCCTTGGACGAACAGAACGTCAGAAAAGTATGCTCTTCCCTAGAGCCACCAAGCTCTGGCGCTCCCTCCCAAGAGGAGTTACGCAAGGGCCATTTGAAGAAAAAGAGCACATAAAGGAATTCTGCAAGTGTGCAACCCTCCACCTAAAATAACTATGATGAGACATTCAGACCTTAATCCAGTGTACACTTTCAGTGTGATTTACAATTTATTTTACAGGCGGGTACAGTGAGCCTCTATGGCACGGGCAAAAGCCTTTTCTCTGACATCCGGGTTTTATAATCGGAATAAAGCATTATTACATCGAAGTGACTATGGTGACAGGGCCCCTCACCTTTGCGATACACGCTACGGTGACGGGGGCCCCCTCGCCTCTGCGGACCACACTACAGTGACGGGGCCCCGTCACCGTAGCTAAATGACAACGGGCACGGGGCCCATCACTATAACAACAACACTACAGTGACGGGGTAACGTGATCAAAATCTAAATAAATACATGTGTCCGTTACTGGTTCATAGCTCTAGGATAAAGCGCTGAGCTACTGATTCCAAAGACCTTACTTTGAATCGCGTGTTCTACGGTAGTTTCTTTTTTATTTAGATACATTTATATATTTTTAGCTTTTCTTTTTATACTATAGGTCGCAGGCGCTGTAATTCTCTCATTTTTTATATGCGTTCAAACGCAAAGGTGTACGCTGCAACGCTTGTAATGCTTCAGAACAGCGGTGCACAACATGCGGCCCGCGGGCCGCATCCGGCTTGCGGGCACTTTCTGTGTGGCCCGCGGACATGACACTGCGAGATATGCACAAGGTGGCAACCAGTGCGGTGATGCCTGATATTGAAAACCTGCCTGCCGGTTACTAAAAGCCTGCGTAGTTCCCAATAAACATTTATTTGGTCCGCGTCATTTTTGAGTTGTGCAGCCCTGCTTTAGAACATCTTTAGAAGGACCACGACACGACGAAAACCCTGCAACCCCTGCAACAGCACCACTGTAACAGCCAGTGATGTCTATTGTGTAACAGCACTATCTTATCACTATCACGATTCACGCCCTTGCCTACGTGCCCACGTCTTGTCTCGGTCCGCTTGTCCATGGTGGACAGGAAAAACCTCGCTGTTTTGACCAATGGCCCTTTCGACATGGGAGCAACGTTTTCGTCGCACGATGACCTACTGGCTGCCATCGAGCAATATGAGGATAGCAATTCTGTCCAGTTTTTGGTGCATTCGTCTCGATCTCGGCAGCAAAAATAAAAGGCCTTACACGAGAGGTGGACCCGGCACTCAAGTATGCAGAAATTGAGTATGTTTGTGTGCATGCCGGTCGGAAATTCATCTCGAAATCAACCGGTAAACGACCAAACCAAAGGTGAGTTTCTCGCCAACCAGGCTGTAAACTTGAAACACGTTCTTTCAACAACACGTTTCTTTGTACCGTTTGCATCATGACACCGGCTATTTTCTGTTTGTTTTGGTGAATCTCTGCTTATAATAACGCCGGCACTGGCCCTTTAGGAGCATACACTGACTTTGTACAGGTACTGAGAATCGAAAAAGTTTTAGTTTGTTAGTTTTACAAATATTTTTAGCACTGTGCTGTGCTCCGGATTCCGAGTAGAAAGTGCCGCCATCTCGTGAGTGGGAGTGTCTACCAGGCCCTCTCACCCTCTCAATTTGTAAACATGCCTTGCACGTGACGTCATACGGCACCGTACCAGCTGCCATTGCTCCGTACCAGGTCCTTGTACGGAGCCTTCTGCGGCATACGATTTGGCACCATCGAATCTGTTCTTCTCAGCAAGCCTTGACCAGAAAAACAAATTCAATGGTGTCAAATGTAGGCTGTAGAATTTACGGACATAGGAGAACGGTACGGAGCAATGGCGGCTGTCGTTGACGATACAATGACGGGACCCCTCACTTTTGTCGACTACACTACAGTGACGGGGCCCCCACACTTTTGCCGCTAGCACTATAGCGACGGGGCCCCCTCACTTTTGCTGGCTGCGCTGCAGTGACGGGCCCCCTCACCGTAGTGAGTGCCCTATTACATACGGAATGCTGGCGACCATGCTTTTTGCACGGCCGGTCGTTCAGTGGATTTCGGAGACCGGGTAGCATATATCACTCACCTATATTTGTAGTTCAAGCACCGATAGAACCCTTGTGCTGTCCCATCTGCGCTGCTTTTCTTTTTTGCGTTGCGTGGAAACCACTCGCGCACTTTGTACTACATGGCTTCGCGGTTTAGCCCGGCCCGCCATTTGGCCTCGGCCGATCGGCTGGCTCGGCTAGACCCGGCTAGATGGGAGTTAACCATTAACTTCTCTAGTGACTACCACAAAGTTTGTGATTAACGTGATTACAGCAACAAAAATATTCTTTTTTAAACTTTTCTATTTAATAAAATATTTTTCGTTGAGCGGTCTATTTACCACCTTAGCTTCTCACTAAAATCGAAGAGCGTGATCTGATTACCACAAGGAGGTTGGATTACCATGACCATCAGTGTCATGGCGTCGCCTAGGCTTTCGTGTTTTCCGTTCGCATGTGCGCTTCTTCAGTAGCGGTCTAAAAGAGATTCACTGTAAACAGCCCCAAAATACTTACGGTAAAAAAAAGTCATACCTTTCAAGGTAACCATTTTATTCATGTTACAGCGTCTTACTAGGAGATACGTTTTCATTGTAGCATGCTGCCGAGGTTCCTTCGCGCTCGAAAAACTCGAGTTGATCATGTCTATGTTTTTTTGTTTTTCTTTTCCTCGCTTTTACGTATCCCGAATATAGAAAGGCAAACTCTCAATGCCGCTGCGCAGAGAAAATAATCGTCCGAGCCTTTTGCAGTTATTTTTGAACTTCGACTTTGACAATAACGTTTATGCCTTCCAGCCGGTGGCGTGTGCTGTGAAGGAGCCGATGGGGTTCAGCCCGGTTACCCACCGAATCATAGTGAACGACTAAAGTAATTGTACGTGCTAAATCGCTTGAGAATGCGTAGTGTTTTCTTATAAAACTATGTCGGTGAAAAAGCATGCCTTTAACAGAAAGGGTAAAGCGGTCAGTCCGCGCTGCCCAGTCGCTCTCGAAATTCTAATTCCATGGGAAGTGAGGCTGCCACTTGGCGGAAAAACGTAAAGGAGAGAAGCGGATAGCTACCGCCTATCCAAGTTCACAGTGAAAACTGCTGCGGCCTGTTGTCCGACATGTGAAACGGAGAAAGGCGGATTCAATGCAAAGGTTGCAGCTGGGAATCAGGGACTTGCATTTGAGTATCACATCAGCTGCCATTTTGATGGTTTTGCTGCCCAGCGCATATCTTCTGCACGATTGTAGTTCAGCACCGTCACGTGTAAGCCACATGTTGACTCCGTAACTGTGCTGTGTGCATGTTTAGCCAGCGGGAACTTGATCGGCCCCAGCGAACGTCTGGTGTTTTCGCCATAGACGAGCAACTTAGCCATTGCAGTACTGCTGGTATCCTGGACCTCTAACGTGCTTCATGCAGTAGCAATTTCACACACGTTTTGATCTGGACGATTCTCGTCCAGATCGAAACGGGCAGGGGTAGGGATCGAGCCCAAGATTCCTAGGTTCTGTAGTGCGAGGAGCTTTCGCTCCACGTGCTCCGAGCCACGGTGCGTTTTCATGTTCGACACCGTATGCTGAATTCAAGTAGAGTCGAAACAAAACGGTGATGTTGCAAATTTCCCTCTCCCTATTTGGCCGCCTCTTCGTCCAGGCAACGATGAGCTGGATCCTGCGTTCCGCCATCCAGAGGCTGACCACCGAGAGCCCCATCCAGATGTCAAAGCGCTTCTGGGAGAGGAGGTCGTACCTGCGGAGGTACGGCTACGAGAACCCCCTTATGGAGCCAGGTAACGAGCTTTCTTGCCCTGCAGGTGCATCTTCCATCGCAAGTGGTGTGCAGCGCTTGGAAAGGTGCAGACACCAGGCATTCCCTGCAAAATGCTTTCTTTGCACAAGGAGTGTAGTTTTTTTTTTTCACTTTATGCGCAAGCGAAGCTGAAGTTACCAGCATGAGCACATTGCCGTGAACTGTGCTTGCACTCTGCGTGAGTGCGCGTGCTTGACAGAACTGCTGAGAAAACACGAAACTTACTCTTGTAGCTTCCGCTACACTCATGCTTAAAGGGTCAGGACATGCCAGAAATAAAATATGAGATAGCCGTGCTGCTGGGACCGATTGTACGTTTCTATATTTTTGCTAAATTTCTTTTGAAAATGGTGCGATAGTTTTGTGGATAAATCGATTTATCTGCGGGACCCTCGGATCCACCCTGTTCGAAAATGCCGCCATGTTTGTTGGGTCAGCAACGTCATCCGCCCAATGTGCGGCGTCCCCTTGCGCACACTACAGACTTGGCTCGCTCGGCGTCTCGCATTTTGAGCGCGCGGTTTTGAGACTATGACGTTTATGGCGTCGCGTGCTTTGTCGGAGTATTCGACACTGGTTGCAGCAGCGACAAGAGTGATTGTTATCAAAGCATTTTAGAAGCTGGTCATTTTGACTTAGACTCGCTCGTCAAAAACAGCGAAGACAACGAGATCGTCAAGGACAAACTTGCCGTCGTCTGCAGCGATCTTGCACGTACATGCAGGGTGGAAGGTAAAAAGGCAAGGAGACAAGAGCAAGAGTTTACATTAAAGTAGCGTAAGAGTGTGCAATCATACCGTGGCGAGGCAATTAAGAGGGCGCCTAGAATGAGGGAGCATTCAACTAAATATAGTGATCATGTGGGCCGCCTCGGTGGCTCCGGGGCAAAGCGCCGACCTACGGATCCCCAGGTGGCGGGTTCGAATTCCGGCCGAGGTTCCCGCAATGTGACGGAAGCATATTACGGAGAAGGTGCCATGTAACCGAGCTTTCAGTTGCACGTCAAAAGATCCCCAAGTGGTCAAAATGAATCCTCAGTCCTCCGCTAGGGTTTCCCAGATGCCCTTCGTTGGTTTGGCACGTAAAACCCCCAAATTTGATTGATGGTGCTCACATGTTTTATTGGCACCATGGCTTGACTAGCTTCAGCAGTGTTTCCTGGTCGCCAGGCGAAAATGTTCATCATTCGTAAATTGAATATTGCAATTACTAGAGCTCTAAAAATCGCAAAACTTTGTGTATATACTAAGTAGCCTATGAGCATTCCATTTCAAGAATGATTTACCTTTTTATTTTCGTGTCCTAACCCCTTCAAAGTGAAGCGGAGTATAGCACAAGGAGAGTACCTTTGAGAGCCAAGCACTTATGCCCACGTCTCCCTCCAAGCTGTACGGAACTCGTGCAGTGAAGTAAGGGGTCACTGGATTGTTTTCCAAACCAGTAACGTTCGGGCTGCGACTGATGGATGTTCTGTGCTTCACTGATTGGCCCCAGGAAAGTGATCTGCAATCTCTATTCCTGATTCTAGCATGTGCTGTGAATTGTGTTACCGTGGGCATTCTGCAACACTCGTTTTCACACAGGAGTTTCGATGGTAAACTTCTTTGCGGCAAGGGAAGGTGAGGTTCAGAATGTCAGGGTTCCTTTGGTTTCTAAGGGTCAGATTTGGGAAGTCAAGGTGGACAAGACACAAATATCAGTTTCAGTACAATTTATTTATTTATTTAATTTTTTTGTTAGCTATCCGCAAGTTCCAGCGACTATAGGGGGCACTCTGATTGCGCCAGCATGGCAGCCAGGAGGATGATGATTCCGCAGTGCCGGTAGACCAGTAACGTGCAAAGTGAAATAAATGTGTAGTTTTCTGCTTGTTATTGTCAGGGTGCGCACAGGTCCTTGAAACCCTTGAATATAGAAACTGGGTTTTCAAGGCCCTTGAAAACCCTGGATTTTTTGCTAGACCTTGAAAACCCTTGAATTTGAAAATTTGGCTTGCAGGGCCCTTGGAAGCCCTAGATTTCTTGGCTAAACCCTTAAAATCCGTGAATGGGTATTTAAGATAGCAAATGCGGATACATATTGTACATTTCTGTTATGGTTATCAATATTTTTTTTCGCTTCGGTCGAGGTTATTTCAATTTATTTTGATTTAGCCGATGGTTCATTGGATGGTTGGCCACATTGGAGCAGATACGAATCCGAGTCCAACCTGATCCGGGAATGCTTTGCACACTGTTTCCGCCCTTGGTTTCGTGTTTTGTACTCGGTCGTAGGAAAATGCCCGGCAAAAGCAGGTTTCAAGTTGCGTGGCTCTGCAGTGATGAAAATAAGGACTGGGTGGCGCCAGATACGATAAATCAGCATTGTGCAAGATGCAAGCCGTGCGAAAAAATTTTCGATGTCGCCGCCATGGGCGAGTCGGCGTTGAAGAGTCATATGAAGAGTGCAAAACATGCCGGCATCATGAAGATCGCAGCAAGAGCTCAGTGCAAAATTAGCTGGCTCTGAGCACGAGTGAACAAACCACTGTCCGGCCTCCACCGCAGTTGCCAAACCTAAACTCTGCTTGCAAGACGCACGTGTTGGTGACGAACGCCGAAGTTTTGGGGACTCTGAAGGTCGTCACATCCCACTGTTAGGTCCTTGAAAATACTCCCACAAGGCCTTGAAATTCCTTAATTATCCTTGAATATCTTTCTTTGAATCCTGTACGAACCCTGATTGTGTACAACGCGATCCCCGCCTCAAGCAAGACCTATTGTGATGCCACTGGGGAAGGTCTCGGGCCGATCGTGTGCAAGAAGTGTCGTCTCACACGACTAGAAAAGTGTTCAGCGTAGACTCCGTCACCTGTTGTCGGGAGGTTGAAATAGAGGTTCGCAGTTGCAAAAGTAGGTACAGACAACAATTTGAATGTTAACGCTATTTCGCGTAATCATGTTAATCTTAATTTGTCGGCATGCAGTGGCGGACTTCTTTGTAGACATTAATATGAGGGTGCGACCTTCGTAGTTGTGCCGTTGCACTTTGAAATGAATGAAGTTTTTGCGCTTATTTTGCGACATGTTTCTTTCGTTCATAACTTTTCAAAACAAAAAAAGTGTTGCGCCAAAACAGCAGCAGCAAGAGACAATCGAAATGTTTATCCCTCGTTCCTTGTCGCCGTGCGTACGGTTTCATGCCGCATAAGTCGCCATCAATTTGCCTGCCGTCTTGGGTCTACGTTTTAATGTCAACGTGTCGCCTCGTTTTGCTCTTGCAGGAATAATTATTTTACCGGAATGCCTCACGGGTCATTTGATCGACCCTCCAGCGTCCTGGAATGAAATTGTTACTTGTTATGCAACTGTTTCTTACTCTTGTTTGTCAGAAAGATTTCTAACCATTCACTTTTTTGTAGCCAAGCGAATTTTGTTTGTTGTTAATTGTCTTTATAAAATGCAAAATGAAGAATACTGAGGGAGCAAAATATTTATTTACTTTTTCCAAAACACAGAAAAACATTTAAAAACAAAAAAGCAATTCTAAGTTGGTATAGTGTGTTTCAGTGCACTGCCATGTATGACATATATTAGTATATTTAACAGCATCTGTCTATACCCGTTTTCACCTCAAGAAAAAAGGAAGTTTTGCGCATTGTTCATACGCCGCGCGAAGTAGTTCTTACAATATTTGCTTGTCAGAGGAAGAAGCGATACTTTTGGCGTTTGAAACTTGCACGTCTTGATAAGATAACATATATCTGATCTAAAATGCACTTACACATATCTTAATTCTCCATATAAAGGGAAAATGAGTAATGTTCCGCGAGAAGCCGGACTTGTTTTACTATGGTTCTTGAGGTGAAAACGAGTAGTTTGCGTACATAATATGAATTCATCCTGCACCTCGCACAATTGTAAGAAATGAAAGCATCTTGATAGCCTACCTTGGGAATAAATTTTGTCATTGATATAGCAATCCTCTCTCTCTGTTGGTGTAACATATACTTTTATTTATGTTTGTTTACATCGTAGAACTTGAAAGGTGATGTACTGGCATGGTTCTATGTAATGACAACTGTGTGGTGCCTCCTGAGAGTTTTTAAGGCTTGTTCACACCTGCGACAAGCGACCACCATGCTCAGACCTGCAAGTCGCTCTTTGAAAGTGACTTCATCATTTTTGCTTTGGAAAGCGAGTGTTACGCGGCCAGGAATGTGAAATACACAGAGTGAGAAATCATAATCTGCTTTATTGAGGCGCATTCACGCTAAGAGATTAACTTGGGGCAACATGCAACACATTTTATCTGGAAAGACTTGATTGACTTGGTCACTAAGCGTAAGAAACAACCACGGTGAATGCAAGCATCTAAGTATCTGCAGAAAATCTCGACAATCTTCCTCACTTTCTGCATGCTGAAAGATCAATTAGTAACGATAATCATGCTTAGTTGCAGCGACTTGTATCCACGATTGCTTACAAATGAAGGAATTAGCATTACGCAGGCGATGTCTGCGGGTCGACAAGGTGCCAAGTGCCGCTTTGACACCGCTTGAAATGTTTTACTACCAAGTTCAACGAGCAAGCCTTCCTCCATTCACTGCACGCCATGCTCAGAAAATGCACAAAATGTCCAGTGGTTGTGCCTTTCCTGACATCCTGATTTGACATATGGCCAAAAGAGGCATCCACTAGACTCCAAATCATGTAAAGCGAATTATGTTCCCCTGAGGCATCTTTGAAAAGACGGAAATAATCACGGATCGGGAGACGGCACAAAGGGAATCTGAGCAGCTGCCGACTGATTGGAAAGCATTTTTTTGAAGACGCAATGCATGAAGCGTTGAACGGTGCTGTCGAAACTTTGCCTTCTCGTCAACATGCTACGTACCACGATCAGAATGATCTAGCTGAACGGCCTGCTTGATTAGCATTCCATTGAGCTAGCTAGGGTCACGTCTCCAGGTGGGCCACACTTCTAGCAAGCATCTTCTGAAATTTTACTAAGTATTGCTGTAATCGTAAAGATCTTATGGCACTGATGATATCGCATGTCGATTTGTGGCGGAAACCGATTTAGTACATATTGTCTTCGTTTCTTTTATTTTCCTTTTTATTTGGGGGGGTGGGGGACCTAATTGTTAAATCCGGTCCGCGTGGTGGGGCTGCTGGAGGGCGTTCCAATTTTTCAGGAGTCCCGGGCCTGAAAAGCTTGCGCCACAGGTTACGTGTTCCTGTGGCCCACGAAAGTAGCACCAATCTCTTAGTCTTAAAGGCCAACCTACAGAATTGTCTTTTGCTGGGAAGAAAACCGGTTTCCAGTTTCCTTCTCTCCATTCCCTTTTGCACTCTTCTCTCCTCCTCTCCCCACAGAAGCAGGCCTCTGAACTACTTTCTGCAGAAAGGAGGAGGGTCTCCCTCTTGAATGGAAAGAAAGAATTGAGGGAGTTTCCTCCTTTCTGGCTGCTCGTCGATCTTTTAGCCGATACGTTGTGATGCTCACTTGATCTGAAAACATGGTATTTTCTGTAGACACTCTACTACATTTCCCAGTTCTTTTTATGCTGCGTATGGGCCTCGCTTGTGCTAGATCCTCTGCCTACTTTTGTATTAGCTACGTCTCTCGCTCTTTCTTTCTTTGGATGTTGCAGCAGATGCTCTGCAGTAATGGAAGTGTTGCACCATTTGTGCCAAATTGCGCCATGAACGAAAGCCTCCTACATCTTGCGCCGCATTGCCATTTTTGCTAACAATATTTTATTATTGGTTGACTAATGTTCAGTAAAGTAGGAGGAAAGGAAAATTGTTCAATTATGTATTTCACTGCGTCTCTACTCACCGTATAGTTTGTTTCATCTTAGGTCAGAGCATAGTTGGAGGCTCAAACACATACAGCTGCAAACACAAATACAAAAAGCGAAAAGTCACGAGACGTTTGCTGGATTTTATTGGTCTAGCGGATGAAAGAACATGTACAGAAAGATTGACGAATTCTTTGATGTTGTGCTTTGATGCTGTTTGGTGAGTTCCACTGGCTCATAGCATTGACCCAAACAATATGAAAGACACTTCAAACCACCCAACTATAGGGTCTACAAACAAGGAGGGCAACCTTCAACGGGGCAATATACAAAACGCCACAATGAGGACAAACTTTTGGGGACATAAACTGAAGGTCAAACTAATCAGCACTGACTGAAAAGACACATCTCGATTACTAAGAGACTTTAAAAAACCAAAACGACGGTAAAAAGAAGAAAGAAAATTAAAAACGAGTTTGACGAACGTTTACATAGAATTTTTTCGGTGAGAAAATAAACTGCCGCTTGTACGGAAATTTAAAAAAAAAAACGGTATTTTTCAGTTTTTACTGATTTTTTTTATTTTCGATAACCGGGGGGGTTTATTGGCGTTTTTCAATTAAAACTGGAAAGTATATGGCCTACTTATAAGTAATATGGTTCAGTATCAAACAGCAATCCTCAGTCATGTTCAAAGATGAGCTCATATACAATGCAATAACTTTTGCATTTTCAAGTGATGTGCTAACAGATTTTGGCATCTGCTCCAAAAGCATCAGTGGCTGCACCAAACCAATATTTTGCCTGCTACAGAAGGTCAGATGCCACTTCCATCACTGGCTCTGTCATCATGAAGTATGCCTTTTCTCTGTTACAGGGTTGCTGCCCAGACTGCCAAAGTTAAAAAGGAAGCTCAAGACCCAACCTGTGTATGCACCCAAGGATGCCTGGTGTGAACGCCGTGCCCTTTTCGGGCAGAACGACTACATTGGTGAGGATTCAGCTCTAGCAGTCCTATAGAAGGTGGCACACTGCAGGAGTTTCCTCGATGGGAAACTTTTAAAAGGACAGCTCTAACCAGGGGCAGATAGTACTGTGTAGACCGCATATAACGTATGTCGCGGGAGCCGCGAAAATCCGCACTATAAGCGGTACCGCTCTATAACCAAAACATAAATTTTCAAGTCAAGGCACATGCCATGAGACAACTTACCTTTGTAAAACAATTTATTTCATGTTAGATGAAAAATAAAGCTCAGTCTGAGGAAAGCTTTTTTTTCACTAGGCTGGTACACTTCTCTCTCCAGCGTCACACATTTTTAAAGAAATTAGTGATTTTTGCCTGGCACTACCTTTAAATGGCGTTGCAAACGACCTGGTTTTCAATAACGCTAAGGCATTTGAACGCCTCATCACTGAAGGAGTTCTCACAGTGAACCTTCAATTTCTGTAAGAATTCCAGTGCTTCTTTACTTGAAACTTCCTCCTCACGGATAACAGAATCATTGTCATCCTCATCTACATAGTTTTGAAACGTGTTGTTTGCAGGAACAAAGCGGTTTTCCACAAGGTCAGCCCACACGTTGTCCACGCCGATTGCCTTGTCAATCGCATCACTGCGCCGATCGGCGTCCTCCGAATTCCCAGCATCGCGCACAAACCCTACGATGCGAAAACACTTCTGGATGGTTGTGACTTCTACTTGCCACCACGATGCAGTGATCATGTCGATGGCGCCCCTCAAGTCCACCTTGATGGGTTCCTCTCATTGCAATTCCAAGACGACTCTTTTCGCATATGCGCTCCTTGTAGAGCGCCTTGACTGTAGCGATGACGCCCTGATGGAGAGGCTGGCTTTTAGCAGTGGTGTTTGTCGGCAGGAATTTCGAACTGACTGTGCTTAAATTGTGGTTGCACATTGTGAGCGCTGCAGTTGTCCAGGATAAGAAAGATGTGCCGTTTTTCCGCGACCATGGTCTCATCGAAACTTTTCAGCCAACTAGCAAAGAACTCTTGGGTCGTCCAGGCCTTTCCATGTGCTGTGTTCACCACAGGCAGGCATTCTCGCTTCTTGAAGCAACAAGGTCGTTTTGATTTTTTGATGATAAACAATTTTTTGATGATAAAACCGGGCATTGCATTATGGGACGTTTTCTGTAATGACGTCACATGTGAGGTCACACGGCACCTAAATTTGGTGGAAATATTTTTTGTTAAATTTAGCGTAAAATTCTCCTGCTAAATTTAGCCGAAGATTTTTCTGCTAAATTTCACGGGGACATTTCCCGCTAAATTAAGCAGAAAATTTCCCTGCTAAATTTAGTAAGAAAATTTTTCGCTAAAATTTGCATAAAAATTTCCCCGCTAAGGGGATAATTTTTCGGCTAAACTTAACGGGAAATATTTCGCTAAATTTAGCGGGGAAATTTTTCCGCCAAATTTAGCAGGCAATTTTTTCCACTAAATTTAGCGGGGAAATTACTCTGTTAATTTCTTCCACTAAATTTAGCGAGGAAATTTTCACACCAAATTTGGCAGGGAAATTTTCCCGCAAAATTTAGCAGGGAAGTTTTTCCGGCAAACTTAGCGGGCAATTTTTTCTGCTAAATTTAGTGCGGAAATTTTTCCGCCAAATGTAGCGAGGGAAATGTTCCTGCTAAACTTGGCGGGAAATTTTCTCGCCAAATTTAACAGAAATTTCCCAGCTAAGTTTAGTAGGAGAATTTACCGGGAAATTGTCCCACAATTTCACGGTAAATTCCCTCCGTACCCTTCCCTCCTTCTCCTCAAGAGCTGCGCTCTAATTCGGCATTAGAGAATTGTAAACGTCTTCATTTTTTATGCCACTTTCGAGATCTTTGACAATGCTCTGTTTAGTTTCGAGAGACAGGGCCTGTAGCTTGTTGGCCATCTTTAGCTTAGGAGACAGGGACAGATCGGCGATGGATGGTCAATTTCTGTTCGATATGCTTGACGCGGTCCAAACATCGGACGTGAAAGCAAGCCAGCAAGCTGCAAGAAGCGAAACTAGAAACTATCTAGCTACCCAGCCTTCGTTTTGCGCACGGTGTAAGAAAGGAGGTTGGTTTTGCATCACTCGAGCAAGGGGTGAAATTGAAAGGGCGAAAGGCTTGGATGGCTCATTGAGGCTTTCGGAGTTGAGAGGTTGGGAATCGGAATTCGGCCTGGGTGGCTCATTGGGGCTTTCGAAGTTGAGCGCACGCATGCATATGTCGCACCTCGCTGCATTGCACCTTGCTGCGTTGTAATTTGTTTCTCGCCTCACTCTTTGCTTTTCCGCGCTTCTTCCGCACAACCTCCTTGCCATCCTTGCTCTGTGAGGGCCGCTTGCGTCGTTATGTGGTGTCACACAGGGAAGCGTGCTTGCTGTGCCGGTCAGTCAGCGGGCTATTCCAGAAACCGCACTATAACCGGTATTTCCCTTCTGCGTGCCTGCATTTTAAGCAGTATGTAATTACATAGAGTTGTTTGGGAGGTAGACTGGTGGTTGAAAAAAGCCACGTTATATCCAGTCCTGCGCTATAAGCATTTATATTATTAGTGGTCTATTCCGTATATCGGTCAGGCTTGGAGGGGGGGTTCTGTAAAAAGAGACAACGTCATAAACAAGTGAGATGTCACGTATGAAGCTAACTGTCAATCCACCGAGAATGAAGCATGGCTACCTAAAAAAATAGTGTGTGCCCTTTTTTCGTAAAAAATGTCCCCCGGCTGGAAAGGGGGAGGTGCCCCCTTCTTTATATCTAACCCTACCCTATGTTTCCTTAGGACTTTTCTTTGTTTAGAGGAGAAAATAGAAACAACCCTCAAGACATTACTGCATGAAAGTAGTCTTCAAATAAATATTTCATTAAAGTTTGTCCGATGCTGTGCTGTAAAATCGGTGACCAACTCTATCCAGGAATCACGAAACTTTTAGAGAAATTAGTAGTTCCCATAGAAAAGATGAATATTTCCATAGCTAGTCAAGGAAATCGATAAAGAAAACCTTAAATTTAGTGCCAGCTTTTTTCAATATGCTGAGTCCTCGGAACACTTGGATACGTACAGCGTTTCGGCATATATATACAGTAGTTTGATTATTAAGTCAGTAGTCATATAAATACAAATCAAAGTTTCATACACAGGTCTGGCTGTTTGTTTTTTCGAGGTGATTTTTTTTCTAGATTTCAATATCGGGTCCAGTTTTTTTAGGCTTTTCAGGCAAACATTTTTTCACAAAACTATGGTGCTCAAACACTAGCAGAACCCGAAACTTCAGGCGAGAATGCCAAAGCGAGAGATGCAGTCCAACTATCGCCTTCTGAAGCAAAGAAGTCACGTCTACAGTTCCTTCTAGGTAACGAAATGTTCACTTGTTCGGTCGGGGTAACATACTGTAAGGGACCACGTGGTTTTTCTACTGAATAGGAACCCGTGGAGATACTTCATTCTTTACAGAAGGGATAAAAAAAAAAAAAATTTCATTGACCACCAAACGAAAAGAAACACCATAGGAACAAATCTCACGGTATTTTTTAAAGTGAAACGGAGTAAGCATTTTCATCTAGGACTTTGCAACTGATTTTGTTCAGGGTTTGCAGTGCAACTGGATATGGCACAAGTGCCTCCTACATTGCCTGGCCGTGCAGATACTGTAGCCTACGCTTTCTACCTTCTGTTGTGTCTTCTGCCATCTCAGTTTACATCATGTTCAACTACTGCTGCCTCTCTATTTTTTGTTTTTCTCTGTTCTATCTTTTGCCATAATTTCCACCATATAAATAAATACGAGCATTTATAGGGGGTTTAAGAATAACGCTTTCAAATTGTTGACTCTCCATTTCCCGCCTTCACGTGCCCTCCAGCAATGCGATTGGTTCGTCGATCGTTCCTTTCATTCGTGGGGCAAAAACCATTTTGACGCTTAGCATGGAGCGGGCACAAAAGACTCCTGTCAAAACCCTATCAAGCAACACTGGCGATCGCCATTTCTTGGGCACGAAGCGTGCGATTGGATACTAGCCCCTGCTGAACACCAACGCACTTTTCGTGTTCAACACATGCTCAGTGCACGTGCCCAAGCAGTGGTGGGCTCGGATAATTGGAGAAGCAGTTACTAGAAGGCGCACATTTTTTAAGAAGGGTCCACCGGCGATGGTGGCCATCTGAAAGTGAAGCGCCCCGAGATTCGGACACAGTGTTGGGAAGCTCGGGCAACGTTGTTTTGCTCCGTCGCACACCGTTTTAACACTTCTGGAGGACGTAAGGGTGTTTCCCCTAATTTTAGATAACTGGCAACTATGATTCAAAGCACCCGGATTGCTGAAGTGTTGTCGCTCAGAAGCATAAACCGTTTCTCTTAAGGTGAGAATGGCAGGACCTCACCTTCGAACGTACGGCCTCCAGCTTGTGCTCGTCGCCTTTCACGGCGCTTTGGCTGCTCGTGCATGCCCGAGACTCGCAAGGTGCCAAGGCATTGTCGGAAGTATAAAGCATGCGCTGCAGGCAGGACAAATGGAACTGCTCCCTGCTGCTGTCGTCCTGTTAGCAACTCTAGCCATGTTAGGAGATCCAAGTCGGTTGTCAAGCTTCCTAGAACGCCGAACGCCTTTTCGTGGCGCGTTCACTCGGCGGTACTTCCCAGCACGTGTGGACCGAACCGACAGAACGTCGAGTGCGCATTGCCCGCGGAGAAACCACTTCTATCCTGTTTTTCGTCACTGAACGCGACAGTTTGCTCAAACGTTTGTGCGAAAAGCGCGTCAATCGAAAACGATGGGAGCGGTGCCACCGGTGGCGCTCACCGCCTGAACTCCCTTGATGAAATTCATGTTTCGCGTTTCTTGCGAGCATGTACCGCCGACCATCGTTGTGGTTGTGCAGACATACAAAAGACGCGCCCCGAGCGTGCACTCCGCCGTCGTTCGCTTGCAAGCGCCGCTGGTTTCGACGCTGCGTCGCCTTCTGCTTTCAAGAATAGCAGGACGCGTGGGCCTCGTGCATTGGCGCAGTTGGCGCTCTTGCGAGACAAGCTCAAGACGTTGAGAGGCTTTACACCCGCCCATACCCGCTCGCGTGCGGGCAGCCTAGAAGGACCGTTCTCGAGCAATGCTCTCCCGTAGAGTTTGTCGACTGGTCGATTTAAAAACGTTGTCTCCGTCTGGTTTCCGCAGACATCCTGGGCAGTGGGGCCCTGAAGCCGACTCCACATCATGCAGAATGTGCCCCAGTGGCTGCGGGGCTTCCAGGGCAACGAATACCAGATGCTGCTCCAGCGGAGGAGGGTCAACCAGGAATGGAAGGAGACGAGGCCCACCCGTTACCGCAACATGGCCAAGCGCATTCGCTTCCTCTACAAGAGGCTCAACCACAAGACGAAGTCCTGATCGCTCCTGCGAGATTGTGTAGTTGCTCTGCCGTCTTAGTGTTAATAAAGCCTGTCGACCTCGTGCTTTGTTTTGTTTTATATTTCGCCATTGCGATGTTGAGAGTATTGTCTAAAATGAAGGATTCTCTTCGGTTGTTTTGAGCGTGCACACTCGTTTTAATGTCTATTAGCTGGCAGCCATTACAGAAGTGGTTCCCATTCCCTCGTTGACGGACGTCGTGGCAAAATCCATTAAAGGACACCGTACCCACAAATAGAGCGGTGTGCATCTGTCACTGCAGAGTTTGTGATGAAGTTTTGGGGCATTTAATCTGCTCCATTCAAAGCACTTAATCTGCAAGTCAATGCAATCCGTTCAATGCACGATTGTGCTTGGCATAGATGGAGATAACCCTTTTAAGTGGGTGTCTGGCTTTTAGAGCACAGCTCTTAGGCATCCTTTAACGCGTAAAGCGCTGTCGCCGTTTGCGTAACCGCTATATGCGGTAACAGGAGCCAAGGAGTCCCATAATGCAACACTGCGCACATTGCATTATGGGACGTCGCAGACCTATACACCAATTCAATTCCCTGCTAAATTTAGCGGAGAAACTGAATTGGTGTGTAGATCTGTGACATCCCATAATGCAACACTGCATGTTGCATTATGGGACGTCGCAGACCTATACACCGATTTAACTTTCCCGCTAAATTTAGCGGAGAAACTGAATTGGTGTGTAGGTCTGTGATGTCCCATAATGCAACAATGCGGACATTGCATTATGGGACTCCAACCATACCCTCCTGGTCCTCTCTGCCTACCCTCAAACAAAAGGCAAAAATAATATTACTATATAAATATTTTTTTCTCAAATTCTTTACCACGGCATATCGCAAAATCAAAATACCTCAAGAGCTGTGCTTTAATTTTGCCTTACAGAGGAGCGTAAACGTCTATTTTTTTTTGTTTTTTTTTCTGTTATTTGCATCTGCTTTCTTATTGCCCAGAACCATTTGTAACACGGAAAGGAGACTGTACTAAATTGGAGACTACACAACTGGGGCTGCTCCTTTTAAATCTAGCAAAGTACAGTGCCGGGACAAAATTTTCGCTTTACGGTTTATTTCCCGGAAAATATTAAAGTAAACTTTGAAAGTCAACTGAAATTTTGTCAAAATTTTAACATGGGCAAATTGTAATTTGTAAAATCTGTAGAAAAAGGTTTCACTGCATTTCTTTGGGAAGTAATTTAGAAACAAGAAACCATTTGAAAACACATTACTAAAGAGCTATGAAATAGAAGAGAGCAAGACTGAAAGAACAAAAAATGTGATCATTTAACATGTAGTTGTGGAATTCTTTTAAAGCACTCATTTGCCCATGCAACACTCCGCCCAGCCTCAGTGATGATTGCAAAGAAATTGTACCATTTTCTGAACACGTCATTGGTATTAATGGGGCATGCTTTTCAGCTAAATTCTAACATATTTTTTTATGAGTCCAGGCAGCACTGCAGGTTCAAACTGCACTAGTCGTGTAAGAGTTCCTTTTTTTTATCAGAAAATAAAGAAAACACTCCCTCTTTTGCTCGACTATCTTTAAAACTTGACCTAGGATCAAAGGGGGTGGGTTGTAGGGGGATATTAGGCACTTTTTGTTGAATCCTAGCTCATTCAGACGACGCCAGGAAACGTCAATAGGTGCCTCGGCACTTCGCCAACAGTCCATGTCAACGGGCTCCGCCATATATCTGCAAGAAGATAGAAAAATACTGCTCCTCAACGGCCATGCCAGTCGCCCTTGAAGAAGAGCCGAGCAGGCCTCGAAACGAAGGGTCCCTATGAAGAATTTGGTTGGTTGTCGTTCTTTGTTTAATCTCAAAAGAAGGACTTTCACCTGTTTGTAATGGTACCATACTAGGACCAAAGAAAGGCGACAATTTCGGCTAATACTAATACAAATCCCCAAAAATACTCCTTTTTTTTTCTTTTTTTTTCAGATCACGAAAATAAACTGCATTGCCAAGCACTCAGTTTTTGCCCAAACGTAGCACTATCGGTCTGGACCAATGCCAAAGTTTCAGAATGATCAAATTATTTTGTTAAAAAGTCGCAAACAATCTTTTGAAAATTTAAATCGCAAAATCGAGCTTGTTTTTGTAGTCGACGCCATTCAGCTTCGTGTATTCATGGGTTTCGTCGGCCAACCTTTTCCCATTAAGAATTTCTGAAAATTGCTTAAGCTCTCAAACTTTGGCATCTGGTTCCGACCGCTAGCACTACATTTGGGCAAAGACTCGATGTTCGGCGATGCATAGTTTATTTCTGCAATAAAAAATACTTTTTTTTTGTTTGGGAGGGGGGGGGGGGGGTGAGCACACCCTGCAGATATCTTATATGGTGGTGGGGCGAAGATCAAACCACATATCACTTCGCTTAAACACCAAGTACATGTGCCAGCTGCAGGTACAGGGTGCAGCAATACGAGCCGGCCCAGCAACGT
The DNA here is from genome assembly GCA_037355805.1 of Ixodes ricinus. Taxonomy (NCBI): domain Eukaryota; kingdom Metazoa; phylum Arthropoda; class Arachnida; order Ixodida; family Ixodidae; genus Ixodes; species Ixodes ricinus. Next base: position 216,638 of record JAZHYW010066798.1, read on the forward strand.
TCAGGCCGGGGCAGCACAAAAGACCTTGCAGGGAGACCCAAGCATGTCAAGTTGTTAAACAAGATCTGAATAAACTTCGACATGTCCTTGTATCGCAATGTGGCAGTCGGTTTAATAGCTTAGCATCCTGGAGGCACCCCATGCATCATTCTGCCCTTTTCAGTAGCACTAAACTGGGCCAGCACATCCTGCTGCTGACTACTCGGACGAATCTCCAAACTGACGGACAACAGCGTTATTTGTGCAGAACGCCTTCTTATGGCACTTATTGAGCGTGGCATTCCTTTGAGCACAAGTGACCACACTCAATGGAATAATTCAGGCTTATGCACCTGTCGGACACACAGTTCAATCCGAACTTGTGAAAATCCATTCACCATGAACAACTTCAGGGCGGCCCATCCCAGCTCTATGGCAGGTTTGCAGCAATTTGATTTTGAAACTTTCCCCAAAAGACAAAAACACTCAAACACTTTTTTTTCTTCTTTATTTTATGCTTTTGACATTTGTCATTTCGGCATTTTTCAGTGAATTGCACGATAAATACCAAGAAATGTGAACTCTAAACATTAGTATGCAAGTAGAAATGACGTTTTAGTACAATATTTCATTTGCTTAGAAAACTTTCACATTAAAAAGTTTCCTGTTCAGGCACTTTGTGGTGGGCTTTGATTGACACAAACTGTTCCATGAAAGATAAATTACCAGTGGCAACACAAGCACTGCTTCTGGATGCTTGAATTTAAAATAATACAAACCAGTACAAACGTTTTCTTAATTATAAAGTTGAAGGTAATAGCCTCATCTAATCGATAAATCCTGACAAATGGACAAGTGATACGAGCATCAAAGGTAGCGGCGGTAGGAAATTTGGAATTGCTCCTTTATCTTGAATTCATGTTTTCAAAAAGGCAAAAGAAGAAAGCATGAAGTCTGAGTTTCACAATTTCTTCCCTCCTCTTTGCAAAAACAGAAGGGACAAAAAATTCCAAGGACACTTAAGCACTTCCTATGAGTTGTGAATGCAAAAGCATTAAGTTCTGTCTCCTAGCGCGTTGTGCTGCTGCCGTTCCGCCTGCCGTGTATTTGGAGACTTGACAACGATGGTGGATTTTGCTGCCTGCCTCTTCGCTCATTTTGCTGTGTTCTTCCACTTTTCGGTATCGAAGAGGGTATTCCAACTTAGTCACAATTTGACTGAGCAGAGGAAACAAATTCTTACACCAGCATAAACGTTGCATGAAACAAAGGAAGTGGATTCCCTCTAGGCACTAGAACAAATCGGCAAGCTGCTTCCACCAAAAAAAGAATGCCTAGACTAGCATCCTGCACCAAAATACCGAAGATCCTCCAGTTTCGGTGGCAAAACAACCTAATCGGAAATTTGAAAAGGCATGCTCAAGATCAGGCACCTATTGGTCGACCACTTCAACATTATATCTTGGCAGAGCTAACTTTGCAGCTGCAAGCTATTAACGACCAAATAACTGCCGCAATATTGCATCAATCGGTGGCAAAGGACTCTCACCTAACCTATCTCGTTTCTCGTCACACCAGCTGAAGCCTACCCATAAAAAACATTCCATAGTAAGCTTTTAGGAGCAGATGTCAACAAATACACATTAACTAACATGTTGTAGTGAATAGTTTGGAGGTTTCATGTCAGATCAGGGTCATGCTTTGTGCAGGAACCACACTGATGTGATCCGACAACAATCGTCTTGGCTCGTACGCCAACATCTCCATGTGAAAAGACAAATGTCAGTTCCACACCAGGACACATAAGTCACTGATCCCTGTAGTAAAAAACACTTCAAAGACAAGTTTGTCGCTGGCACAGTACTTTAATGAGCCATTAATAGCTCTTGTGCCAAGCATGTGCTGAAGATGTGCACACCCAAAAACACTGATGCGAGTAGTTGGGGAACCAGCATGCCGCTTTCGGCCACAGTAAAGAAGCAAATCGAGGCCAGAATCCTTCGTAAGGAGCCGCCGTCTTTTTAAAACACCGCAGTGAAAAGAATGGCGAGGCTCCTTGGAATCCTTCCGTCCTAAGACAAACGTATGCCTCTGACATGCTCTTTACCTCCAGTGTCCCAAATGTAATAATCATCACAGGTAGTCCCGCAACCATCATCACTCAAAATGTCACTTCTACAAATAGCCAAAGATGAATGTCAAAATCTGCCGGTGGTACAGACGCAAAATGTTCAAACAACAAGGAACCGTTCAGAGAATTGACAAGCACAAAAAATTATTACTATGCAAGGAATTCTAATATAACTTCAGGCTTTCAGCAAGAATATACAATTTATTCCTGCGGTCTTTGCGCACGTAACGTCTCTCAACATGTTTATGATGATAACAAGACGACAAATCGAAACAGCCTGACCACTCCATGACCACAGCTAGTCAGTTTAAAGACTTGCATTAACCGTGGTTAACAGTCATATCATAACCCTCAACAAGGTTCAACAAATTTTCAAATTTCCCTCGCCCTTCAGTCAGTTTTCTGCTATGTAGAAGGGCTGAATTGCATACTGCACACTTCAGAAATTGAAAAGGACATGGGGGAAATGCTAGTCTTGCATTAATCATAGTTACTTTGAACTAGGGACCTCACTTCAGAATCCCAAAATCAGGGCAATGAAGCCGCCGACGGGCTAGGCATCTCACGGTTGCCCCGTCTTCGGAACAAGCCCGCCGCTTCCATAGCACTTCCGTGAATGTACACAGTCATAAGTCAAATTACATTGGACCTTGTGCGCAAGTGCCAGGAAGCATGGCAAGGTGCTTCGAGCAACGCAGCAAGGAAGAGAGTCCTATCACATCCGGCCCGTTGGTGACCACAGGTGGCCCAACCGTCCCTTCAAGTGTAAACCCGTCCCTTCAAGTGTAAACTAACTTCAGAGTGATGCCAAACGCACTCCTCGCAAAGATGTGCGAGTTCCCTCAAGCTCAAATGGGCTAGAAGGAACTTGCACATCGTACGGCCTCGCACATTATACAAACTCGCATGTTCTACAAGCTCGCACTTTGAACAAACTTGAACGCCGTAAAAACTCACAAATTGTAAAAAAATCGCCCATCGTACAAACTCGTAGCTTGTATGACAACATCTTCCACAGATGCGCTACCGCACCCAGTGGACACCGCTTACTCAGACGGCCCACTTGCAGGGCTCCTTCTTGTGAGCCCTCGCAGTGGCTGCGTCTGGAAGCCCCTTCCTGCAGCGCCAGCAGAAGAGCCGGCGGCAGCGCCAACAGGCGGCCACCTTGGCGAGGACGGCGCCACGCTCCAGACGTACACCACAGTCTCCGGGGCACACCAGGCGGTTCCGTGCGTCCTTGGACAGCCATGCCTAAACAACGCAGGAAAGGTAAACTCAATGTTTTCCACACAACACGTGATGTAACATACACCACGTGCGGTCGCACTGTGCAGTCTCCTGTGAGAAATCAAGCCAGTTTCTCTCGATGGTTTTAACTACCTCGGCGAAAAACAGTGACCAGCACATTTAGTCAAGAGGACAACAGATCGCCCGCTGTCATGTTTGGAAGTGGCAATTGACTGCAGTGGTTTTCTTTTGTGCAGCTTTGCTGCCTCTGAGGCTTACGGCCCCGTGTTCAACCTACCAGCTCGACTAAGAGGATTATCCCTGGGAGGGAGATAATCCTCTCCTCGTTTGCTCTGGTGCATTTGAGTTTGAAGAAAACCGGGGAGATGATGTGGAAAGGGAATGCAATCCTCATACAGTAATCTCTCATCATGACGAAATCGCTTTTTCGAATTATCGCCTATATCGAAGTTCAATGTGGTCCCGACCGAAATGCATGCATTCTTAACCGGATTATTCAAAATGTATCAGCGGCCGACCACCCTTATTACGAAGGCTGCGGTGCAGAAAGCACGCAAGCCGACACGGAAGCGCACGGAGACCCATGCATTCCCTTCCTCTTCTCCACCTGAAACAAATGGCTAACTGGGAAAACAGAGTAAACGGGTGATGAAAAGCAAACCGCGCAGAGCTGGCAGAGCACCGCTTCCCATGCCGATGCGCCGACACGGGGACGCGGGCAGGGAGCAGCTGGAGCAGCGTGAACGCTGTCCAACTCCTGTCGGAACCAGGTCAAGGGAGCGATGGGGCCTGGAGGAGATTATCCCTTCAGGAGCTCCCAATGCGCGCGCCTGCGCGGGTACGCCTGCGGCGTACTACACGCGCACACATGCGTCGTATGTGAGTTTGAGAAAAGTGGCCAACCCAAGTCAGAAGATCACGAAGGACACTGTCCACCATTTGCAAAACAGCAAGGTATATTGGACGGGTTCGAGAAGTTCCTCATGCAGGAGAAAGCATGCCCGTGACCCGAAAGTGAATAATCGCCAACTGCTTCGCGCACGTCGAATTTTCTCTTGCAAGCATACTTGCCGAGCCGGCGCACGATTTCCATAGCTGCAACAATCTCTACAGAAGTGTGTGAGAACATGTTGGCAAAGCCATCAAGGATAACTTTGATTTGTTCGCGCTTGTCGATGCGGACGTTCCCCGTTGTATGCTCCTGCCACAAATGACGCGATCGTACACTTTGCGTGTGGCCAGGGTTAACACGAAGCGACGTCTAAGAGGCACCTCGGGAAACTCCGACGACTGCGGACACACGAAACATCCTATGGCTGCTTCGAAACAAAGTGGAGTGCAGCGGCGCTGACAGTGTTCTTGCAATGCCTGGATGCAGTTCGAGGAGAGGTGATGCCCGGATGAAATTATCGGCAAACTCCACTTAATTATCGTTTTACTCGGTATAGCTGCCGCGAGAGGTTCATAACCAAGGTTTGTTTGATTAGACATACGGTCAGTGTTCCGCAGTGTTCCTGTCCACCTTCAAGGCTGCTGGCAGTGTTTTTTACAGTGAAGCTGTATAGCTCTACCCCGCCACGGTTTCTTTCGTGTTGTCGTCAGCAAAAAAACTCCAAAGCCGTACAGCATAGAGCGCAGTATTCGTTTCAACAAAGGAAAAAAGAAATCACAAAACAAGCATCAAAATTGTATGATAGATGATAAGGCACTTGTGAACAATGCGAAGCATGAGCGTGTGTTTCCCGATTTAAATTACGGTTGCAGCTGCTCTGGAAAGGGGTTGGCGTCATTCGAAGCCCTCGTGTGACTCGTTATGCCAAGTGACTGGATACACCGGAATAGTGTGTGCAAAGCAAGATGACAACCGCGCAGCACGCGTCGCAATCTACACAAGGGATGAAGCTTGTGTCAAGCCATATGACCAAGTCGACTGCGGAGATGTGTATTCCGTGAAAACTAGCGATGGAATCGTAATTTTTACGCTCTACATCTCACCAAGAACACCAAAATCTGACATTGAGTGCTTCATGCAAACGCACTTCTCCTCATTGTCAATGGATCAAGCCACACCGGTAATCATTGTCGGAGACTTTAATGTGGACCTTTTGAAATCGCAAAACAAGTGGTTCATCCAATCTGTCATGGAAGAGTTTGCACTCATGTGCCTCACCAATGTAACTCAACCAACCTTTCATAGATCATGGATTGATCTAACTTTAGCTAAGAATCTCTTTACAGTGAGAATGGAAAATCTTAGCGTGTATCACACTGATCATAAAGCAGTTGTGAATGTCATTACAAAGCAAATAAAGAGTGTGCGCCACGTCGCATTGTGTAAATTGTTGTAGGCGTCGTTACAGCTTCGCTGGCCAACCATTTTCACAGAGTGGAATGGCTCAACAATTTTTAGCTCTATCGCTTTTATCGAATTACCGCTTATATTGAATTTTTTTGCTGTCCCAATGACTTCGTTATAACGAGGATTAGTACTGTACATTTACTTTTTCCATAAAATATGATTTCTGTTCCATGATTTATGCCTGTGAAGTGTTCATTCTAAACATTAATTTGGCAAAGTAAAAAAAAAAAAAAGAACCTCGTGTTTCTTTTTTAAAAGCACTTTAGAAGCTGTCATACAATATTCTGGATAAGAGCCCATCCACTTATCTTCCAAAAGCTATCGCAACTATTTTTGGGAAGCAAGAGACATTTCAGGGTCTCCAGACAGCAGTAATTGTGCAAGAACGACAGGCTAAAATACTGATAGAAGAGTTTCGTGCGAAAGGAGAACTCTATTTCTGCTTCAACATAGTGTAACAACGTAACATCATGCTCGACAGCACCTCGCATTGCACACAATGAATCAAACAAGCAAAAACTCATATTGTTACAAATTAAAATTAAACTTTAGCGAGCCAGATTTTTGGGCAAATTTCAGCTCTGTACAACCGCTGATTTTTGGAGAGTACTCCCCGCTAAGTATCCTCGTCATGCTGACAAGCGACAGAAAGAGGAGGTCCCAAAAGGACATCTCTTGGGGATGCCAGGGACTGGCAGCCTACATTTTGATAAGGGATCTAGCTTTTCTGGGTTGAACAAGCCAAGTTTCTTAGCGAAACGTTGGCTGTTAGTGTGAGGCCTTCCAAGGAAGTTTCCTTTCGAGTTCTTCCTACCAGATTCCGCTAACTTTGTGCTCTAAAAAAGATGGCGGCCGACGGAGTACACTCACCTTAGTGGAAGCACCCCTGGTGCGGCCTGTGCCCTGTACGTATCGCAGGACATGCCGTAGTGATACAGGGAACCACACCTGTGGGGAAGGGGAGGAGCAACAGATAAAATCTTTCCCTTATCTCAAGAGCATCATTCTATGTATAGTAGCAACCACACCCTGTTCCCTATAAAAAAAATGCAGGGACAACGGTGACAAGGAGAGAACGTAAAAAGATGCATCCACCATTCTCTTCTTCTTCCGAGCCTGGTCTCCACTGTTCAATCATGATCACGCATCACCAAGTCACTATAGAGCTACTGGTATTTTCCTTTTACCCAAAATCTGGTCAAAGTACAGTGGAACCACATTAATTCGAGTCTGTAAGGCCATAAAGATTATTTTTATAGAGTGGGTTTATAAGCTGCTCAGAAAGGAGGAAATGGTAAAAATCAGGTGCAGAACTTTAATGCTTAGGCTTGAAAAAGTTTACTGGAAATGTGCTGTAACAATCTAACAAGTCATTAACGTGGACTTGCCACCTTCAGTTATTTTGCGGTGCACAAGGTCTTTCTAGCACGCGAGCCAAATGCGCAATCTCAGAACTGCCCCGTTTGCATTTAGCAAGGCTGTGGACCAACTGGCAACCTTGGTCAGTATCAATAAACCACTTCTCCATTCCGTCATGTAGCCGGAGCTTCCTATGGTCGCCGACAGGATAAGACCAGCAGGGCGTCTTTCTTGGATGCCCAGCTTCCACCATGTGTCCGTTGCCTTCCGCCGTGCTTTACGCTGCGCGTGCACGCTCACGAGACACTGAAGCGTTATTGAAGGTATGAAGCTTGCACTGAAGGCAGGACTAGTGAAGAACCCCTGTCATTTTCATCCTGTCAGTGACTATAGTGGGCCAAATCCCTTATTCTTTTGCCATAGGGTTTATTATATACTCCAGAGAAAAATGTTGCATGCATTTCAGCCCCTTCGGAACAGCGGAGCATTGGTCCCGATGGTCCCATATTGCAGACGACGCTTTAATTTAGTGCAATACACTTATAATAATAATGCGAAAGCCCAAAAATTCAATTGTTATAACCGATTATCATTGTATCTGGACTAGAAACTGAGCGTTTCTAGTCTAGAAACTGTAGAAACTGATTGTTATATGCAGTACACTTGAACCTCGATTTTACGAAACCCGGTTTTACGAATTTCTCGTTTTAACGAACGAATTCGGATTCCCTGCGCAGCATATGCGCGAGGTCTCCCTTCCTCAATTTTACGAAGTTCGTGATTTGACAAAATAATTAGCGTGTCCCGTTGACTTTGTTTAGGGTAATCGAGGTTCAACTGTACATCACTATATGTGGTGTCGTTATAAGTGGATTGCACTGTATACACGAAGAAGGAGGAAAGCATCACTTGCGAGGTCCATATACACTAAACTCTCACTTGGGCGAACGTCGGTTTAACGAATATTTCAGAATAACGAACTTTAAAAAAATCCCTGGCGGTTTTTCTATGCATTCTCTGCGAAAATGTTTCAGGTAAACGAATTGGTAATAGTGAATATTTCAGTTCAACGAACTTGATCGGTGCACCCAGGCTTATTTTTGCAATCAGTCTCAACGAAGTTTTGTGCTCTGCAGTGCTGGCGTAGCCGATGCCCGCCACCCTGCCACCGTCACCTCTGCAGCGGCAGCGTATCATCGCTGGCGTTTACAGCGCCGCCGAGGCAAAGTGGCGGTGCGGTAGACGAAAACGAACCACGTGGTGTGTCTGTTTTTCTTTGTCATCGGTTCCATTCGGCCATCTTAGTTTTGGGTAACAACGGCAGGACGGCAGTTTGTGCGCCCACTTTCGTAATGAGTACGACGAAACGGAAGCGGTTGTCTCTATCAGACAAGCTCAAAATCCTTCAGCGTCTGGACAACGGTCAAAGGCAAGTGGACGTTGCGAAGGACTATGGGATTCCACCGTCGACGTTGTCAACGATAGTGAAGCAAAAGTCGAAGCTTGAAGGAGAAACTGCGTTCAATCCCAACAGGAAACGACTCTGCACGGGATATTTCAAGCCAGTGGACGATGCCGTTGCGGTATGGCTTCGTCACAGCAACAAGCTGTGCCAGAGGAAGTGCAAAAAAACATAGACTCTCTGGACAGCTTTGTTACTTCATGCGCTTTAAGAATGCCGTTGCAAATGAAAATTACAGATTTTTTTTTCAAAATGAGAAAGACAGCAATGTAATTGTTATGTACTTTGTATATGTATATCGATGTATATGATTCCATAGATTGCATTTTACACTTTTGACTCGATGTACGCTGTGGCCCTATGCTGTTCCACATTCTAGTGAATATACAGTAGACTCACTTTAAGATGAACGATGTTTGTCTTAACAGAAGTGCCCTAATTATCATGATGGGCATGTCTGAATTGCTGTTGACCAATAAACACAGAATGAAAAGGCCTACAATAAAGAGATACTTAAAAAGGGACATTTATTTGGCTTACCATGCCAAAAGAAGAAAAAAAAATACTAATGTTTCACACACCACTGGTGGGGGAGCCAATCCATTCAGTGATTTTTGACTGCCTCCTCCTCTGTGCAAATTGGTGTCTTGCGATGAAAGACGACATGTGGCCAATGTTCCTGAGAAAACCTTCAGAACCTTTCTGTTGCAGGAAGAACTGCAGTAGCACACTTACAGCAGCATCTGCTACATCAAATGTCACTGGTGGTGCTTCCGGGCAACACCTTCACTGTCGTCTTCGTCATCATCGGCGTTTACTGGCAGCTCGAGCACTTCCTCAATCAAAGTTTCAATACTGTCGGCTCTGCAAGTAGCCACGAAGTCATCAACAGCTATGTATGCCGCTATGTCCAACGAAACACCACTACAGTTCAATGAGGAAGCCAGGCTGGAGTCCTTTGAATCAGTGTCCTCCGACATGTCCTCACCTTCACATGGGGCTTCTAGTGAGCAGCTATGCTCATAAATCCAGCCTGGCATAAGCAGTTTGCAATTGCAGCTTCAGTGACCTGATCCCACGCATGAGACAGAAGATGGAGGGCAGTCAAGAGATTCACTGAGTACTCTTTGCCATTTTCCACGCACAAAAGCATTCGTTGAAGCAGCGGTCTTCGATAGCGCCACGTCAGAGAACTGATTTCCCCTTGGTCCATGGGCTGCAGTTTTGCAGTTGTGTCTGGGGCAAGAACTCGAGCCGAATAGCCAAAAGTCCGCTCACCTTCCCGTGCCCGGAACAGTTATCGACAAGGAAGAGGACCTTCCTCATTTCTTTTACAAAGCGGCGATCTACTTCGTGCAGCCACTGCTCAAAGAGTGCTTGGGTCATCCACGACTTGGAGTTGGCCATATAGCTCACCGGCAAAGTTTTCACGTTCTTGAAGCAGCGTGGAGGCTTGGCCTTGCAGATTACTAGAAGTCGGAGCTTGTCGGTCCCGCTCATATCAGAATCAACGAGCACAGTAATTCGCAGCTTGCTGTGCTTGCCTCCGGTGCACACGTCGCCAGCAAACAACAGCGCTTCTCTGGAAGAAGCTGGTAGTACAGTGCAGTTTTGTCAACATTGCAGATATCACCTGGCTCGTACTCTTCTAACAAGTGCGTCATCTTCATTAGCCTCTAGTCGTCACAAGTCGCTTTTGTCAACGGCCGCGGCCTCCCTGCCAATAGAGCTAGAAACACCAGTCAGTGTCGCTTTCGAAAGCGATCAGCTCAGTCGTCGCTACATGAAAAATTTATGTTCAAGCGCTGTGAAATTTCCTCTGCCTTGGCGCACAAGACGGTTTCTGCTTCACAGGCAACTTGTCACTCCGTGCTCGGGCCGAATCCATGCGATGAGAACTGCTTCCAGGGTTCCATGAGCGGCTGTGCGCATTCTCTTTCGCTTTGGTGCGAAGTCACCATTGTCGTAGAGGCAAATATCATCTTCTTCATCTTTGACCATGCCTGATAACATACTTTTGGCGATGCCAAACTTACGTGCAATCGCCATCTTCAACAGCTTTCGCGACTTTCACCTCCTCGAGTATTTCCACCTTCCTTGCCAGCACGAGAGGCTTGCACGTTCGTTTGTCCAGTTTGGTTCAGTCCAGTGCCGATGGCAGAGCCAGCAGGCGAGTCTTCGTTGCCGTTGCGTACGTAGAACAGATCAGTGGAACGGACAAACTGCCGAGTCAGCAGGCGAAGTCCTCGTTGCCGTTGCGTACGTAGACTCGTCAACCGAAACCGACCGAGGGGTTTAGTTTAGTTTACACCGTAATTCATGTTCAAGTATGCTCGCGTAAGCGCAGTGTGTGCGTGTTTGTGCCACTCTTGCGCAGCGCGACCACCCGTATGTCTCACCACTCCGGCGCCGTCCTCCTTCCCCTTCCCGAACACCGCAGTGGCGCCGCCATCAGAGCAGTGCCACCGCGGAAGGGGACCTATGGAAGTTCGAGTTAACCAAAACGCGCGTGCAAAGCGGCTCGTGTTAAACAATTTTTTTTTGCATTGCGTCCATGGGAAACCAATTAAATGTTCTTACTTTGTTCGGCATATCTGAGAATTCGGCTTAAGCGAGTTCACATTAACGGGAGTCTACTGTATTCAGTTTAGTGAACTTTCAGTAAGCGTAACTATTTCCTCAGGTCCCTTGAAGTTTGCTCAAGTGAGAGTTTACTGACCTAGTGTTTTTCTAGCTTTATTTCGTAGTAAAACACTGACATCAAGCATTGCACAAGACAAATGAAGTTGGTAAGCACTCAAACACCTTCAACTCTTTGCAGCAAGATTAACACGGCTAACTCCATTGTCTCTCTTTCCCATTCTTTTTCTCAAAACCATCGATGTCTGCACTTACAACTTGCCGCGTTCTGTTCCCGTCTTTACACCCCCAACCGTCTTAATGGCCAGAATGCCAGTGAGTAAGAAGGCACCTGAAGCAGACGGGGTTGCTGCAGCAGGGGCATGCAGTCGCCTCGCCGAGCTTCATGGCCCCCTGGTCTTCCGCAGACAGCTTGGAGTCCCAGATGAAGTCGCACTCAGGCGTTGGGCAGCTCTGCCAGCGGCCGCTGCCTTCCACCACCGTCCCTCTGATAGATCTCCTCGCACCAGGGCACGCAAGACTTCGCGCGTCATCGCTCGTCCGGTGGATGTCGGCTATGGCCCACGGCTGGCCGCACTCCTGAAATCAGATTTTAGGGGTTCACCATATCTTCTGGTGCATTAGACCTATTCGCGGCGAGAAGTTTCGATATCGTCATCTAGCGGAAGCCTGGCACAACCGAAGGCCTCCCGACGCTCCCAATGCCGTTGCCACTTCTCAGAGCTGAATGGGCCTTTGTTCAACCTCACTGTCTCCCTAGTACCTTTTTTTTTTCTTTTAACATGTTTTTGCATTTGTTCCTGACAATTACAATTTTTGCATCTGGCAAGTCTTCATCCCAGGCTTCAATGCTGCTGACTGAAGTGTTCTTGCATTCCTCCTCGGCAAAGCACAGTGAAGACATTCATTTTTAGCTCATTAATAATTTAAATTTACATCTTTTAATTCTAATTGACAATTTCAGAAAAATTCCTTGTATCACTTTCTTGGAGGACAATCAATGGCACCATTGTCGTCCTGGTTTCCTGCCTTGAGATGAACTTACTAGTTCTCTATCCCGATTGCTGCATCTTTAAAAAGACTCGAGGTACACCTTAGCACTTTTTATGAGTTGTGAATGTGAAAACATGTATGTCATTCTTCCGCTCCCTTGTTCGGTCTGCGGGCGTATTTGTGTCGACGGCAGATCGCATGCTCTCTTCGCCGCTCTGACCTTGAACGCTCAGTGTTACCGGCGTGCGGACGGCGCGTGACATGCAGTGCCATGGGGTGACGGTCATTAAAACTGACGTGCAGCGGCCAATGGGCGCCTAGTTCCTTGAAACTATGACGCGCACTCAGCCAATGGTATTGAAGCCGAAATTCATCAGCTTCACTCCGCTCTCTTTGGGATTGGGAAACCAGGTGCCGTTTGGCTAGGCTTTTCGCTAAATTCAAAGCTGGGAGCCGGCTTCACTTGGAGAAAGGTGTTAAGGTGCCATCTGGCGCGCCTTCAAAGCTGACAACGTCGGCTCACTCCGTGGGACAGTTAATGCTTTTGCATTAAAATCAGGGGCAGTCCTCCACCTATTTGCTTTTATATGCATCCTGGACTTTACCAAGCTTAATAAAATTATCAGCAGCACCTTGTTTATTATTTTGGTAATTACGGTGAAGTGAATGCTCCCAGCATATAAAGTATGAATGAATAAGAGAAAGGTTACTTTCTGAAGAGGCACACAGTTTAAAAGCCTAACTTGAATTAAAGAAAAACGAAAACAAACCATTATCCGTATCACAATAAAAATTAAAAATAAATCATAGGCAAGCTTTCGTGAAAATCATTTTGTCAAATTATTTTTATCGAGTCATTTTGTTAAAATTGTGCATTTGAACTAACAAATCATTTGGTCAAGAACTAATGCTTCAATCGCAGCCCTTAGAGACGTTACACAGATGTAGATTTTATATGATGACCGTAATGACAATATCATTACGCAGAGGAGAAGCGGGACTTTTAAATCTGACCTGCGAGTGAAGAAAACACTTTTGTAGTCCAGTTATAATTACTGTCAATAAAGCACAACAAAAATTAAGAGCACAGTCAATATTTTCGGACATTACACAACATTTTGGCTCTACTGGCCACTCGCCATCTAGAATAATTACCGTATTTGCACAAATATAACGCGAGTTGTTTTTTTTCGGAATTACATGCACCAAAACGCACCTCGAGTTATATTCGGAATTGAGTTCAGCCACGAGGTGCGCGAGTCTGGAGAAATCCAGAGGAGAAAGCCATCCCTCCTGCTCAATGCAGGAGATTTGGTGGGAAAAGAAGTGGGGGTGTAGAAGGGAATTTATTAGCTATTGGGCCACATGAAGGGGCTGAACAGAAAACATAAAAAGCATTTTTATCGTTTTTGTGTTTGTACAATTGATCCCGTAAGTGATGACGTCACAACAAGGCGTCTGGGTCCAAACAAACCGCTGCTAGGGACGTTGCTATGGACTAATGCATGGAGACTCCACATGAGGCGAGATTTTTGCTTACAAGTAAGTAAATAATTTTTGTAAGCAACCTAGCTTCTTGATATCGAATTATGAAGATGCTCTTGTCGTCTCAGTGTCATATCGCAACGATAAAAGCCATTTCTGAAGACTTACACTTCGCTTTGCTTTAGTAGCAGACGACACGATAGATTTGCTGGCCTCTGTTGCAGCGGACGTCTTCATTGAATTGCGTCGGTAAACGAGCGACAAAACAAGAGCATCACCATGGCCGTAAAGGCCTCCGCAATGTGCGTTTTTTTTTTTGTGTGTTTTTGTTTTTTTTCTGTGAAGAACCCAGCTTAGTTACGAGGGGTGAAAATGCAGTAAAATTAAACCACGTCATGCAGATCAGTTACGACGACGACCTGAAGTGCATTACCGGCGTAGTGCAGGCCAGCATGAGAAACAAATCGACGCCGTCGAGGTAAGTCGTTTGTTATTATTATCATCGTGGTTGTCAGGTTATTAATAGGGGTGTACGAATATTAATATTTTCGAATACGAATCGAATACAAATAGTTAGCTTCGAATATCGAATCGAATATCAAATAGTCGAAGGCAGGTGCATTTATTCACAGCATTTTTATTTTTACATGTCTAAACTGCAGTTGAGTTTTCTTTAAATTTTTTTTATTTTTTCATATTGAACTGCAGAACTACAGTAGATTTTTCTGCGTGAAACTTGTAATCTTCCCTACAACCAGAATTTTCGTTTTTGTGTTTTTTTTCTTGTTAACACCAGCGCCTCCCTGGTGTTGACAAGAAGAAAAACACACAAAAAAAGAAAATTCTAATTGTAGGGAAGATTACTAGTTGTCATGCAGAAAAATCAACTGCTACACATGGTCAGGTAGGAGGCGCTCCCTTCGAGCGGAAACTACACCTCCAGCCACAAAAAACAAAAAAAACTCTCACTCGGCACTGAAGTAGCAGGTATTGCCAGGTATTTGATGCAAAGCTTCGCCAGACACAGATATCTTAAGTACCCGACAGGTCACCCCCACTCACGCGGATCACTCTCTCTCTCTCGTTCTTTAGCAGTGCCTCCTCCGCATACGCTACAACTTCCTCTTCTGAAGCTGAAACCACTTTGATTTCCATTGCACTTTTGGTTAAGTGTTCAAATGCTTGCCAAACATTGCTGACGGTGCTAAGCCTTGCTCTTTTGACTGTGTTGCAGCTTCCGACTGGGTTTCTTTAGTAGCATCACAGGAGGCTCTTGCAGCACCAGAGCTTTTAGCCATAATAATGTTTCCTTTTCAGCTTTAAAAATAGTGGTCCAAGAACATAGCAAGGCATGCTTCCTTGTCCTCCTTATACAGAGTGAACTCTGCCTTGATGGATCTTATCAGTTTTTCGGGAAATTTTGATGCCCCATCACAGTTACCTAGACAGTGGTGCATACCGATAATCATAGGAAATTGGGAGGACAAAGACGGATAATTCTCAGCACTTGCAATAACAGTGGCATCAAACAATGGCTTCAATGCTTGTACATATTCAGAAGCATCTTTTCACTCTCAAGAACCAAGTTTATCGATGTCACAGTCGAGGGTAGCAAGCTCCACGGTGACTGCTTCTTTGAGTTCCAGAAGGCGAGACAACATTAGATACTGGCTATTCCATCTCGTCCCCACGTCTTGCGCCGGACGTAGTGCGTCCTTTTTCATCTTCTTTTGGCACTCCTCAAGCCTTTTCTGAGCTGATGAACTGTGCTTGTCATGTCCCACAACATGCCTCACTTTCTTCCACAGGCGATGAATGGCCGGCGAACGGGATCTCGAGTCATTAATCACCAGTTGAAGCATATGCATCAACTGGTGATTACGCTCTTTCAGTCCACGGAAGTCTCCTTACTGCAGCACGGATGTTGCGCCCGTTATACGTTACGATGAACTTCGCACATTCATCGGGTATCTCCCAGTCACGGTACATTTCGTCCAGCATAGTTGTGATGTTACAGCACTGTGACTGGCAGCCATATGTCGAGTGTTCAATGGGAACCACTTCCTAATGAAGTTTGGAGAGAGAAGATGGCAGGTGAAGCTCACGCAACTTTCGTTAGCACGCGATGTCCACATGTCGCTTGTCAAAAACAGCAATAGTGCCGCCTTCAAAAGTACTGTGGAGCTCTGTTTTTACCTCTTTCGGGTGTCGTCATACATCCGTGGCACAAGCAAGCGCGAGAGTGTACAGCGGGATGGCAGGCAATAGTTGGGAACGGTTTCTGTCAGAAGTTCTTTGAAGCCGCGGTCTTCCACAATGCTGTAAGGCTGTAAATCAAGAGCCACCATGGCGGCCACCTTGTTATTTAGCGCTCGCACCCTCTTTCGGGCGGACGAAGTCCGTCAGCGTCGGTTGATCTTTTCCTGGCGTACCAGCAGTAATCCCACGATACTCTTTCAACAACGCAGGATGTACTTTGAGATGGTTGATAAGGGGCGTTGTCGTCCCTGTGGGCGCTTTAAGCGTTGACTCGTATGCCATACATATTTCCAAATATCGCTCCTCTCTCTTCGTTTTGGTGCCATTTCCCGTTCGTTTCTCCGCTTCGCAGACGGTTCCCCGAATACACCTCCATTCGCCATAACACGGGTGGGCGAACGCGAAAGTGAGCAGTTTAAAATGTCAGGAGTCACAAGGGCACAGAAACTCGCAGATTACCGCTACCGACACCGAAGCCACCAGTTTAGGTTAAAGCCGCCATGCAGCTATGCCGCTGTCTAGGGGCCTTACTTAACGAAACCGAACCGAAAGTAAAACTTACGCTTGCAAATACGTTCTCGAATATTCGATCAATTTCGAATATTCATGTTAAGACGAATATTCGAAAAATACCGAAGACTTAGTTTACGAATCGAATGCGAATATTAAATGTATAATATTCGGTTCGAATTCGAAATTTCTAATATTCGCCCACCCCTAGTTATTAAAGAATTGCATGTCTATAGCAATTTCGCAGTATTTTGCTTTTTTTTTCCCCCTTGGTATACATCAAATTCCGTGGATGTGCTCTTTTGGTGAAGATCTCCATCGAACCCGCGATGCGAGTACAATCTGTAATGAACTCGCCTTAAGTTTTTTATCCAGTTCTTTCGCGCTTTGGGGTCTTGCAGAAATCTGAAGAAACTGCAAGGGTCTTTCACCACGCGATGGTTACAACCAGGTATACGAAGCACCCTCGCATAGCGCGAGTCCGCAAACAAAATTCGGGATCTCTACTGATCGCCTGAAGTGATTTTTTCACGGGTGCAATGCGATCTTTTAGCAGACGATCATCTCGATCGACGCCCGGGCTTTCGATTAACCATATTTTGCATCGCACCCCACTATGAATTCTTATAAGTGTCTGAAACTCGTTATATTTCAAACAAATGCGATGTCAGAATATCGTCTTTATTCACACGATTCAAACGACGGCCCCAGTTTGGCCGACCGGCGTGCGGCAGACGGCATACTTCTTGCATTCGTCGTCTGCTGCAGGCATCTTGAGGACCGGAAGTTGCAGTCGTAAATATTTCAGAAAAGAGCGATTACCGGCACACTTCTATCGAAACATATATGACATTCAACCTTTCTGCATCTGTTATTTTTAGAAGTTTAAATCCTACTCCTGATTTTTGAACGGTCGGGTTTTCGTAGCGGAACCGAACCACATGTATTCGTCCATAACAACGACCCTAGCAACGGTTTGTTTGGACCCATGACGTCACACTTACGGAGTCAATGCATGCACGCTGCAGAAACTGAGCACGCGCGCCATGCGGGAATGCGGGCACTGGCCAATTCGAGCCAAGCCAAGCCAGGCCAAGTCAAGTCAACACAAGCCAAGCCAAGACCACCGACCCCGTTTATGCAATCGTGCAACACGATATGTTTGTTTATGCTGAGGGACCAGAATAAGAAGTGTCATGGTGTATCGGGTTCAGCAGTATTTTTTCTGCCTGTGCATTTTTTAGTTTCTGCTCCAGAATGGTTTGGTGTTTGTGCATTGGTGCTTCTGCTTTGCTTTGCTTGTTGGCTACCGAGGAGCTCAGGTTAAAGAAAAAGGAACTACCAGACAAGGGGCGCTGTGCTGCTGCTAATCTGCGTAGTCCCGGAGGTGATTGTAAATGGAAGAACCTGAGCAGTGAAAATGAGTACAGTCAAAACATAAACTGATATTTCTTCTATATCCATTGCCTTTTCACTTCTGCTATGGCCCCGAGTGTAGGAAATGTATGCAACCTCAACTCGCATCATAATAGTAATTTTTTTTTTTTGAGAGCATCAAAATATGCTTTTGCGTTATATTCGTGCAAATACGGTAACACCCGTAGTAGTGAGCATAAACGTTCAACAACGCATCTTTTATTGCAAGAAAAAAAAACCTTAATAGCGTCTACATGTAGGCAAAATAGTTAAACATCCAGCATACTAAGTTGCTTCTATATTTCTCAATCGCAAAACTGTGCTCCAGCTGCTGCACTATAAGAAGGGCAAGAGTTGCTCCAAATGTGGGATCCTCAAAACCTGTATTTTTGAAAAGACACGGGTGCACCTTATCGCTTTAGACGAGATAAAGAAGGTTGTTTATTCTTTCATCTTTGCAGCGTGACAGGTGACAGGTGACACAGAGAAAGAGGCTCGGGTGCAGTGGAAAAGGATACGTAGGTCATCGGATTATCGTTGGCGCGGAGTCCCACCAGTGGAATCCGTACAGAGGACAAGACAGACGCTCCCGAAGAAAAGCAAAACATAATACGAAATACAACACGAATCGTCATGAAAGCATCTGATAGGTGGTCTGAGCACGTCGTCGCGCTCACCCACACTTTTTTTACCTGTTTTAATATCATCTATACTTCCCCAGTTGTTTTCTCTTAGTAATGGATGGAAACTTACACCCTTTCAGTTGCACATCTTGAGCGTATATTGTGCCACTGGTGACAAAACAACAAACCATCGCGCTGCATCCGAAAGCAAGCGATCATGCTGTACCGCTATGGCGTGTGCGATGTAAACAAACCCTGCATCCTCGCATTCTGGGTATAACGTGACTTTCACATGCTGCTCAGTGGTGCTCCCTAGCGTGATTCTCGCCGCGAATACTCGTTTTCACCTCAAAAACCGTAGTAAAAAAATGTCCGGCTCCTCGCATTACTAATTTCCCTCTTTATGTAGAGAATTAAGATATACTATGTAGGTCCATTTCAGACTAGACATATTTTATGTTATCAAGACGTACACGTTTTAATCGCGTTGCTTCTTCCCCCGACAATCAAACCTTGTAAGAACTGCTTTGCACGGCGTATGAACAATGCGCAAAACTTCCTTTTTTCTTGAGGTGAAAAAGGGTATAGGATTCTGCACTTTCGAGGCTTATTTTTATTCAAATTTGAGGGTGTTTTTTCCGAGTTTAATTTTTTTCTTAAGGATGCGGTATTTTTCGGTGTCAGCCTTCGTCGTCAGACAAAGACGTTGTTGTTTATCGGAGGGATCTTGTTTGTCGGTGCGCAGAAAGAAAGACTTGCCTCAAAGCAGCAGGAGAGGGGATGGGGCCCTGGTAGAGCACAAGCAGCCGGCAGGGCGGGCAGTACGCGTGTCCGCACAGCTCCAGTCGATCGAGGTCCACTCCCTGCTGCTTCCCAGGCGGGAAACCTTCACGGCAGACTGGGCACTTTTCGGTCCCTGCTCCCGCGATGCAGGGGCTAACGAACTTCCTCTGCAGCTTTCCCAAGAGCTCCTCTGCCTGCACGCAGACACAAGACATGGAACCCGAGAAAGATGGAGCATTTCAGAGTCTCCCCTACATTTCTCGAAACGTTGAATCAGAAGCAGAGGCTTTTTTGTTTCTTCAACCTCCGATGAACTGGGTGAAAAACAAACGAGAATGATGAAAAATGTTTTAATGTAGGCAAAATGTAGATACATACTGTAGCTACTTCTCCACCTAATCGCACACAGATTTAGGCACTTGTCGTGATGCGGCACAAGCGTTTGGGGCGCCCTTCACGAAGAAGGTTGCCGCCTGGTTGCCGAGACATTCCATCACGCAACATCAAGACCGTCAACTGCTAAGGAAGGTGCAATGCCTAACGAGGAAACTGCATTAAGTTTTGGGGAAAATAAAAAGAGGTGCACAATGATGGGGGTCAGGGACAAAATGTCTGTGGCAACTGACGATCTTGTTGATGCGAGATGCAATGTCCGAGAATCCAGGCGGCAAGCTTCTTTGAAAAGGGCGTCCTGAAATCTTGTGCCATGCCACCTGAAGTGCCTAAATCTGCACAGTGATTACGTGGAGAAGGAGCTATATTATAGCATGCATCTGAATTTTGTGTGCATTCAAACAATTTTCATCGCTCTTAACTGTTTTAACTAGCTCATAGGAGATTGAAAAAAAAAAAGAAACAGCCCACATATGAATTGGTACGATATACATGGAGATGAGCCAGCTCGTCCTATTCTCACCAGTGTCGGCATGAAACAGTGTGAGCAGGTTTTCTTTTGAATATGAGCACAGATGCATGGTACAGGTATCTGCCTAATGAGGAGAGACGTTGGGTGCAAAGCTGCACTAGGGGAGTGAATTATTTTATAAAGGGGGGTGCAACAATTTCCGGACTTCGGTCAAAGATTTGTGGAAGTTGCTGTCTGACACTTCTGAAGTAAGGAACAGAAAACCGATTTCGCCTGCGTGTTCTAGTTGCTGCGTAAAAAAGATAAATATTGGCATTTCGGGCACCCCTCAACTCACTCCCAGCCTTCAGGGTCACACCTGGTCGCACATCCCAGCGACGTCATTCGGAGTGCCGTGTACCTTCCCGTGTGCTATCTCGGAGGACGCTTCCTCTCCCTCTCTCTGCTGACATTACTGGGCATTATGCTGCAGCTTAGAGCCGAGCGAGGTCACGTAATCTTTTCGCCGTAGTTCCTTCAGCTGCCACTTGGGGCTGCAGGTGGGGGAAAAAGCTCGACTTTTGCTTTGTGATTATGCAGCGGAATCGTGACATTTTTAATGAAGGAAGTGTTTTCTCTATCCTCCGGGACACGATAAACAACATAAAAATGACAAGATTCAAATTCTTTTAATCATAAAATCGTTGCACTGCCCCTTTAAGAAAAGAAGCAAGTTAAAAAACCAAAAATATTTCGCAAAAAAAATATTTTTGGTTTTATGATGTTTTATTACCTCTGAATCTTCATATTTTATGTATACCGTAAAGTTCCGAGAGAACGCCCGCCCCGAGAAGTCGCCCATCCTGTTTTTCTGGCTAAATATCTGTAACATAAAAATTCGAAACATCGCCCACCCTTCGATTTCCGTCGGACAACACGCAATGTCCGACGTGAATCGCATGAACCGCGCAATTTGCTGTACCGGCACGTCAGACAAGCGAGTTTATAGTGGATTCCTGCCTTTTTGGCCGCAATCTGCGCGTGCAATATCGGTTCCTGTGACAGGCAAGTTTGTAGCAAGTTCCCGCGTATTTATCGCATCATGAAACGCGAATTTGCAGTGTCCGCGATCTGTGGTATCAGTTTCCGCATCACGTAGTTTGTAGCCGGTTTTTGATAAAGTTTTGCTGTGGCGTCCCCAAAGATAGCCCACCCCATGTTTTTCACCATTTATCTCTTCATTTTGGGTGGGCGTTCTTTCGGAACTTTACGGTAAGAGGAATAAGTGTCGGTTATGATTGCGAAACTAGTCAAAAATGCATTTGAAGATCTCCCAGCAACCCAGAACTGTACGAATTTGAGCCACGTTTCTGTGCGCAGTTCTTCAAGACATGATGTCGACCACCTTTACATTTACGTGGACAAGTAGCTAGGCCTAGCAGTCTCCTCTCCCTGGCAGCCTTCTGTAGCTTCAATTTCTCATAGAAAATTATTAACAAGATATTATTTTTCCCACCACAAAAGAGTATAGCTAAATAACATTAGAACACATTTTTCTTGTCACATAATTTTGGGGCATCTTCACAGTTTACACAAAAGAATTATTTTTCTTAATACTGTCCTATCACAACCAAATTTTGCATGCATATACTTTAGAATATGTAGAATGGTACACTCTAGGTTTGGTTAGAATTTTCATTTTTTAATATATATATATATATATATATATATATATATATATATATATATATATATATATATATATATATGAAAAATTTAAGAAACTTTTGTTAGCCCCATGAAAAGCAGTGTTCTTGCGATTTTTAATTATTTTAAAAATAAAATATGTCTCGCACAATTACTTTTGTTGTTCACTGAACTCAGGGGTTTAAAACGAGCAGATTAGCTTATTTTACTAGGCTCTTTGAAGTCTGTCGCCATGCCGCATGTGTATGCAAGAACATGTTTTTCTGCATGTGCACTGCATCCAGAACATAAAAAGCAGGCCATATCCAGGTTTGTCAAGAGGAGATCAAGCACTATAAACTGTGCAGTTTTCATTTAGTTATTGTAAATGATTAAAAAAAATGCTTTCCCCAGGCACATGTTTCATTAATATTTTTTTTCGTCAAGGGGATTAAGACGGGCGCAGAATGTGGCAAATCCCGAGCGCCGACATCGGCGGTCTCAAGAGAAAGAATGAGAAAGACAGTGACAGAAAAGCAAAGAAATAAGGCAGATGAAAAGATGCGTTCATTTTGCCATGACAAGTTGAAGCTGCCCGCGAGCGCTCGTCAACTTTATATATTTTTATACAATCTGTAATTCCGGCGTTTCCTGCAAAGTAAGCTAGAAAACCATGTACAAACCTTAAAGGTGATGTTTTGCCACATCAATGTGTATACTAAAGAAGTATGGAAACGAAATTCCTGCACTCATTTTCTAGCTTAATGTGTTGCATGTTCCACCATAACCTCGAAAACACCAGTCTTTCATTGAAAGGCACAAGAAAACCTAATTTAATGCTAACTAAATTATCTTTCCATATGCACCTGGTGGATGCCTGTGAAGCTTAGTTGGGAGGTAATCTAGCAACGTTGGGAATCTTGCTATGTAGTCATGACATAGCAGGAACCATTACGTAGCCACAGTAAACATCGAAGCAGCGCCGCTCTTTGGAAGTATGTTCAACTGTTGTAAGTTACCTAGGCCCGAACGCGATTGTGAAGCCTTTGCCCGTGCGCTTTGCCCCTTCGCGAAAGAAACCAACAAGATGCCATGATGGATTCGTTGAGGAATCTCACCGAGTTGTTCCTGTGACTTTGCTGTACAATTCGAAACTGTTCTGCGGTTTTTAACGTCGAGATGCCGCCGAGTTTCTGCATGGCTGACAACTGTGGTAACGACTTGGTCATCAGCGATATGCCGATCAACAAGTTCCCGAACGACAAGAAACCTCGTGCCCTGTGGATCCGGCTCGCATGTCCATCATTTCTGACAAGGGTTCCGACCCCTGCTGCTCGCTCTCCGAAATGAATACAGAAAAGGCGGTGCCTGTGTTCTCATCCGCACTTGTGCCGTTCAAGTTTATGTTCCCAAGTAAATCATTTTGAAGCGCCATTGGAGCGGGCCACATGAACACGACGCGCACGACTGATCTCACACATGAAACACTAGTCACCCCACGGGTACTTCGAACGGCTCGGTTGTAACACACTGACGCTGTTGACGCCACCACAATACTGACAATGGCACCAGCGGTAAAGCTCATAACCCCCCCCCCAGCCTTGCTATGTCACAAATGCGGAAATCTTTTTTGTTTTGTTTTCGTTTGCACCAGATATTCTATGATGATCGCGCTCTCCGTTCACTTCTCTTCGAGCGCATGCTTAAGTGCACCACTTGGAACGAAAAATGCAGTCAGTCGTTCAAACCGCAAACGTGCACTTATCATTTACAGTTACGGTATTATACGTCATGCTTGACTCATTTCTCAACTAAATTTGTATATTTCAATTTTCGTTTCCGTACCCCTTTAAGGCGTCACCAGCGGTATGGGCCCATCGGAACCACCAACTGGGATAACTGATGTCCACACCAAACCCCGCCGTTCCTAAGCAGTCTTAATGCATGGGGCCTTTGCATGGGATATTGACTTGCTCAAAGTGTCTTGCATAGCATGTCTGAGGCAATGGCACGACGCTAACAATGAAACTGGCCAGGCTAACATTCTATGACGAGGAACACATTCTCACTGAATGAGACAGCCTGTCAATGAAGTTAAGCTCAAAGCAAACAGTAACCTTGGTTACCTTTCATACAACAACTTAAGTCCAAGTGAATGATGTGAACTCTTATTGTGAACTGCTACCAGTACTTTATATACAAAAAAGTGTTCCTAGATTATCACATTTGTATTTTTTGCCAATTCTAGAACTGGCAAAACGTTGTCTTCTAAATTAACTGTAGAGCGTGTTGGTAATGTTGACTTGACACAGAAAGAGTAAAACAAACCCGGGATAAAAATAGGGAGTTTTAGAATAGCGCACGCTAAAGCTTTGCGTACGCAAAGAATAGCGTCGTGGCCAGTGCGCATGCTCGAACGCAAACCAGGTTTTGCGCTCTGCGTGCGCAATTTTAGCGTGCGCTATTTCTCGGAAATAGCGTGCGTACGCAAATATTCTTTGCGCTTCTCCAAGGAGGATTCGTGATGAGAAGTTGGCTAAAGCCAAGACGAGCACAGTTAGAAAAATGGCGGCTCCCAGGACCATAGCTGCGGCCGCTTTGGCGGCGTCGTCAGTCCGACGTCGGCGGCATCCTCGCGACTGCGATTTTCAATATGAAACGACATTGTACTCGGTTTGGCAACGATCACTGGCAACTTCATGCTTGTGACGCGCGAACATTTCTCGGCGAAGGTACGATGTGCGAAGGTCAGTGCACGAGACCTCTCTTGCCGAGGCGACGCAAGCGGACACGACCGGTCAACCGCTCGCGTCGCATTCTCATGTTTAAACGAATTTAAAAAGGTACTCAGACTAAAAAACTTGTTTTTTTTCTAAAGTTACAGCATTTCGTGTGTGAAATAAAAATTGTGACTGTATCTTGGTGGCGTCCCAAGCGCAAGATGCTTGGGCTTTTGCGTCACGACGGAGAAAACGCTATTCTAAAACTCTCTCGCGTCGCGTGCGCTAATACAAGCGCTAAATTTAGCGCTAGCGTGCGCTAAAATTGCGTACATTATTCTAAAACTCCCTAATATGTTTGTCGTTCCTCGTCCCAAGTGTTTTTATTTTTTTTTTTTGTGTCAAGTCAAGTGTATTCTGCATAAACGAAAACCAATCTGCGGCAACAACTGAAGACCGACATGAAGACAGAATTTACAACTGATGGTTGTGTGTGTGCTTGGGGTATGCACAGCCACAGCACCCCAGCCCACATACCCTCTTGATTGCCGCAGCAGAGCCCACGGCCAGGATGCCTTCAAACTGCGGTTCAAATTCTGCCTTGAGCAAGCCGCAGCGGTGAGCAAACTTTCGCAGGTCATAGCCGTGCTCCGCCAAGAATGGCTTCACCAGACTGTAGTCTGCCCCCACTAGAGGAAGACTCTTCCGAGGTCCGCTTTCCTGCACAGCATATGTTCCACACAATCAGGATGCAGATCCACAAGAATAAAAGGAATGCTGAAGGAACATACTTTATCGGCACATTAACAATGCATTGTTAATGTGCCGATAAAGTATGTTCCTTCCATGGTTACCTCATACTCATGAGTGTGAGGCAACCACACCTTGTAGGCCGAGCCTGCATGCACATGAAAAGATTGCTGTGAGGTGAAGCGAAGACAGTGGGTATGCAAGATCTAGCTGTACTGCGTTGCACCAGTGCAGAAAAAGTGTGCCACCACTGTAAGGCAGGGTGTTTTGAGGTACAAGGTTCTGGGAAACTGCATTTGAGAGATAAATAAAAATATAAGTGCAGTCTGGAGATGAATTTGAGCTGCATTGTGCATGACCACAGCTATCCTGCAGGGGCATTGAAGGCTTGCTGACACACCTAAAAAAGCTAAAAAAGTTTTATTTGTTTGCACACAACACTAGAATATGATTTCAAGACCATACCCCTTCATTCTTCTGCTGCAAAGCCACATATTTGCTGAGAATAACGACTGAAGTCAAACTAAAGCTTAAGTACCTGCGAGTAAATTTAAAAGTTTAAATTTACTATAAATTTTAAATCTGAAGTAAATTTTCGTGTCTTTTAACAATTTTTTCTTTCCTTCTTAGAACGTTCAAACTTTTGCTGGGCAATTTTATATTTTGTGCCATTCTATGTTGTTGCTCAATGAAAGAAGCCCTGTTTCCGTACCTGTCCTCAATGCTTTATCCTTTCAAGTATTCACATGTAGTATCTATGTTATATATGTTTGTTAATATGCTGCTCACGACGTTGGTATAGTAACATTTTGGGCATGGGAAATAGTCCTTTCCAACTTAATATAATCACAAATCTTATGATGGCATTCTGCAAACTTTCAAACGTAGAACTCACCAGAAGTTGACTGTAGTCGCTCAGCTTTTTCTCTGCCTTTGCGACATTTTCCGGATTTCCCAGCAAGCAGATACCACTGGGCTTGTCATGCACATACACAGATGACCCAAAGTCCAACGCTTTCATCAAGCTTGCAACGTCTTCGTAGCACATTGTTCCATTCGCAACAGGGTTGAGAGGCCTCAACAGTGTGTTGAAAGTGTACACAACCTTCTGGAAGTCGTTCAGGTTGTTTGCCTGCAGTCTAATTTCCATGCGCTGATTGTCCAGGGGTTTAGCTTCCACCTTT
Source organism: Ixodes ricinus (assembly GCA_037355805.1). NCBI lineage: Eukaryota > Metazoa > Arthropoda > Arachnida > Ixodida > Ixodidae > Ixodes > Ixodes ricinus. Next base: position 243,069 of record JAZHYW010066798.1, read on the forward strand.
AGGTTGTCCTCTGGCCGGAGCCCTTGCTTGCTTTGCTGAAGTGCAGACTGAATCTGCTCTTTGACAACTAGGAAGAACGAGAGTGGAAAGACAAAGGAATCCGTCACAAAGGCGTGGACGTCCAGCGGAATCAGAGGACCCTGCTGAGACAGGATTGGCTGGCCATGCAGGACCTCGCACACGCTCTGTCCCTCGGCTGCATTGTCGAAGTAAACCCAGCCCTTGAAGAGGTAGTCTTTTGACTTGGCAGGCTTGCAGCTAATGGAAAAGGCATCTGTGCCCAGATCCTCCTTGATCGTCTTCATGAGCAGCTCTTGTACAATCTTGTTGTCTTGGGGTGTGGTGTCGAACGGGGGTTCGTGGATGATGCGCACCGAGCTGATGGTCACTGGAAACGTGGCCCGGAGCGTCTCTTCAAGGGCAGATTGCTCTGTGGTCGGTGGCAAATTGCTGATATACAGCTGACATTCCTCTTTCTTGTTTCGCTCGCACGTGATCTCGACGCCCCCGAAGCTAAGCTGCAGGGGAAGCGAAAAAGCTATGCTTTCTAGGGTTGCCTGGTCTGGCAACGTTGCAAAGCCGATGCTGGTGCATCGCCGGCGAACCCAAGTCACAGCGGCATGGAATGCAGGCTTTCGTTGTGCCTGCTCACTGCGGTAGCTGAATGCGTCCCCCATCACGGTCACTGTCAAGTCCTTATCTCGACCCAAGAGCGCAGCATAGGCCTTGCTCGCTTCTGCGGCAGTCTTGTATGTGATGTAGAAGGCCTTTTCCTTGTTCAGCAGCCTGTATTGCACAATGTTGCCAAGCTCATTCACCAACACACGAAAGGTGGCGGCAGGTATCTTCAGGTTGGACACGACGACGGTGCGAAAGACGGCAGGTGACAGCACCTGGTCCACTTGGCCGCCCACCCCGAGTACCACTTGTACGGGATGGTCGGCAAAAGGTGAATCTGGCTGAGTCAGCATGGCTTCCCGGTCCTTGTTTTTCAAGTTCTTCACTTGTTCATCGATAATGGACTGAAGGTGCCTGGTTCCCACGAGGCGGAACTGTTCTGGTCCCTGGATTGTGACACACCTCTGCAGAGCGTCAAGTGCTAAGCGGCCTGTGGAGCATTTGACTACATCTTTGAGGGCCTTTTCCAAAAGACCCAGCTGGTTAGGATTAGCAAATTGGTGGTTCCAGATGAGGGTCCCAACGGGGCCAACCTTGCAGGGACTACTCGGAGTTGCAGATATGGACAACGACTTCATGCTGAGTGTATAATTGTCGCCTTCAACACTGATGACGGCAAAATTGAGCAGCTGAGGTTTCTTGGAGCCAAGAGGAGTGCTAAACAAAGGGCAGACAACCATAGAAGGGATCTGTCCCTGTGCGCTGAATGTTGATCTTGGCGAGACCTTTAGCTTAGACCCCAGCATCTGTTGCTTGAAGCCACTCTCCATGTATGAAAGCACACTTTCAGGAAAAGCCTCTCGCAGCACATGGCCAACCTGTTCCATTTCAATCTCTGCCCGTTTCTTCCCACCAGGTGTCTCAAATTCAGCCTGGTGTCTGACAACTCGAGCATGCAGGTTCTTGAAGAATGCTGCATTAAGGCCATTCATCTGGCACCATGAATCTTTTGCTTTTTTAGGGACATCAAGCCAATCCTTGTAGAGATCAATTACACGGGAAAACATGCAACCCTTGTCAGCAGCTGGAGGGGGCGAGGGCTACCATTCCGGTCAAGTGGTACATGGGTAAGCATTAGATCTTCAAAAGTAAGAAGTGCCAACAAAATCAAGTCCAGAGCAGAAACCTCATCAATGGCTTTTATGATCAATGCCCCCAGTCGAGGCTCTAGGCTAGTCTGGCAGAGTTTCAAGCCCAGTTCTGTGATACGGCTGTCAGGACTCACAGCTCCGAGTCGCTCGAGGGTTAATTGTACATCTTTCAGGACCTCTTTTGGTGGTTCCCTCAAAAAACAGTCAGAGATGGGCATCTGTCGGTTCTGAAGTCGAAGGACAACATCTTCCAAGAATCGAAAGTCCTCCGCATCTCTGGGAGGGGCACTAGCAAGAGTACTGTCATTGTAGAGACGGTAACAAGTGCCTCGGCTAGACACACCAGCCATTGAACGCCTCCTCTCAGCTTCTTCTCGAGAAATTAAACACTGCTGCTTGATAAGCACACCACTTTTGGACACGATTGTTTCTACAATACCACAGTCAATCACACACTGCGCTTTAATCATGCTGACACACACATCGGGGCAATGAACTGCGAAGACGACCTTCCATGTCCCCACTGGTAGGGCTTCTAAGGAGAATGACGTGCCACTGTACAAAACTTCGTGGCAGACCTGCCCATCTGTGTCATCTGAAATTCGTTGCTCCAGGATTGCGTCTGCAAGAAATGCATCTGCAAATGAAGGCAGGAACACAAGAATGTTTCCACCCAACTCCTGTTGCTTCGAAAACTCCAAAGCAATTCCCACACACTCAGCAGCTAAGTTCTTATGCGAGCCCATCGAGATAACATCTACAGGGAACTTCAGACCACAGGCTACAACATCATGGTCGCCAAGACAGAAAAAGTTCCGAATAGGGACGCACGTTTCAAGTGCAGAGGTGCAAAGAACAAGCTTGGCATGGGAAACAAAGTGCTTCCGTAGGACAGCAAGCATAATGTTCTGGTAGACCGTGTCTTCTTGAAGTTCATCTGCGACGATGCATTGGAAACTTGCAAGTGATGTCCCACAGCGAAGGAACTCATACAAGAAACAGCGCGCCGTTGTGAACACCACAGAACCTTCGGGACTAATCTGCTGTGATGGAAGAAGCCAGCATTCTACTGAACCAAGTCCGTGAATCGTTGCAGCATACCGAGAGCAATACTCAGCTGCGAGATCGCTAGGCTGGATGCTCAGCACCCTGCCACCCAGATCTTTGAGGTAGGATACAGTTTCAAGGCTCTTGCCTGACCCCGGAGAGGTAACAAGGAGGGCAACCTGTCGCTTCGCAAGGCTTTCCAGAAGCTTAGATTTTGAACTGTAGACTGGCGATGCACGACGAAGACGCCCGACCTCTACACTCAACTCGGCATCTGGAAGCAAACCTGAACAGGTTGCCTTCAAGAACTCATCAAGTTGAGCTTCACATATAGAAATCTGAGTCCTGAGTGCAAATCTTTCTAACTTTCTTTTGGGGTCTTGGTCATGTTCAAGCTGTGCAAGCTTCTTTTTGATCCTTTCCAGATGCGAGTTGTGGGCACTAATAATTGCATCAGCTTTCTTTTGTCTCTTGTTGTTTTCAGCTGGCACGGCCATGCCAGGGCCTGGTTGTCCATTCTCATCAAGTATGCCCAAGCACACTGGAACCTCAGACTTGTGGCCCGTCAGGTTTGACAATGAAGCAACGGCTTTCTTGGCCTTCCTTGCACTGGGGTAAATAAGGCACAATTTTTCTTTTGCAGACGCATTACTCTCAAGAACAAACCCTGGAGGAACCACATCGGACAAGACTTCCTTCCAGAAAGTCAAATTCCCTTGCTGTTTAGGGACAACCAAACCCACTTTGGTCCTGTAGCTCACTTCAGATGTTTCAGGAGGCAGGACTTCTTTGGTTTCTTGAGCCACAGCTCCTTTCCCAGCTTGCACTGGAATGTCGGAAATAGTCTGCTTTGTTTCTCCTTTGAGGTCGGGGACACGCTTTACAGAGCTGTCTTTGCGTCCACCTTCAGAGGTAGGCTGATCTGGCGCGCCGGTGATTGCAGCCTTTGCTTTGGCCTGCGGGGGCACTGTCTTGACCTTTGTCTTCGGTTTCAGGCTTTGGACAAAGCTCGAGTAACGAATGCTCTCATTAGCACACTCCACAAGTGACTTTCTAGCCTGGTCATTGTGTATAAGCACAACGTGGATGAGATGATGATATCGCATCTCGTGCACCTCTGATGCAAAGTCTATGTCACCCGTGATGAGCACAATTTTGGACCCGAGCAACTTGTACGCATCAGAAAAGCGTCTTAGCTTTACCCGAAGCTTTTCGTCAGCGGAGTTTTTCTTGTCGCTGCTGACGTGCACCACGGTGACTTGGGCATCATTCAGCTCATCAACAACTTCTTTCTTCATCTGTCCGATGTCGCACGCAACGCTGAATTCCACCTCCCGGTGTCCGGGGTAAAAGTCGTTCCGCACTTTCTTGACAATGTCATACGCAGAGACGCCATGTGGCACCGCACAGTTCTCAATGTCCCAGTAGACACTGATGTAACCGATCCCTGCAGGTTGCTGGGTTGCCATTCCCACCACGCTGTCTTTCGAAACTTCATCTGTGAGGTCCTCGAATTCTTCAGGGTCAGCCAGTGGCTCAGCGCATGCATATGCAGAATCCCCTTCCTCATCCAAATCTTCGGACATGCCATGGTGATAAGCGTCAAATCCCAACTCGTCGGTGTCAGTCAAGCTCAAAATCTCTGAAAAGAGTGACTGCTCATCTTCACCAACCATCCGATCCATCTCCCGCTTGAAAGAAATCAGTTCTGCTGCCACAGTGCTCAGTGCACCTGTGTTAAAGCGCATTTGACCACGTGATGTCCACGGTCTGCCCCTGTGAAACCGCCCTCTCCTGTTGGCTCGTTTCTGAAATTGTGGGCCTGGGTTGTTCAAACTGGCAGCACCCATATGCCCTCCCCTTGCAGAACCGCGACAAACGTGGTTACCAGCGAGAAGGTCTCCTGGCTGTGTGAGCACCTCTTGTTGCTTCTGGATTGTTCTTATTCTGGCCTTGATGAAACAGCGGCTGCTTCTGCTCAGCCCCAGTCTTCTGGTTTGTATGGTGAGCCCCAGCACCACGATTGCCATGGCTGCCATCATGTGTGGATTTCGTACCGCTGTGGCTGCCCCGTTTTCAGAGCCCCAGTTGCTGCCTCGAGTGGCTCCCCTCTGATGGCCTTGGGTGGCTCTCCCCTGGTGGCCTTCACCCCGAGGCTTCTTCGGTCCCCCAGTGTTCATGATGACCACAAAGTCACTGTGCAGAACAGAGTGAGGAAGGGAACAGAGGAATTATGAGGTACCCTGTAGGGCAAACAGTAACCCTAGGCTAAGAAAGAAAAGGGACAAAAAAACAATTTTCTAGATTCATCGGTCTCATGTGTTCATGTACATAACTGGGAGGTACTTCGCCCAACATTTGCACTTTTCTGCATCAGGAAAGCCCCTGGCACACTCCTTTGAAGTCAATTGTCAAGTTTATTTGACAGTCTAGACAACCAGGATCAGTAGGTAGCATGGCAAGTGACCATTTTAAGGCAAAATGCAAGCTGTCACAATGGTGCTGATCTTGAGGAAGGAGTCTTGTGTCACTCATGCACATGCACTATTAATACCTAGCAAAATAAAACCTAATTAGATGTTAGATGTTTAAACAGCATGAAGTTAGCACGTCACGCAGTAGATATGTACAATCACATGCCTGCATGATGTTCACTGAAATCGAAATGAGCAGGGATGGGGATAAAACACAGAATCCCTACGTTCTACCCACTATATAAGACGCCCTGCCCTTTAGGTGAAAAAACACGCAGCACAGCAAATGCTGCGACGTGATCAACCAGATAAAGTATGTCCTGTTGGCGTGCGCTAAGTAGCCCAGGCTGACGGCGCCTTCACCAGCCAGAGGGCGCAACTGGGAGAAAAAGAAACAAACAAAAAAGTGCATCGTTGCCATAGCACCCAGGAATGCACACTTTCCACTCCGTGTGTTTGCTCTGACCCTGGCGGACGCTGGTTCGAACACCGCACCATAGATCTTTCCACCGTAACGAGTTGATAGAACTGTTCTTGTCGGCATGAAGGCACAAACCTCGGTTCAACGACAAAGCTGTGTCTAAGCAACATGCGCAGCGCAAGTGCCCAGCTCGATGTGACGACGCACACCAAAAAACCAACTTCAAAAATAGGCATGTCTCACATAGATAAGCATGGGAAAACGGGCCCGCGACAGGCTACCACTAGCCGCTCATCAAAGAGTCATCTGGCGCACCGCTTCACTTGCAGCCAAGGCAAGGAGAGGACTTGAATCATGATCTGGCAGCTGCGACATGCGCAATGTCCGCAACCATATTACCTTACACCGTGGCTCTAGCTCCGTGTGCCCGCTTTGATCTATTCGGTACAAAGCCCTTTCCGGTGTAACGTAGGTCATTGCATATGACATTGCGTATGACATTGCGTATAACAACAGGGCGGAGATGGTAACAGTTACTCTTTGGCATTTGGCTGGCAAAGAAGAGATATCATCCCAGGAAGAGGTGTAAATACACTTTTCTGCTGTCCGCACAAATGCCAGTTCGGCATTGCTTGATCACATTCTCCAAGCATGTACTGGACATAAAGGCTGCGTCAGAGTTCAGCGAGGGATCCATCAGCGTTCAGCGTGAACTTTGCTCGGCTCTTACTGAAAACAAGCCCTGCGTCAACATTTGGCGAGGACTCAGATCAGATCACGCACTTCCTGTCCAAGCAATGGCGACCGCCGATGTTGCTCGAGGAACTTTCGAAAAAGGTTTATCAGCCAACCGAGAGAGCTGACAGTTCAGAGCTATGACAATTGTAGCATTCATATCTTGAGGCACTGTGTTTGAGTGGTTGCACATTAATTTTCACCTAAGACCCCCATCAGCCAAAAACCGTGGCCACAGCTCTGCTGGATGGCGATTTCAAAATACTGAAACCTAGAACAAGAAGTAAGCGGCTTCTTTTTCAGATGCCCGGGCTCCTGCATGCGCCACTAGTTGCCTTTTGTCGGGTTCTAGCTGGGCACGCCCAATCAAGGCTCACGTAACACCGAAGTGTCACCCAAGGTAGGAAGCTCACTCTGGACGTGCAGCAACTGGAAGACCTCCCCGACAGTGGAGATAGCAGAGCACTAGTATCACAGTGCAAGACTGCAGCAACCCTCTGGACTAAATACAAAACATAAAGATGCATGAGGCGCTGCAGTGGTTTCACCCCAAAGTGGTGAAAGGTACAACAAGTGCACGCCAGAATGCAAAACGAACACGGCCTGTGGGAACAGTCCCTGAGAGAAGGAATTGCCAAGAGCGTAAAGGCACACAGAGAATGCACTCTCTGCATCCTATTCGGCTCGTGTGCTTTCCTTGGCATGTTTCCTCCTGCACTGTCTCGGGCAAGATGAGATATTTGTTGAGTTTGTTTCAAGCAAGTAGAATACATACTTTTCTTTGCTCGGGTGAAAATACAACAAATAAAACGCAACACCACTGAACAATTTTTTTTTTTTTTGTCCTTTCATACACACACGATCTGCACACTTATTTTACAAGCTCACTTTGGCTTGCACGGATTGACAAACTTTTCTCTCCCTTCGCTTCTCCTCCACTCTCTCTCCCCCTTCTTGGTGAAGACCCTAGGATTAGGGATGCCGCGAACTTTGTTCGAACTGAAGTTTCGATGATCGAATCGAGCGGTTCGAAAGGTTCGAAAGATTTCAAATTTTCGAACATTCTATATCGTAAAATTCGACGGAAGTAGAATTTTCGAACTTGTAAAACTAAGAAGTTCGACGCTTTCGAACCGTCGAACTTATTACGCTAGAAAATTCGATCTTTTTCGAACTTTCGAATTTATTATGCTGCAAAATCGACGCTTGTCAAACTTTCGAACTTGATAGACCAAAAACTTCGATGATTTTCGAACTTCCGAATTCTTGCACTAAAAGTTTGAAGCTTTTCGAACTTTCGAACTTCATACGCCAAGGAATTCGATAATTTTCAAACTTATTTATCAAGAGAATTCGAAAAGATTCGAACTTTTCGAAGCCTGAAAAATCGAAATTTCGACGAACTTCGAATTTTTTAAGGTAAAAGTTCGACGTTCGTCGAACTTCGAAAGACTGGCGGACGGCTTCATTTGAATTCAAATAGTGAAATACAATCATAGTTTTTTTTTCTTGAATTTTTACATGCGGTGCTGCGTTCCTTACGAAAGACAATGCCACTTATTACAATGTTCTGGCAAGCTTAGTTTTAAAGAAATAAATTCCTGAAGAGGCGAGGAAGGACGACGGGTTTTCGGCGATTGTCGTTTGTGCCATATTTGAAGCGCGCTAAAGCCGAAGCCTATTTACGGTAGAGATGTTAAACTTTTTAAGAATGATCTATGTATAGCTTAGGTAAGTGTCGTCTTAAGATGTGATTATTGTTATTCAATATGAGTTTCGAAGAAATGTCCAAACGTGTATCTACGGGCAATTATGTCCTAAACGTGGTATTTTTTTTTCCCTCTAAGTTATTTGAGGTATCGCATTTAAATTAACACCACAGACAGTACATATAACTGCCATCTGCAGAATACAAAATAATGTGGAATGAGGAATAAATTAACTCATGGGGGAAGATTTCTAATATTAATCAAATTCACAACAACATTAATTTTTTTTTTTTTGCATTACATTTTTGGGGGCGTTTTTTAGCTTGTAGACATTTTGGTGGGAGAAACCTGTTTCGAAGTTCTGAGCTTCTGAATATGCAAGAATACAACACTTCCAACGGGATCTTTATAGTTTCTTTTTTTTTTCTCCAGCTTTTATCCTTGCATTTATTGTTATGTTTATTTTTTTTTTACCAATGGCACAGTTATTTAGGTCGAAAAGACATAGCTTCGAACTTCCGAACCTCTAAGCATGTGACAAGTAGTGCCTTCTGACAACGAGTTTTCCGAAAATGATGATTCTACGCGATCTTTTATGCACAAGAGCGACAGTAGCTATACATATACATAAATAATTTCAGATTAAAATAAGCTCGACCACACCCTCTTTCCCCGTATTTTTTTCTTTAACAGTCCAAAATATCTGGAAGGGGGAAGGGGGCTAGACACCTCCACACCTCCCCCGTTATTCCTCTTCCGACGCACACTTGTATTGTGAGAATCGTTCCTCGACCTCGAGTTGTGTCGGCTTCTGTGCTTTTTGCTGGGGCGTTTCCTCCGTCCCGGAAAAGAAACCTCCAGGACAATTACAAACTAAACTCACTATATGCCAGCGTCAGCTCGGGCGGCGTTGCGTTCGGATTACTACCAGCGTGCAAGTGGGTGGGGAGGTACTTTGCCAGGTCGCTTCAAGGTTTTTGAGCCTCAACCTCCTGCCGCCCCTGGCCATTTCGAACTGGATGAGTATCGTAAAACAGTGCGTTCGTGTGATCACTACTGCGCTATGCACGTTAAAGACCCACCCCCCCTCCCCTCACCCCCCCCCCCGGGCTGGCGGTCAAAATTACTGATCTATGGTCACGTCACTCTCCACTGGCAAATATTCCAGCACATAAAAAAAAATTCAAAATCTTCAAAGTTTTTTTTCTTTTTTCCAATATTAGTTTTAAAGAAGAATTGAAACCTTCGAACTTTATGTAGAAAAAATTCGAAATCTTCGAGATTTTCGATTTTTATGTCTATAAAAATGTTAAGCGTTCGAATTTTATATCCAAAGAATTTCGATATCTTCGATTTTCGAACTTCAGGTCCCAAGAAATTTAAATTTTTGAATATCTCGAATTTTGAGTTAGGAAAGGTCGAAATCTTCGAATTTATCGAACCTCAAGTAAGAAAATATTCGAAATATTCGAACCCGAAATTTTACATGAAAGCTTCGAACTTTTCGAATTCGAAACTCCATTGTGATCGAAAGTTGCGAATTTTTCGATTTCGAACCTCGGTCGGTACGAAAATATCGAAATTTTTCGATTGCGAACCTCAGCTCGCTTTGAAAATATCGAAACCTTTCGAAATCGAACCTAGGGTGGTTCGCGACATTCCTACCTAGGATTGAAAATTCTTCGTACCTGCGCTTCCTACGCCGACAGTCGGGAGCTCTTGTTCCGTAAGTACGATCGCAAATTTTGAAACCCTGCACTTTTGCAGGCACGATATCCGTCACAAAGGCAGCACGAGCCTATAGATACCACGGACACAAAGATGCCCTATCTGTCGTAACCTCTATCTATAAACGTTCACTATCATGCCTCTTTTGTTCGGTTGATTAGTTCATAGATCTCGAGTGCATACATTGTGCGCCTGTGAAAGGATCCAATGTCTTTTTAACACACACAACGGCGTACGTCCCTCAGTTGACATGCAATGAAACCATATTCAATTGGCTATTTACAATAAGCGCACACACGAGAAAGGTAAACAATTTGCGAGACGTACTCACCAAAGGACCAAGGCAAGCGGCGTCAGGAAGCTGGAAGCAAGTTGCGCTCCTGACACAAGCAAGACTCGGCAAGCCGACACCTGACTCTGACATTGGGTATCATACGATCAGCGACAGGACGCCTAGAACGCATATTCGCAACTACATTGCGATGCGTTGCAAACCTGCTCCAAAACTCCCTGCTGCACAGAAAACCCCACTGACCCCACTCCACAGTCCCGCCTGGTCCCGCGCTGAGGCTCGCTTCTGACAGGACAACGGGCAACTTCTGCGGGCGAGTTGGGCGAATTGTTCCCTAGCTTTCGTCTCTCTTCCTATGATTGTACCTAGTATTGATAAACGCTCGAGATAAACAACGCCTTGTTTAACAACAGTAATAGCTGGTTTATAAGAAAGTTTTATATTATACCAAATATAAATACAATACACAAAAAGGACGATAAAGGGCAGGGTCGACAGGATTATATCGAGCAAGCTCGAGCAGTAGGGAAATTGCTGCTAGGGACACGTTTTTGTTTTCCCTATGGGTGTCATCCGTTCATCATCCTTGAGCAATTCCTATAGTTTCGGAATGAAAACATTTTGCTAATCGGCATTTCTCACGTTGTTGCAGGCTTTTGAATGATCAACAAGATATGTTAGCGTTTCGGCGTGGCGGTAAAGACGGGTTCGATAAGTCGTTTTGTAATGTGCAGTCCAAGAAGGTCCAGGTTCATTCCATGTCAAACGTCCCAGACGTTGCGCTCGACCGTAACTCAATACTTCAACTTCTAAAAAAAAAAACATTGTGGTCTTTTTTGTTGCATTGTTCGTAGCCATGCCATGCCCTGAAACAGTTTTGACGAAAAAAATTTTTGATGGCGTGAGCGCGGTTTTAACTTTTAAAAATAGCGTGAAACTAGGTATCACTCCATAATTTATGAAAAATCAGCTTTTTTTATGAAGCACCCAACAATATTCTTTTTCTTAAATCTGCACGACTTTCGACTTGCAATGTGGTTGGGCTTGTGCAGTTTTGTTTAATTTAAATATTTTTTTTTAAAACAACTTTTTTGAAATTTTTAACATTTTTGTCATTTTGTTAAAAAATATTTAATTGCTCCGGGGACTTAATATAACTTTTTACCAGCTGTCCTGCAGGTATAGAATCTATAAAAAAATGTTTAAAGCGCTCAAATAAATATCTCGAAGTAAATAACCAAAGCCTGAAGTTGCCAAGAAGTGTGTTTTGACTCATAAACAGCCGTTTATTTCACCCTAGGTGGTCCAAGTAAAAATACAAAATATGGTGGGTTTGGAAGAACAATCGATTGTCTTTTGATTCTGAAAGTTTAATCAAAGTAATATTTGTTTAAAGCGAGAAAACATTTTTGAAGTTGAACTCTCGCACCACAACCCGGAGTCGTTCTTAACGCCTCTTTGCCGCCCAGCACGCCACCGGCGCAGGGGCGGATCCAAGAAGGGGAGGGGCGGGGGGGGGGGGGGCGACGGGGGCGGCCGAGGCCCAAACAAAGTCGAACCCCCCTCCCCCTTCTCGTAGGGCCATTTGACATGGGTGGACGGTGGACCCCCAGTGCACTAGAAAAAATGGGAGAAGTACGGATTCGTCTGGCGTCGCACCAGGCTCGAGGAGGAGGAGGAAAGAAGGAGGAAGAGGATTATTGGAGAGGAGGAAAGAAGGAAGGAGAGGAGGATTAAAGAGAGGAGGAGGGGTAAGGAGGAAACTGGGGAAAAAACAAAAAGTTTGTTGTGAAAAAAATAATGAAAAAAAGGGGCATGCCGTTGGGGACGTTCCCCGCCGATTTGCTGTGGGTACTGTTACAGATGATTGGGCCTATTTTTCGGGTTGTCAAGAACCTTCTAGATTAATGGTTTTGATTTCGTATAGCTGCTTTCTTAGCACTTGAAATTTAGGTTGTTTTGTTATTTCACAACGTAAATTATAGTTATTTTCGCCACTGGGTCAATCCTTGGTAAAAGTTTGTTTCCCAAACTTATTTCAATGGGGCTGTTCCTATTCCGCTTACAAATCGCCACGGTTAAAAATATTAACTCTATTAATTATCTGTAACAGTAGGCGACCAGCGTTTAGTCAAACATTCAAATCGTCAGCTTCCCCAAAACAAAGTACCCACAACGAATCGGCGGGGGACGCCCCAACCGCATGCCCCCCCCCTTTTTTTTTCACAACAGACTTTCCGGGGGGGGGGGGGGGGGGGGGGGGGGCGGGCTCTCCCCAGTTTCCTGCTTACCCCCTTTTTTCTTTCTCTCTCTCTATTCCTCTTCTCCTTCCTTCTTTCCTCCTCTCCCTCCTTCTTTCCTCCTCCTCGTCGAGCCTGGTGCGACGCCAGACGAATCTGTACCGTATAGTATCCTTAGGCCCGCTTTAGACGGAGCAATTTAACCCAGCAACTTGACGTCGCAACACCAGCAACACGGGTCGTCCGCGTTCACACGCAGCAGCCGAATTGCTACAATTTGCTATCATCATCATTCACTTTGAATCTTCTTGTACTATTTAAACGCCCAGCTACGCGCTAAAAACGTGTTTTTATATCTTTGAATGGCGTTGAGAATACTAACTCATCTTTTTGAAAAAGTTTATTCCCAAAAGCGATCGATTTTAAACCAGAACCAAGTCTTTAGCTGTCATCATCACCGCCACGGGGTGTCACGTGAAAACATCGCGTCCCTGATTGGCTGCTACCGCTTCAAACGGCTCGAGTTGCTCGTCCGTTTCGAGCCGGACCCGATCTTGGCAGCAGTGGCAGCAGACGACAGCTTTCTAACGAGTCTTCTTACATCACCCAGAAACGCCGTGCTGCATCATCTGCACGTGCCGATCATCGCCGGACCGCACCGCCCACAGAGAGCAGCGCCGCCACATCCCTGACGTCACCATCGGGGAGGCTACAAAAGGCTGCGTGCTACCGAAAGTCTTTCACTTGGCAGCAGTGGCAGCAGACGACAGCTTTCTAACGAGTCTTCTTACATCACCCAGAAACGCCGTGCTGCATCATCTGCACGTGCCGATCATCGCCGGACCGCACCGCCCACAGAGAGCAGCGCCGCCACATCCCCTGACGTCACCATCGGGGAGGCTACAAAAGGCTGCGTGCTACCGAAAGTCTTTCGCTTGGCAGCAGTGGCAGCAGACGACAGCTCTCTAACGAGTCTTCTTACATCACCCAGGTTAGTCCCCCGCTGGTGGTACTTTACCTTCACCTTTTGCGCTGCAACTGCTGCCAAGCGACTGATTATTTTTGTATTTGTGCGTTGTAGAAAATGGCCGCGGAAGCGACTTGCCTTGCATGTAACCTAGCGTTGCTTCAGGATGAAACGGCTATTACCTGCTGTGAATGTGAATATGTATATCATCTAGGAACATGCTCGACCATCACACTCGGGGATTATAACTCAAAAAGCGAAAACCAGCGGAAGAAGTGGCGCTGTGCCACCTGCACGACGGCTAAACAAAGAAGCAGCCAGTCTACAAAGCAAAAGAAAAAATCAGAATCCGACGTGCCAGCAATGCTTGTCAGCATAAATGAGAAGATAGATAGCCTTCTTGGCTTAAAAGATACCGTAGATGGTATTGAAAGCGCTATCCAGATGTTATCCGGAAAGTATGACGAAATACTCAACCACATCCGTCGTCAGGATAGCGACATCAAAGAACTAAAAAGTCGGATCGACAAAATTGAAACCTTAAACACTACTGCCGAAGTACAGCAGCTTAAACGCGAACTAAACGAAATGGAATGGCGCAGTAGACGCCTGAATCTTGAAATCCACGGCGTACCGCCAGTTGAAAACGAGAACCTTCTGGCACATGTTAATGAAATTGGAGCGAAGCTTCAACTACCACAGCTAGACACAGCTGATATAGTAAATACGCATAGGCTTCCTTCAAAACCTGGCAAAATTCCGGGTATTATCGTGCGTTTTGCCCGCCAGCCACAACGTGACCAATGGCTAGCAAAAAAAGGCCAACTGAGGCGTGGCCAAGGGAACATCTATTTTCAAGAAAACCTGACGAAGCAAAGCAAAGCTCTACTCTGGGAAACCAGAGAGTGGGCTAGAACCCATGGGTTTCAGTACGTGTGGCACCGAAATGGCAAAATCTTCGCCAGAAAGAAGGATGGTGACCGTGTGTTTACTATCTCTGACGTGACTGACTTGAGCAGGATCCTATAAACAAACGAGAGCGATAATATTTTGGTGTTTCCAACCCGATAATGGAAGGCTCGGAATACATCCACCCATCCAAGCTCAGAGACGTTCTCGAGCAGCAACGCGGGATTTCTATAAAATGTTTCCACCTAAATGCACAATCAGCAAAAAACAAGTCTGACGATCTTGAGTTATTTTTCGCGCAGTTGGGCTTCGCCTTCGACGCGATAATGCTTATCTGAAACCTGGTACAACGACGATGCTGATGTCATTAAGCTACAAGGGTACACGAGTCATTTTCTAAACCGAACGGAGCGTCGGGGAGGAGGAGTGTGTCTCCTCTCAAAAGATAACCTTGACTGTGAACTGGTCCCTATCTTCTCCTTCATAAACCCCAATCTAGAGGTGTTAACCTTGCGCTCTAACAATACTATTTTCAGTGTTATCTATCGACCGCCTAGTGGCCATTATGCGTCATTCTTTGACTTCATGGAAACTTTCCTCTCTTTTATAAATGACAACAAGTACCACCTGATCTGTGGGGAGATTTTAATATCGACATGTCGGATAACAGTGACCTAAATAGAAAGTTTGATATTGTTATTAAAGCAAGCGGTTTTTTTAACGTAATAACTAAGCCCACGAGAATCACTGAAACAACGGAATCGACTATCGATTTGTTCATTACCAATTTTGTACCTGAAAAAGTAAACGCCGGAATCATAACCTCCAAAATAAGCGACCATCTTCCGGTCTATATCTTCGTAAGGGAGAGAACATATAAAAAAAAGAATATGTGCTCAAGCCTATTATATCAGGATATTTCAGCGCAACGTTTAGACGCTTTTAGGCAAGAATTATCCACCACAAATTGGGATCTTTTATTTGGCTTGAAGGATGCCAATGCAGCGTATGACGTTTTTCTAGATAACTTCAAGCGACTGTACAAGTCTCATTTTCCTTATAAAACGTCAAAAAACTCGAAAAAAATTCGAAAGCCTTGGATTACCCCAGAGCTGCTAAAACAAGTTAACATAAAAAGTTCACTGTATCACAAGTTTATAAAAAGTAGAGACCCCAATGATCTTATTGCCTTCAAGTCTTTTCGTAATAAGCTAACCAACACATTACGTCACGCCAAAGCAGAATATTTTCATAGATCTTTTAGCTCGGCAACAGGAAGAACAGACATTACTTGGAAAAAAATCAACGGTCTACTGAATCGGAGATCGTCCGGAAGTATCGTCGACACACTTCGTGTGGGAGACGAACTACTGTCGGGTGCCGCACTTGCGAATGCTTTCAATAACTTCTTTGTGAATATTTCGCGACCAAATACTTACGCTGCAGGATCTCGAACGTACTCCGAGCGTCTCAACAAATCAATATTTTTAAGCCCTGTGGACGAAAACGAAGTGATGTCCGTGTACTCTCAACTGAATAATTCCAGTACGTGTGATTGTGACGATATTCAAATCCGCCCAGTTAAGTATGTTATTGACCTAATTGCCCCGTGCTTGTCGTATGTTTTCAACCTCTGTCTTGAAACCGGGGTCTTTCCAAGCCGCATGAAAACAGCAAAGGTGTCAGTAATACATAAGAAGGGAGACAAAAATGAGTTAGGTAATTACAGACCAATATCAATACTGCCCGTTTTCTCAAAAGGTCTAGAGAAGGTTCTTTATAAACGCCTCAGCGTTTTCTTTGACAAGCATAATGTTTTGACGCCCAGCCAACACGGATTTCGGAAACACCGTAGCACTGAATCGGCGTTGCTTGCACAAAAGGAATTTATTCTAAAAAATTTCGAGGCAAGAAAGATGGTTCTTGGAATATTCGTTGACTTTACGAAAGCTTTCGACCTGTTAAACCACGACATCTTACTGTATAAGCTCGAATCATTAGGTGTTCGTGGACAGGCGCTAGCGTTATTTCAATCATACCTAAACAACCGATGTCAGTATGTTACTGTAGTTGGATCCCACTCAGATGTCAGACCAATCCTTTCTGGAGTGCCGCAAGGAAGCATCCTTGGTCCACTTCTTTTCAATGCCTTTATTAATGACATAGTTCAAATCAGTGAAGTCGCCGAATTCATAATTTACGCCGACGACACAAGCATCTTTTTTACGGGTGAAAGATATGATGATATTATACACGTTGCTAACGATACTTTGGCTATGCTTGAACAGTGGGTAATGATGAATTCCATGGTAATTAATAGTTCTAAAACAAAGGCGATACTTTTCCGGCCAAAAAGCAAAAACGCATCAATCACAGCGCCATTATTATACAACTCTACTAATATTGAATTCGTAACATCGTTTAAAACTCTGGGAGTAACATTCTCTGAACACATGACGTGGGAGCACCATATAAACTTAGTTTGTACAAAGCTAGCACGTGCTGTTGGGGTCGTTCAGCGTCACAGATTTATACTTCCCACCAAGGTAAAACTGCTGCTGTACAACTCTTTGTTTTATTCACATATCAGCTACGGGTACCTTGTTTGGGGGACGACAGGTCTGACCAACTTAGAAAAAATACACCGACTACAAAAGAAAATGATGCGCGCTATTTGCAACTCCCCTTATCAGTCTCATTCTTCACCTATCTTTCGAAAGCTTTCCGTAATAAAAATTTTCAATTTATACGATTACAGGCTAAGTCTAAGCTATATATGTGACATAAAAAGAGGCACTTCAAACTTGACCTCACTCGCGTTCCTGACTAAAAACACGAAAGCCTATGAAACGCGCTGCAGAGACTACTGGAAGGTTGAAAAATGCAGAACCAACTATGGAACCCAGATGATGAAATATCTACTCCCAAAGTTACTTAACAGTCATATTCAACAAGAAACTGACCTACGCAACATTTCTGCGAGAAAACTGCGCTTAACTTATGTATAATTTTGCTTCATCCTTGTCCTTGTTTTAATATTGCTTCCATTCGCCTTTTTCCGTGACTGACGATTTATGTCTGAAGAGTGATTGTTTTCTTGTTAATTCCGTGTGTGCTTATTTTACGTTGTATTTACTACGCATTGCATTTAGACATTTTTTTCGCGTTTATTGTGCTAGCTTTTTATATCTGACGTTTAGTGTTTCGTTTTCTTTTTTTTACTTGACTTGGCATTGGCTTTGTGACATTCTTTTTATACCTGTGTTTTTAGACATGCTACGCATTTATAGCGCATATTTTAAAATTTTTCAGTGACTTTTTATATTTATGCTCTTTACAGCTCCTTTTAGATGTTATAGGACTGTTTTTTTAGAAAATGAACGTTGCAATTTTTTGTTCGTTTTTGTCATTTAGTAGTGTTTTTTTGTGTTTTTGCTATCATGATTTTTTGTGTCTGTGATTTCCCTGCGAATTTGTAGGTCACCAATGACCTAGTGTGATTACCTTGTAGGATGGCTTCCATGTTTCTGCATTTTTGCATCAGTGACTCGATTTTGCTCTTTATGTACACTAAAAAAAAATACTTTTTGCTCAACCACTGTCTGTAGGGGGTCGAGGACACGTCAAGCTGCTCTATAGCAGCTTTTTTCCTCGGTCTCCCCATCTTTGATGGAAAATAAAGGCAATTATTATTATTATCTCAGCAATTCGTGTCGATCTAGGGAAAGCTACAGGGAACAACCCGCCAGCAACTCCGAAATCGCTCGAAAAGTTGCCCAGTCTGAAGCGGGCCTTACAAATCCCTCCCCCCCCAAAAAAAAAAAAAAATGGAGTTTTGGATTTGCCTTTGCGCCGGCGACGATAGCTGACACAATTAGGCCCAAAGAATTAAAGAACGGAGTTTACTGCCGCTTCCCCTTGTCCGTCTTTTTCAGCTGCAAGGGAAGAAACGGCAGGCATCGTGTTGATAATCGGAGGTGCCGCCAGTGCGTAACCCGTTGTGCCCTTTGTAGCCACCAGGCAACAAATACACACGTGCGATTGTCATATACGGATATTGTGGATCATATTCAACCTATTTTTGAACACGACGGGTGTATTTCAAATTTCGTTGACCACGACGGGTATATTTCCCTTTAAAGTAAGACTCATTTAGGTGCGCCCTTAGACTTAGAGAAAAAAATAAAGCGCCCGCAAAATCGAACACAAATAAAGTTAGGCTTTAAATGTGATATTTCACACACAATAATCAAAAACGGCACGTCAAACCGATTTCGAGGGATAAATTTTTTATCACGTGCTCCTCTTGCGGCTTAGCAGGAATGCAATCGATATCAACTTAAAGTGCTCCGTTTATTTATCGTGCGATCAAAAACGCCGTTTACTACAGGTACCTTCAGCTAAGGGACCTAAGCTAAAAGTACCTTTACGCCGCCGCGTGAATTGGGTATAAGGGGCCATTAAAAGATTTTTCTACCTCTTCCTCCTTAGCTTTAATCCTCAACTCAAAGGCGAATTGAGAAATCACGTCGTCGTGACATGCTTGGGCACTGGGTCGCTAAACTCGTCATACACAAAGTTGGGCACGAAGTTCGCAGAGCGTGCTGATTGGACTCTCGCGACGTTGGCGTCACGCGGGACGAGATGTCAATCATCCAAGCTCTCTCGGGGCTCAAATTCCAGCGAGAATGTTAGGCACAAAGTTGTAGCAAGCTTCTTCTTCTTCTTGAGCGTTGTGAATGAATAGGATAGGAGGGGGAGGAAGGAGAGGGCCAATGTAGCAAGCTTCATCGGAGCGCGCGCGAGCAACACCGTGGGGCCAGCTGATTGAACGGCTGCACTGATGACGTCGCGCCCGCGTGTCCCTACATCCCTACGCCGCGATGAGTCAATGAAACGTAGATTGTACCTAGGCGGGCTGTAAATACTCTGAACTTTCTCGTCGGAAGATCGTCGTTTGTGGAAGTTATTGCTGACGACAAAGTGACGTTTCACAACTTTGGGAAGGAGTTATTTGAGGCCAAAATCTTCGCTTCGGAATCGAGGCGAAGATTGAACTTTGTGATATTGTGGAGCCGTGCGCGGTGTATGCGGTTTTAGAGCTCATCTTCCGCCACTGTCAACAACGCCACCGGGGTCACCCAAAGGCGTTGTGTGGTGGCAGGGACTGTCGGCATTGATGCGTGAAGCCGTTTTAACAAAAAAAGTGAGCGCGTTAATATAGGAATTCTTGTGCTGCACCTCGCAACAGTGTTGCACGAAGGACCGGGATGTCTAATTTAATCGGGGACGTTTCGTATATCGCAGTGGTTCTCAAATGGGGGTCCGCGAACTCTTCGGGGCCCGCGAAGGCATTCTAGGGGTCCACAAGGCCCTGCTTCATCAGTCAAGCCCGGCAATAAAAGTTCTCTTATTAGGTCGAGAAATGTTTCAGTTTACGGCGTCGTGTGTATGTCAGTAACAGAGGTCTACTTCACTCTAGCCCTTAGTTATATTCATTTATTAAATCATTATTATATTTAAGCTATATTTTCCTCCCCTCACCACGAACGGGGTCCTCCATCATCTCCGCCGATCCACAAGGGGTCCGCGAAACATCGATGGCTGAGAACCACTGGTATATCGCATACGCTGCGGATTGCTGGTCTTATGCATGACCGCCAGCTCGATTTGTGCTCAACGTGGCGGCAAACGCTCCCGCTAATAATGTAGAGCTCTAGCATTTGGTCTATGAAAAGTCTATTTTTTGCCCTAAGCAGGAGAAAGCTTGTCGCGCAACGATATGTCGAGCAATACACGCCAGGAATGGGTTTGCGTTTTAAGGCCGTAGGAACATGACCAATTATTCGCACTTTCAAAAGACAGAATACGCGTACTTGATTTCAGGTAATTACAAAATAAATAAAGAAATGCCCGAAGCATTTTAAGCGCGCATGTGTAATACCCGTGCCACACGGGCAACTCGAATGCCATTTACAACGAATGACATTTGAGCGGACGGCCAATCAGCGCGCGACACTCCGGGCGTGGTGCATTCAACGCGCGACAGATTGCGAGCTGATTCGCTGATCACACAAATGTAATTCGTTGTCAATGGCATTCGAGTTGCCCGTGTGGCACTGGTATTAGCCAGCCGTTCGCGAGAGCTATAGAACGGGCAGTTTTGAGCGAGAGGGGCCACAACGTGGCAAATAACACGGTACAAAGAAGAAAAAAGTACGGTATATTAAAATACGCATTTTTGATAGAGCAATAAATAAACCCCTAAACCTCTAAACACGCCGATTATGGTAATAGGCAGCTTTACCACAGCGTTACCGCAAGCTACCGTTGGCTATACCGTGAGCAAGGCAACGCTCCTGGCACGCGCTGAAAATTGCGCTTCAAAGGCGCCGCGCAGCCTCCGGTTGTACTCCGGTTGTAATGCCACACCGCACGGTGGCCTGCGGTAACAAACTTCCTATCAATAACCAGAGAGCAGTTTGATCACGTGTTGCCATACACTAAAACCGAGACGGTGAGCAGCGACTTGCGGGCCTGTACACGAAGGTATCAATACTGTGAACGCTGCTCTTCCGAAGCTTGACGGTCACCGTGCGCGGCTCACTTTTTAAAGCTCTAATGGTCAGGCAAGGCGCAAACACGATATCTTCATCACCCTCAAAAATATTCTGCCACAAACAGTGACGTGGCCGGTGCGTAAAACGCGCTCGCCCACCACAAAGCTTCGCAAGTCGAGGTTTCTGCAACTTTTAAATATCAGCATGCTCATTTTGCTAACGCGCATCAACATCTCCGTCACCTGTAATATGATCCTGCTCTAACCACTTCGCGTTTGCAGACAAATAAATCATTTTTAGCGCACTGACCAGCGTCAGCGAGCAGGCGCACGGGAAACCCTGGAGAATCTATCCCCGTCTCTTCCGCCATCTTGGAACTACCGCCCCGCCACCTATAGGGCGTTGGAGTTGCGAATAGAGACGTCGGTAATGTCTGAGAGATGAGGGGGGCGAGGGGGGATGGCGAGAAAAAGCCGTGGGAAGGGGAAACAAAAGGTATAACCAACTCAAACACACACTCAAATAGGGGTCAGGAAGGGCCGTAGAAATTGTTCGGGAGAGAGAGAGAGAGAGAAGAGACCGAAAGAGGGGGGGGGTGGTAGTAGTGAAGAAGGGGGATATCCCTTCCCCCGAATTTTTAGAGCGCAGCTCTTATGCGCCCGTTTCGAGCTTGAGCGGCGTCGCCGTCGGCGTAACCGCGCGCGCGTTGCATTATGGGACGTTTTTTCACTAAATTTAGAGGGTAAATTGACGTCACGTGATTTTAACACCAATTAGGTTTCCCCGCTAAATGAGAGGGGAGCAGGATAGGAGGACGGGGGTGGAGGGGCATACCCTCCCCTCCGTATCCTCCGCTCCTCCTCCTCAAGAGCTGCGCTTTAATTCCACGTTACAGAGAACTGTAAACGTCTGTCATTTTTTTTTATATTATAACTCTCTGAAATGCTATAGTCCGGGGCTGGGGCGATATCCCCCCCCCCCCCCCCTTATACCCTTATGCCCTTTGCGCCCCCTTTTTCTACGGCACTTGGGGGGGGGGGGTGAATCGCCCCCTCCCCGTTCTTCTGTTTCGACGACCCTGCTTAGAGGCGTTCCAACTGAGCGATGACGAGGAACAGCACAGCGTGCAATTTTCGAAATTATGGTTCTAGATATTCTGGAATTAAAACGGGGCGCGTTCCATGAACTTACGAGCAGCCATGACAGACTTTCAATCGAGAGGCTCGTGCCAGGGCTCGTTGTGTGCAGGCGCGTTCAGTGACGTCCTTTTATAGTTCATAACTTTGACGTCAGGGTCAGGATGATCAGTTGTGAACGACAAATTTGATGGTGCGTGTTCGAGTCGACGGTGAAAAGTTTGGTTGTGTACGATGAAAGCTTGGTGTCCTCGCGTTCTCGAAACATCACCGTCAATATTGACAAACTGACATTACTCTTATTTCAGTTGATGAAGGCAGAATTAAGGGCTGTTTATAACTCCGACGTTGAACGCAGTGAAAGCAGCGTAGCGCAGAAAGCGCGCGCCTTTCATTGGCCGGCAACCAGGAACTCGATATCTGCGACCAATCAGTATCTGTGCGCGCTGCACTACGCTACGTCCATCGACGTTACGTTGGAGTATAAACGCACCTTAAATCCCGGTTTGGCTAATCTTTGAAAGTCTATCATAAAATAATTTTATCTCCCGCTGATGGGGGACAACTGCCCGGAATCGAAATCCGTCCAAAGGTGGACAATGCTACTCGGCTGGTTGTGACCTAGCCACGTCGGGCTACACTCTGATCAAATTCAAAAGGCCGAGATAAATAAAAGGGACGACAGGGACGTTTTTTTAGTAAATTCTGCTTTATCGGCGGAAATAAGAACGATATCAGACTATCAACATTGACGGTGTTGAATTTAGAATGCAATTACCCAAGCCTCCGCTGTGCTTTTAAGAGACCATCAAGGTCGCAGCTGATAATCTTTCTCGTGACGTCACACGTATGAACCACGGTCGTCTCCGCGCGCTCTCTCGTGCTGCTCTTGTTCGGCGCCTAGGGAGTGCTAGGGATTTTTCGCCCCTTGAAAGAAAAACGTCACGACGATAAACGGATCTGCGGGTTTGTGAGAAAAGAAAACTTCGCTGCAATCTTTCGGCTCCTCCCCCCACTATGTCATAACACAAAGAAAGTTGTGTCTGACGAGTTTAGCGACCCTGGTGTAATGACTCCAAGCTTCCACCGTGCTTTTGAAGCTCACCAGCTTGTCATTCGCAAGTGACGATAATAAGTTCCGTCAGGAGATTAAATGGCCACGAACGGGAATCCAAATATTCGTCGACGGATTGATTTGTTGACTTGCGGATACGTACTACGTCTGTGTGAAGCAGTTCTTGTGTCCAATGCGTGAGTTGGGGTCAGCTGACGTCATTTTTTGCACCGCTGACGTGCTTTGGGTACCGCGGATGTATCATAGTGAAAAGTCGAAGAGCTTTCGAAGGAAAGGATCGAGGTACGAAATAGTTCACTATATTTTCAAATGTTCATACCGAAAAGCTGGCTTTTGACTTTCCACCCTCTTTCTTTTGGAGCACTAAGCTGCATATAGGGGATTAGTAAAGTCCAGAATTTAAAATAATTTATCCCCGTCCAAAGTTCGTTTCATGGCCCCTTTGCCTATCCCATGGAGCGGAGCCGGAGGCGTCGGTAACCCCGAAAGTACGCGAAAGAAATGCCCATTCTCCCATTGCCTGAGTGAAAGGGCTCCAGATAGCCATTGGCGGCCGCTTCACGAGGCGCGCGCTCAGCCGCCGCTCTCGTGCAGCTCGACCGCCGCTCTTGTGTCAGGCGTTGCCACAAGGGGGGGGGGGGGGGGGGGGGGGGGCTGCAGCAACACCTTATAGAAGAGAAGGCCGTAGCGCTCTTCTCGTGACGTCGTGAAGGAAGGCCATCGGGGCGCGCGCGGCGAAGCGAAGGCACCACGCGTGGATCGACCGTCGTAACGCGCTTTTAGTCACATACGCGTGTCTTGTTAGCTAAAATGAAAGCTGTACATAGCAACGGATCTCGAAAATATTTTATTACACGGGCAAAATATTACACCGCTAAATAATCGGTAGATTATTTAGATAAAATAGATAATAGAAAAAAAAAAAAAAACTACAAAATCTGCTGGAATGTTTCATCGTAGCTTAGCCTCCGTGGAGGTCGTCTTGTTCTGCCTGACGTGTGTGAAGTGTGCCCATTTAGCCTTTGAGCTTGCTGGACGTACTCATGCGGCGTCGAGCTTCTTGCTCATCTGTATTGTCTGGTCGAGGTGATTCCGATAGTCCCTCATCTTCCACTTCTGAGTCGTCGTCATTGTCATCGTCATTTGTTCCTTGAACGTATATATATATCACTCTAAGAAAAAAGGGAGCGTGACTTGCTCCCTCAAGGGAGCATATACGCTGACACAACCATTGCTCCCCTAGGGGAGCAACTGTAACAGGAGCAACCTTTGCTCCCCTACCGTTAGTCCCTCAAAGTTGAACCTCCAGGACCAACTTTTGCGCCCTTGCATTTAGGCCACTGGGACTAAATGTTGCGCCCTTACCTCATTTATTACTAAATTGCGCCCTCACACACCTAGGTGGCGCTAGTCAACGTCAAATTCAAAATTGGAAAAAAATATGTAATCGCTGGTTTAGATCTTTTGACACTCATCACATTCCCCCTTGCACAACGCTTATATCTCATTTGCACACTTTTTGTTGCACACGTATTATACATTTTAGCATATACAAGGAGTTAGAACACAGATGACACACGCATAGCACACACACAATGACGCACTAATTCAATTTTGTTTCCCTTATCGTCCCACGCTAATTCAGTCGCCAACACCGAAAGCTACCCATGCGCCTTTTATACTGATCAAATGAAAGGAGCTCGTCTTGTCAGTGACCATGTCAACCGTGAGTGATGTTACAAATACGGTGCTGCTTTCGCACTAATGTTGTTCTCCAATATTGTTGCTAAACTTTCCAAGGAGTGTATCCCTTACTAAGAAGTAACGGTACACACAGTAATTATTTGTGACAGTCTATAAAACAGCGTCCCCATAGGCTCCCAGGAGCCATGCTCTCGCTTCCCCACATAGCTTCCCCACTATGCGCATGCGCGTCTCCGTGGCAACCGCATCGTCTCTTGCGAAAAAAAAACAAAACAAAAACAAGTAGAATACAAAATGAAAAAAATAAACACAGAATGAACCTTTTTTCTGTCTTTGGAAACGTTTTTAAAACGTTCTATGCGGCTATTTTCATCCCAGTTAAACCAAAAAGAAAATATAAACGCTTTCAAAGCACGTTTCGAAGCACGTTTCGAAGCATGCAAAGGGGTAGGACGCCAGGACAACGGTCAAAAGCCGCATGGCCAGTGCATCAACAATGGCGGCGCTCGAGTCAGCGCTGACTAGGTGTCAGGGTGTCGCGAACCGGCCGAGGTTCGAGTTCGACCAGGTTCGACTTTTTCGAGACTTTTAGTGGAATGTTCGACGAACCTTGTATTGAGGTTCGACCCGTGTGCGCATGCGCGACAGGCTGGCCAGTTGGCTTCGGATTGGATGGTAATGGCTAAAGGCGCATTCACACTGAGCAAAAAACGCGCGTTGCGTCGACGTCGACGCCGGCGTCGTAAATAAAGAAGCAGTCACACAGGCCACCCGACGGCGGCGTCTTCTCGGGGAATCTCGCGTTTGTCGAGAGAACACGGAATTTTATTCGTCTGCTACGCACGATTGTTGTTGCCTTGCCTTCGCGATTGCATATGCGGTAGGAGACAACTGTCTCCACTGAATGGACAACGGCGATGATTACATATACGTTTACACTCCGGTTATATGCAGCATTGGCGAAAGGCACGGACTCGAACGGGCAGCTTCAGAAGGTGCTCTTTTGCCGCGTTTTTGTGCAAACAAAGCACGGTGCTACGCCGGCGCGTCCCAGAGCCTTCGCGTCCGTACCTTTAACACTGCACGCAGCTTGAGCGAGAGTGTTTTCGATGGAGAACTGTTGTATTCCGTAGTGGTGGGTGCGCACAAAGACTACACAACACATTGGGAATGATCGCTCCCGCACACAGTCGGAGGTCGGGACACACCGCGAACTTCGGTGGCAGCTTTCGCGCAAACGATGAAGAGTAGTTTCACGGCGTCGTACACGCACATAAAACACTGCTCACAGTCAGATGTTCCAATCGGCTCGCTTCTTTCCACACTGAAATGCTTCCAGCCATGTTTGGCGAGTGCACAAATCCCCCGACCCCTCTGCCTTTTCGCCTACATTGTGGGTCGAAAATAAAAACAGCGAAAACATGTCCTAACCGGAAAAGGGCGACACGTCACGTCCGGACGCTCGCTGATTGGCTCAAGCGCGCGCGTCGAGGGAAAAATTGGGTTCCGAGGCGTCGTCTCCCTGCGTCGCCCTCCTCGGCGCGCGACTTTTTTTACTACAAAAATAAGCAAAAAATTCACCCCACGACGCGCGCTTATTGGTTATTTCAGTTAATACACTACAAAAATTAAGTTATTAACTTCCTCAGTGATTAGAATTGGTTTCTTTTAATTGCAACTGTTCATAAAATAAAATAACCCTTTGCATGAAAAAAAAAATCTCCAAACCTAGACATGCTTGTATTAAGGTTTGGCCACACTGTCCACGAAGTCGAGACCGGTCGAGTCTGGTGAAAAGTTCGTCGAACCGGTTCGACCCAGCCGAACCACGAAAGTTCGACCTAAAAATCCGGTTCGACAAAAGTTCGCGACACCCCTAGCGCTGACTTCCACGACCACTGATCTCAATGACAATTGCTGGATCGCGTTTGCCCGCTCCGCGAATGCGGTCACTGGCGGCCATCTTTTTGGTAGAGATTATATCACCTCTAGCCAAGATACAGCTGCACTGAAGCCACCTGGCAGCCACCATCATTCATCCGTGGCAGACGGCGTTTTGGCAGTTGTGGTGGCAGGCTGGCATCAAAATAGCGTGGGTGATATTCCGTGATTGATTGAAATTGTTTCACAAAACATGTTTTTAAAACCCGGCGTGAACGGTAGCCCGATCTTTGAGGACCCGGTGAAAGTTTTACGAAATCGCGCAGCACTGGGGAAAAACAGCACAGCACGCATCGAAAGTCGCATCGAAAAAAGCATCGAAAGCAGACGCCGGTACGTCAGGTCTGCTATCGATGCGAGCTGCGCTGCTTTCCCCGGTGCTGCGCTTTCGTAGAACTTTCGCCGGGTCCTCAAAGACGAGGCTACCGTTCACGCCGGGTTTCAAAATCTGCTTCGTCGAACAACTTCGATCAAGCACGAAATGTCACCCACGGTACAGTGTACTAGATATACGGCTATTTTATGGCAGCCTGCCGCCATTGCGCTGTCCGCCATATTACTATGATGGCTAGAGATGATATAACTCTACCAAAAAGATGGCCGACCGTGGCCGCATTCCCGTCCATAGGCGGTGCTGGTCAAACGCGATCCAGCAATTGTCATTGAGATCAGTGTCCACGACGTACTGCAGAGGCTACGATCGTTATAAAGTGAGCTCCAACCCTTAAACATGACCCCTCCTGCAATTTTTGATGCTACGATTGTCTGTGGATACCTCCCCTGCGTTCCGAAACAGTAAGTGCGTCGCTAACGCTGGCCATCGGCGATGCAGCAGACGCCGCCATCTTGTCCCCGCGTCTTTTGCTCCCGCACTGTTGCTCCCGCGCGCCTCTCGCTGCTTTTGCTCCCCGCGCCCCCCCTGTTAGTCCCGGTCGAGTGCAGTTAGTCCTCAGCGTTTGCGCACGGTACGCAGCTCGAACCAGATGGTCTCTTCGGGGAGCAAATGGGAGTTGAGAGGTCCAAATGCTGCCGTTAGTCCTTTGAGACCATCTTTTTCTTAGAGTTATTGTTCACATGTTTTCAAGAGATGTAGCCTGTTGCGGCGGAACGTCCTGCCATCTTCTGTGATGACGTTGTATGACCTGGGGGCTACGTATGATTGCACCCTGGCTTTTGTGACCCATTTTCCGTTATTTAGAATCCGCACAGTGTCTCCTGGCTGCAATCGTCCTAGATGTCGTCCTTTTCGAAGGTTCTGTGCATGTTTTTGTACAGGCGGTGCTGGTTCACTGGAGAAGTCTGGCACAAGTGTTCGAATTCCGCGGCCCATAAGAAGTTCTGATGGTGAGCGTCCGCCTTCCAGTGGAGCCGTACGGTAGCTGAGAAGACCCAGCCAGAAATCCTCCCTTGTAGCCCGCGCCTTTTGAAGCAGCCGCTTGACCACCTGGACGCCCTTCTCCGCCAGGCCGTTGGAACGGGGATACCGAGGGCTTGACACTGTATGAATAAAGTCATACCGCACAGAAAAGTCTTTAAATTCTTTCGCAGAAAACTGTGGGCCTCCGTCAGTGCAGACCTCTAACGGTATTCCATGACGTGAAAAAATTGCAGAAAGTTTGGCTATCACGCCACTAGCAGTTACGTCCTGTAGCTCCTCCACTTCCGGAAAATTGGAGTACGCATCATAAACAACTAGGTAATGTCTTCGAGCCAGTTCGAACAAGTCTACTCCAACTCGGCCCCAGGGATTTTCCGGTACCTCACGTGTATGCAAAGGTTCATTTTGCTGTCTGTATGTGAATATTTGGCAAGTCTCACATTGCCTGATTAGTGCAGTGATGTCCGCATTCATTCCTGGCCAATAAACAAGGTTTCTTGCCCTTGCTTTGCACTTGTTGAGACCTAGGTGGCCGTGATGTATTCGTTTAAGTATTTCTTTGCGCATTGCTGTAGGAATTACTACTTTGCTTCCTTTCAACAAGACTCCGTTGACCACGGAAAGCTCTGTCATGACGGTCTTTAACTCACCTAGGATTGGTTTTCCCGCTTCTAAACAGTTGATCGCTTCCTGCAGGACCGGATCATTTGATGTGGCAGTTTGTAGGCTGCCCAAAGTTCGGCGGCCTACCAGTGTTGAAAGCACCGCATTTGCATGTATCTCAACGTCGGTGGAGCTTTCTTCGAGTTGTGACTCGCAAGAGATGCGAGAAAGTGTGTCCGCGATCACCAGCTTCTTTCCCGGGACAAACTGCAAATCAAATTCAAACTTCAGCAAACGAAGAAATAGTCTTTGCAACCTTGGTGGCAATTCACCCAAGTTTTTCTTTGCAAGAGCGATTAAAGGTTGATGGTCAGTTTCAACTAATACTTTCCTTCCTAGCACAAACTCGTTAAATTTCTCGCACCCAAATACAATTCCTAATGCCTCCTTTTCAATCTGGGCATATCTACGCTCTGTGTCTGTAAGGACTCTTGAAGAATATGCCACCACTTTCCAATCTTGTCCATCATGCTGGAACAATGCAGCACCCAGAGCAAAGGCAGAAGAGTCTGTTGAGACCTTGGTAGGCCTAGCGGGATCAAAAATTGTCAACACCGGCGCTTCAGTCAACATTTTTCGTATCTGACGCCACTCACTTTCATGCACCCCCAACCATTCAAAAACAGTGTCCTGCCTAATGAGTTTACGCAGGGACTCGGTCTGCGTTGACAGATGAGGCAAGTATTTGCCAAAGTAGTTGACAGCCCCTAACAACCTCTGAACTTCTTTTTTACTTGACGGAGTAGGTAGCGCTGCCACACACTTTACAAGGTCTGGATTTGGCTCAATGCCAGCAGCACTAATCTTATCCCCTAGATAGGTAATTTCTTTTACCCCAAAGACACACTTTTCGAAGTTTAGGGTTAGTCCTTCAGCTTGTATGGCGTTGAGCACTCCGTGCAAGCGTTGGTCATGTTCTGCTTGTGTTGCACCCCAAATCAAGACATCGTCAATATACACCCGGACGCCTGGAAGGCCATCTAGAAGGTAGCTCATGGTACGCTGAAACACTTCTGGAGCTGAAGCGAGTCCAAAAGGTAGTCTTAGAAATCGGTATCGCCCAAAAGGCGTACTAAAGGTGCAGACTCGAGATGTGCCCTCATCTAGCGGTATTTGATGAAAACCACTGTTGGCGTCAAGCCTGCTGAAATATGCGGCGTGCGCCAAGTCCGCTTCAATTTCCTCTCTTCGAGGAAGTTGAAAGTGCTCTCTCTTGAGTGCTTCATTTATATGACGGGGATCCATGCATATTCTCAACTTATTGTTCTTCTTGCGTACTATCACTAAGGGACTCACCCAGTCTGAAGGTTCTTGCGCTTTCACGATGACACCGGCTTCCTCCATTCGATCCAGCTCTGCCTTGAGAGGCGCTCTGAGTGCGTGCGGTACCCTACGAGCTGGTTGTACCACCGGGATGGAGTTTTCACGAAGAACCATCTTGTATGGTCTCTTTGCGCATCCTAGACCACGAAAGAGAGATGGAAACTCGCTTTCTACTTTCCGGCGCAGTTGGTCTTCGTGCCCCACAGTGTTGACCCTGTTGATGAGGTCGAAGTACTCGCACGCCTTCAGGCCCATAATGGCCTGCCGTCCTTTCTTCACAACGAAGAAATCCATCAGTCCTTGCTTGTTTCCGATGGATACGGACAACCGGACTTTTCCCAGATGTTGGATGAGTCCACCGCCATAGCTGCGTAGAATTGCAGCCGTTGGTTTAGGCTGTTGTTTGGCTCTAATCTTCAGAAACAATGCGCGCGGAAGTAGGTTAGCCTGAGCACCGGTGTCTACCTTGAGCTCCACTTTTTTCCTTCTATCAACGTTGTGATTGTCCAGTCACGGCTGCCTTTGGGCCGCGAGCTGCTGGCTGTTAGAATTTCGAGGGCATCAAATTCGCTGTCTCCCTCACTGGCTTCTTCGACTTCGTGGACACCAGTCGGCTTGGTCTTACAGCATGCTGCAAAATGGTTCTTTTTTGCGCACTTTGAGCACGTCTTCCCATAAGCTGGGCATTGTCGAGGATGGTGGACATAGTTGCAAAAGCCACATTTTCTCTTACCACCGAGCCTTCCCCCGACCTTACTTCCGTGCTTGTTTGTCTCAACGGGTTCCACCTCCAGCGTTGCTTCCCTCTTCTCCCTGACAGGTGTTGCGGCACTCCATGCTTTACTGTGCATATCGGCTATTTCTTCGGCCTTGCAACATTCGACTGCCATTTCCAGGGTTAAATCCTTTTTTCGCAAGAGCTTCTCTCGCAGCTTCTTACTTGACGTTCCGTAAACGATCTGGTCACGCAGCATTGACTCCATTAGTTCGCCGAATCCGCAAGTCCTCGCCTTCAGCTGTATGTCACGGTAGAACTGTTCGAATGGTTCTTCTTCCTCTTGTTGCCGCGTCCGGAATACGTAACGCTCAAAGGTTTCATTACATCTCGGGAGGCAGTACTCTTCAAATCTTCTTACCAGGCTGTCGTAATTTGTGGCTTCCTCAGCTGGTAGTCCAAATGTATTGAAGACATCAATAGCCTCCTGCCCCGCGATATGCAAAAAGATAGCGGCCTTTTGCTGCTGAGTCCGAGGCTTGGTGGGTTCCGTGGCCAACAGAAAGAGCTCCATTCTTTGCTTGAACTTCCTCCAGTTTTCAGCGGCATGCTCGCCCAACCTCAGCGTTTCTGGCGGCGGAAGATCAGTCATGATGTGCAGTGATTATCATCCCACTTCTGACACCAAGTATCGTTCTGTTAAGAACGACAAATAAAGCAGTCCGTACACCTGGATGGGATTAGATCAACTGGCCTCGTCGTCGTCTTTATTCGTGTTCCTCGTGCATCGTTCATATTGATACAGTCCGTTGCTTAAAATGAACCAACCGTCGGTGTTCGTGCCACCGGAGCTTCTTCAGACACTGCTGCAGCAAACAGACGGGACACCGCTACAGTGGGAGGAGATCGCGGCCCACGTTCGTGAGCTTTTGTTTGCTACTCCGATCAAGCCACGGAAGAGGGAGCGGCGCCCTTCGTCGCGGCAGCTGTCACTGAGGCCAGCACAACGGATGACCAGGACTCGACGCGCCCACGGCTGGTTCCCGTTCAGCCCCGGAAGTTCATCGGTTTCGGAGACTTGCAGTCGCCAGATGAGTTCCTGGACCACCTGGAGAACTTTTGCCTCGTTTACGGCGTGAAACTCGAGGAGCGGCTCAGCCAGGTCGTACCTGCAGCCCTCCAGGGAAGCGCCAAACTTTGGTTTCGGTTCACTGAGGACTTCGCCCACTGGTCAACGTTCGCTACTGCTTTCCGAAAGAGTTCGCACCCGTCGACGAAAAGAAACGCCTAAAACAAGAACTGAGGCTCCGAACTCAACACCCGGAGGAGAACCTCAAACAGTTCATTTATGTTATAGCCTCGTACTATGACAGGATCGGCGACGTTGTGACTGAGGCCGAAAAAGTCGAGCGGGTGTTGGAGCAAATGCACCCTCAGTTCCAAGACTTCTGCGCAGGTAAGACCTTTGCGAGCCTGAAAGAGCTTGCGCAGGCAGCGGATGGATTAATGAAAATAGCGTTGGCGGCAGTTGGCGACGCCAACTGCCGCCAACGAACGAGCAGACGACGCCGAGAGCCGGCGTGCTCAGCAGACAAGGAACTGCAGTTCCTTGTTGTTACCGCGCCTGTTTTTGTTTCTGCTACTGTCACCGCCTGCGGAACGCGAGCCGCTTTTGAGTCGAACGGATCGTCTGCTAAAGTGCCGGCTCTCGGCGCGGTATGCTCGTTCGTTGGCGGCGTTCGTTGCGCCATCTCTTGTCTCCCGTGCGAAACGGCGCCGTGTTGTTTGAAGACCGTGTTGCGTTTCCATAGGAGCTAAGCCTTTTCTTTTCTTTACTTTTTCCTCAGGTAAATTCGCTCTTTGCAAATTTTACAAAAAAATAAAATGCACCATCTGTGGGCAACGCTGAACAAAGTCGTAGCGCGATAGGCTAAGAAACCGAATTTTCCGGTCGGTTTAAAGAGCCTGCCGTCTCCTTGTTTCACCCAGTATATAGTTTAGCCTTTCAACAAATACGAAATGCAACGACGAAAAGTAGCACGCGATGATGCGAAGGTCTCTGCATTCTCGAGAACTGTACGTTGTCTAGAGTACGTTAACAGGAAAAACATTGCAATCCTCAGGGCAGGCACGGATTTTGTTTCGGGGGGGGGGGGGCGTCTATGACAAAATGCTGTATGAGGGGGAGGGGGGAGAGGAGGTCCCAGCAAAATGGAAGATTTCGGGGGGGGGGAGAGGCGGCGGGCCCCGCTGCCCCCCGCCCCCTGGATACGTGCCTGCCTCAGGGCATTTTGATCGCGTTAGGACGTCGTGAATCAGCCTTCTTCGGTTTTCTCGCAATCAATTTCTTTTTCTCCTTGGATTGTCCCATCGCGCGCTCCAGTGCCTGTTTTTCTTAAATATGGATAGTAATTGTTTTGGCTGGAAGCTATGCTCTGGAAATACGGATGTACGGAAGATATACAACGGCAGATAATAGGATAAAAATCATCACGGCATATATGAGGCCGTATGAAACTTTCGAGAAATCGGGGAGGAAGTGGCTGGAGAAGAAGAAGACGCCGTTCCGAACGGACGCGCTTTATGTTCTCCAAGGAAAATACACCGGCCACTGGCCGGGGAAATGCTGAGGCTTCGGCCAGTTCTTCGGAAACCATGACTACTGAATACCGGACCGTCTTACCTCGTCTACCCACAGGTAATTTGAGCCTAAACTCTGTTTTTCTGCATGGAGATCTTGCCGCGAGACCCTACCGCGCACCTGACTTCCGTGATGCCTTACGAGGAGTGGTTGAGGCTCAAGATATCATCGGAATCGGCCAATTCCAAATGAGCCACGTATGGATGGTAACTTGTACTAACGCTTTGGCGAAAGCCAAGCTCGTCAACAAGGCCGAGCTCTGTGTGAAAGGACACAGATGCATAGTCATCGACCCAGACACCAGGGACGTTAAGCTCAAGTTGTTGTGGCTGCCGGTCCACATGGAAAACAAGCGAATCGAAGAGGCGCTAGCGCCCTACGGTACGGTTCGTTCAATCGTTCGCGAAAAGTGGAGTTGCCCAGGGATGGAGCAAATGGAGACTTTAAACAAGGAAGTAACGTTAACACTCCGTGAAGGGATGAACAGCACCCAAATCCCGCACCAACTCACGGTTTTCGGCTGCCGAAGCCTCGTGATCGTTCCTGGTCGCCCTCCGCTGTGCCTCCGATGCAACCGGATCGGGCACATACGTCGAGAGTGCAGAACTCCTCGGTGCGGCGAATGCCGCCGCTATGGGCACCCTACAGACGAATGTGTATCGACATACGCCGATAAGCTCCGACAAGTGAGAACCCCTCTTGATGACGTCGTTCAAGATCACCTAATGGACATCAGCGAGATGGTTGATGCTACAGGAGAAGTCATCGATCCCGTAGCACCAAGGACAGAACAGGAAACTGCTTCCCAAGAAGCCCAAAAGACCAATCCCGTCTCACACGATGTCTCCTCTGAGCCAACCAAAGAAGACTCTGCGATGACCGCTACAGCAACCATGCGAAACTGGTCAGAAGACGAGTACCCTCTCTTGAAGGTAACAGAAGAGCCGTCCTGCAGCCAACAGCCACTGCCTCGCCGGGAGCGTTCCACCACATCCAGTGGAGCATCTGTCAAGAGACCCGCTCCTAAGGCAGAGTCGTCCCAGCCCTCCGGAATGGGTGCCGAGAAGGAGAGCAAGAATGACGAGGGAGGGGAGGCAAAGCGCAAGCCAGCAGCGCTCCGAGAAGACCCTTACAGCCTGGCTTCACAGCCAGACAACGAGGTGAAAGACAATGATGTTCTACCTACATAACAACTAGTAGCCCATGGCACGCCCTCCACTCAGCTTCGCTACCCTCAACGTCAGAGGACTGTGCTCACGTGCGCGACAGTCCCAAGTATATAGGCTCCTCATAAAAGAACAGATAGACTTTGTTGCCATTCAGGAAACGAAGATATCGTCTGATGAGGACACTGCTCGAGCACTGGACCCTTTCCTCTTGACATACGAGGTATGTGTCAGTCATGCTGATGGCTTGTCGGGAGGGTGCCTTTTGTTTTTGAAAAAAAGCCTCGGTTATTCTTCACTGTCACATGTCGTTGGCGACAAAGGAAGGTTTATATGCTGTGATTTTTTGTTACGGGGCATTTTTTTTCGTTTACTGTGTATTTATGCTTATAACGGCGAGCGAGAGAGGCGTTTTTTCTTTGAAAATCTTGCCCCATTTCTTGATACAGACAAGCAGATTGTTTTGTTTGGAGACTTTAACTGTGTGTGTAACGTTAACGACAGATCAGTGCCTTCTACAAGGCGTGATAGCAGTGCCGAAATTTTGAACAGTCTCACATCTGATTACTTCCTTTTTGACGTTGGGGCTTCGCGAAACGTTTCTAATCGATTTACCCATCTTCATGCAACAAGCAATGCGAGACTGGATCGCATTTATGTATCAAGTCCCCTTTTTGCACAAGTGAGTGCCTACGACGTAAAGCCAGTTTCCTTTTCGGATCATTGCCTTGTAAGGGCGTGCATCGGTAGAGACGTACAACGTAAACCACTACCAAATTGGGCTTTATGGAAATTTAATACGAGACTATTAGAAGACAAAGAGTTTAGCAAGCGAGTTCGAGAAAATTTTAATAAGGCGAGTACGAACCACCAATTTGGAATTTTTGCCCAGTGGGACTCGTTTAAACAAGAAATCAAGAACGAAGCAATCGAATGCTCGTGCATAACATCCTTCCATGCAAAGAAAGACAAAAATCTTCTTTTACGGAACCTACAGACCCTCCACGAGCTAGAGTGTGAGACGCCTGGTCTGTTTCATGAAGAAATACTACGAGTGAAATGTCAGATTCAAAGTCACGAACAAAAACGGTTCCACGGAGCGCTAGTACGGTCTCGTTGTAGACGATTTCTATCCTCCGAGACACCCACTCGACGAGCACTTGACGATGAGACTCGCAATAGACAGTCAAAAAGAGTACAACTTCTGAATTGTAACGGGGTATTATCATCTGACGAACTTGACATCATGAATGCTTTTGAATCACACTACCAGAGCCTCTTCGGGCAAACGCAATCGATAAATAGAGAAAAAGCTAAATACCTAGTCTCGTTGATGCCCCAGGTCAGCCAGCTTAAGAGCGATCTCCTTGGTAGACCAATCACATTGGAAGACGTACAATGCGCGATAGAAGAATTACCAAATTCAAAAACACCAGGGCCCGATGGACTCCCAGCAGAGTTTTATAAAGAATACAAAGACCTCCTAAGCCCGTTTTTGCTTAAAGTCTTTCTGGAAGCGTATGAGCAGGAAACACTACCACCTTCTTTTTATAAGAGCCATACAGTTTTAATCCCAAAAAGTAAAGAGGCAGATAAACTCCTGAATGTTGAAGGGTACCGCCCTATTACACTCTGCAATGTAGACTACAAAATCTTTGCAAAAATTCTGACAAAACGGCTACAATACGTCACATCCAGTGTTGTTGGCAATCACCAGACCTGTGGAATCAAGGGCAGAACGATACAGACAAACATACACGTAGCTCGTACAATAATAGAGAGCTGTTGTGCTCATGCAGATCAAGTGGCTATGGTTCAAGTGGATTTAGCAAAAGCTTTTGATCGCGTCTCCCATACTTTTCTATTCGACATCCTCCGCCACGTAAACTTAGGACCAACACTTTTTAAAGGAATAAAGATATGCTACCACAATTGTACCACTAGGCTTATAGTTAATGGCTCCCTGTCAGGTCCAATTCGTCTAGAGTCATCTGTCAAACAGGGATGCCCCTTGTCCCCCTTTTGTTTGCACTGTACTTAGAGCCCCTATGTCTAAGCGTACTAAACAGCCCTACTGTAGAAGGATACCGTTTCTACTCCACAGAGGTAAAAGTGTTGGCATATGCGGATGACATTGCGTTTTTCTGTAAAGACAAACGAAGCGTAGACAATGTGTTCGCTTTAGCTCAAAACTTCTGTTCCACGACTGGGGCGCTCATCAACAAGGCAAAGTGTACAGGCTTCTGGTGCGGGCAGTGGGCCACAACACCTTCAAAGTACGCTGGAATTTCATGGAGCAGCATTGCCCCTCAGTATTTAGGAGCTCCCCTTAACTGTGTTAGGAACAATGGACATTACTGGACAGAAAGGGTCGAAAAGATGAAAACTCAAGCGGCAATAATGAAAGTAAATCAGTGGTCTATTTTTGGACGGGCGAAAGCTTGTAATATCTTCTTAGCAGCAAAACTTTGGTACGCACTTCAGGTGATTTGCTGTACTAGAGGCCACATTCAGAAGTTTCACAGAGTGTTTGCAACTTTTGTATGGGGTTCCACTTGGGAACCTATGAGACGAGATAATCTGTTTCGTTCCGTTGAGCAAGGCGGTCTCGGGCTTTTACACGTCTTTTTAAAACAACTTATATCACGCTTCTTGTTCTTCAGAACTGTGTCTCATGACTTCCTTCGAACTTACATGCAGACAGAGCTTTCAAGTGCGTTGCCGTATTTGGTAGTAACAACAGTGCCTGCGAGCACATCTCGTCCCTTGGGATACCTCGGAGAGGTAGTGAGCTCAATAGAGTTCCTACAGGGGATTCAACCGCTATTTATTTGTACCCTTTTCCTCATAGATGGCGCAGAATTTTTCCGGAACAAACGAGTTGCATGCTCGCAGCTGCGCATGCAGGTCGGGCGCTCGAGGTGGACTCGGGCCACGGGCTGTTCGCCGCCGATCTCGAGCTTAGATCTTCTTCGCTCTGCGTCGGCCGCTGCCGGAAGCGGCCAACAGGCGGCGCGAGATACACGAGCCAGTACAGCTAGCGTAGATTATAGTAGGCTTACAAAACGTAGGAATAAGCTCTGATTTGCGAATGGATTCGAAGTTGCAACCACGTTCGAAATTATTGAAAGCACCGGGTGGGGCGTTGCGGCCGTTTGGACCACCACTATTAACACGCAAACGTTGTTTTAAAAAAATTGTTTATTTTTGGAGCTCAATTAAAGCTAGAAAACAAAAAAATTGTGCGCTCCCAGGATGTGTGGAGTAAAGCCCATCTATCCTGGGAAAAGTGGCGTCATTCATTTTTGTGGAAATGCTCAAGACACGTGCCGCGCGCTACTTCTGGGAAGAACTAGAGCCACTAAATGAGCCGCGCTTAAAGTATCGGCACTCTGTTCCCCAACATTGTTGTGGGCTCCGCCATTTTGGTGCTTGTGCAGAGCAGACGCTACTGCCGATCGTCATGATTCTAAGTGCGACTTTCTCAGCATTTTATTCGATGTTAGGAAGCGCATATAATATTGCTTTGCTATGTCGCGAACTCTTGAAACATTTGAGGAGGGCGGAAAAGCATTTCCTGTGATTTCAGATAAATCTTCAGATACCTGGAAACCATGATTTTAAGCCACAATATGAACAAGTGTCGTTACTCTGAAGCGTAGCTTATTTAGTGGCACTAGGAAGAACATGGCGTCTGAAATCTAGCTCAGTGCTGCGCTGTTCCGCCATGATCTTCCCGACTGCCACTTAATAAGCTACGCTTCAGAGGAAACGACACTTGTCCATATTGTGGCTTAAAATCATGGTTGCCAGTCATCTGAACATGTATCTAAAATCACAGGAAAAGCTTTTACGTCCTGCACAAATATTTAAACACTTCGCGACAGAGCAAAGTAATATTACACGAGCTTCCTTACACCGAATCGAATGCTGAGAAAGTCGCATTTTTGAATCATGACGATCGGCAGTTGTGTCTGCTCTGTACAAGCATCAAGATGGCGGTGCCCACTGCAATATCGGGGAACAGAGTGCCGACTCTAAGCATAGCTCATTCATTGGCGAGGTCCACACTTTTGCGCGGCGAGTAAAAAGGAACAAGAAGCAACCGCTTCCCACCCGTGAACTGTACCAAGGAGTTCTCTGTCCAAGCAAGTGGCGCGGCTCTACTACTCGTCCACGATCGGGTGCCAAGTGCACATCAGCTGACAACATTGGCAACGGGTAAGGCCACCGTTAGGTAAGGCAAGAAAGAACACTTTGCGTCAGTCTGCGTGTCAGCGAAAAAGAACCACTGAAATACACAAAGCCATGTTGCAGTTGCACTCGAGCTATCCTCGTAAATTCCAAAAGTTGAAGGCACTGCCGGCAAGTGCAGACTCAATTCCTTTGATAAAATTCACGCTTACAAGTACCGCCAACCATTGTTGTGGAAACGCGCAAGACACGCACCAGGAGCGGGTACTCCACTGCCATTCGCTTCCAAGGGCCGTTAATTTCAGTACTTCGCCGACAACTGCTTCCGAGGGCCGCTCGAGACACGGGCCTCGTGCACTGACGCATTTGACGCTACTTGCAAGACAAACGCAAACACATCGAAGGGCTTTAGTCCAGACAGATAAAGGAAGGATCGGCGGCCGAGTGCAATAACGAAAAAAAAAAAAAGATCGGTGGCCGAGTGGGCTAGAGCACACCAGCTCGGAGCACGTGGAGCGAAAGCTCGCTCTGTATAACCCAGGGATCCTGGGTTCCATCCCCACCCCTGCCCGTTTCGATCTGGATGAGCATCGTGCCGGCGTGCGGTCGTGTATCACTACTGCGTGGTGCACGTTAAAGACCCCAGGCTACCGGTTCGTACTGCACTGGCTAAATTGAGCATCTACAGCTGGGAGACAAGTCGCCCGTTGAGGCAGACTGTGTTCTAGGCTGTATAAACATATATACACACACCCCAATTTGTTTCCAGACAGATAAGGTAGCACCGGTTCATTCCACCGTGGCATAGTAAGATCACTGTTGAGAGAGGTGTTCATAACAGACAATAGCACAGTGAACTCCCGAGGTTATTTATGAAGACACTAAAGTTATTTAAAGGTTCCTTTGATTTTGCCTAAAAAATTGAAAAGGTGAATAGAAAGAAAAAAAAAAACGTACGCCCCACTTTTGGTAGAAACATATTTTCTACCTATTGATGGTCCGTTTTGTTTTCTTACCAATCCGCAAAACGGGAAGTGTTAAATTTACAAAAAAAAAATTGTTTCGGGCGCCAAAACGCTAACGTCAAAATTCAGTTTGCATTTCAGAGTAAGCACCTGTTTGTTGGCTAAGAAAATATATTGTAATTGTTCAAAATAATAGAAATCATTATTCTTTTTTTTTTAGTTTTTCATATCCACTAGCCACCAAACCAGGTCTACAGAGAATGAAAATATCTGAAATAATGTTTCATAAAATAAATGTTGTTCGGAATAAGTATTCTAGCCCTCTTTGCAATGCATTCAACTATTTTTTTTAATTACCAAATACACATTAGGGTATCTCTGTTCAACCCTGCACGATCTTACTGTGCTTACGAGCCACGCTTGTAGAGTATGCAAGCGTTTGACCACGCGCGCTAACATAGCACACACACAAAAAATAGAATCAACAAAAGTTTCGCTTTCAGAGCCTTATCAGGCCTTTCGCTAGGAGTCTTCTGACGTCTAGTTACACGTGCACCACCTGCTGGCGTCTGCAGTCATACAACTGCTTGAAAGGAAAAATATATTTTTTTCTATCTTATGTTGATTATTTAATTCTAATTACTTATATAAAACAAATGAGCACGTGCAGAGCATGCACTTAGTAATGTTTTTGAGAAAATCTTGCTTTTTGGCCCGTGTAGATAATTTACGCATGGCGGGAAGATTAAACTCTGAAAATGGGACGCCAGCAGTTTGAATAGAGTGCGAAAATTTGAGAGGAGGCCGCCAACTGGATCAAAAGATAAAAACAAGAGAAGAAATTTCTCTATGAACGACGTCCACCTGAGCCTAATATTGTCAAAACAAAAAAAAAAACAATAGTCTTTTTTGCTTTTTTTTCTGCCAAGTGTAATTTACTTATATAGATGTCACATGCGTCTACAACGTTAGTTCTATTTGTTTTGACGATATTAGACTTAGGTGGACGTCGGCTGATCCACTGCACAATGGCGGAACAACCGGCATTGCGGAACGTGAGAATCTGAAACTTTGGGTGATAATCAAAAATGCTGCGAGCGGGCAAGCGTGTTTGTACCTTTGGCTCGAGCGTCCGCTGCACGAGTACTGTTGTAGCTGACGTGCAATCGAACACAAAGAGCTGACGCTTGTATCTATA
The DNA here is from genome assembly GCA_037355805.1 of Ixodes ricinus. Taxonomy (NCBI): domain Eukaryota; kingdom Metazoa; phylum Arthropoda; class Arachnida; order Ixodida; family Ixodidae; genus Ixodes; species Ixodes ricinus. The sequence continues at coordinate 284,019 of JAZHYW010066798.1, forward strand.
ATTGTGCAGGGATTCCACAGCTTGCAACAGAGGTCAAACTTTCGAAAAGGTCCACTGAGCTTGCCAGAAGCACTCTTCGTAGCTTGAGCGTTACATGTGACTCCTGTTCTATGTTTTGCACTCCCGTACACTGAAGGAATACATCCACCGGACGTCCACTTCCGCTACTAAATAAGATGACATGATCAAGTAAGGAGAAGCCCAAGAATTACTCCCAGTAGAAGAGGGAAAAAATACACAAATGCGTTGTTGTTTATTGTGCCCTAGTTTCATAGAGCGACAATCAGAAATAACCAATACTAATAAACCTCAAGCAAAGGACACAATCAATCTCCGCCCCTGTCCGTTTCGATCTGGATGAGCATCGTACCAACGTGCGGTCGTGTATCACTATTGCGTGGTGCACGTTAAAGACCCCAGGCTACCGGTTGTACTGCACTGGCTAAATTGCTCATCTACAGCAGGGAGACAAGTCGCTCGTTGAAGGGAGACTAACTTTAAGGCTGTATAAACGTACACACACCCCAATTTGTTTCCAGACAGGTAAGGTAGCACCGCTTCATTGCACCGTGACATAGTAAGATCAGTGTTAAAAGAGGTGTTCATAATGGACAATAGCATAGTGAACTCCCGAGGTTACTTATGAAGACACTAAAGTTATTTAGAGATTCATATGATTTTGCCTAAAATTAGGAAGCTGAAGAGAGAAAAAAACAAAAAAAAACGTACGCCTCATCTTAGGCAAAAACGCATTTTCTACCTATTGATGGCCCGTTTGCTTTTCTTAGTAATCCGCAAAACGGGAAGTGTTAAATTTACAAAAAAAAAATTGTTTCGGGCGCCAAAACGCTAACGTCAAAATTAAATTTGCATCTCAGAGTAAACACCTGTTTGTTGGCTTAGAAAATATATTGTAATTGTTCAAAATAATAGAAATCATGCTTTTTTTTTTCAACTCCACTAGCCACCAAACAAGGTCTACAGAGAATGAAAATATCTGAAATAATGTTTCATAAAATAAATGTTGTTCGGAATAAGTATTTTAGCCGTCTTTGCAACTCATTCAGCTATTTTTTTATTTCCAAATACATATTAGTAGGTTGCCTTCATGTGCGCTTTGCTTAGGGTGGAGACATCTGGCCATTTTGTCCCACACTTTTCTTTTTCTTTTTTTGTTCAGAAGCGCGTGAAAGAGCGTGTCCCGGCACGCGTTTGTGGCGCTGACTGTGCTATGGCGACATTTTGTTTTCGTCGATTTATGTGTATTTTACCCATGAGCGCGTGCTGTCGGCATCGGGTACTACAAAGGGTGGCATCACCCTAAGCAGAAGGACATTGAGGTACCCCACATCTTAGGATATCTCTGTTCAACCCTGCACGATCTTAGGAAGCTTACGAGCCACGCTTGTAGCGTATGCAAGCGTTTGACCACGCGCGCTAACATAGCACACACACACAAAAAAATAGAATCAACAAAAGTATCGCCTTCAGAGCCTTATCAAGCCTTTCGCTAGGAGTCTGCTGATGACTAGTTACACTTTTTTGCAACGTTCAAAAAGTGCCGACCAACGGAGCCATCAATTGTAATTCTGTTGTGTCTATGTTTATACAGCGGGAGGTTAGTCAGCTCTGAGGGCATCTGGGCCGGCTTGCTAGAACCAGCGTCTCAGCTGAGACTGGGTGAAAGAAAGCACTGCCAAAGCCAGCGCACGAGCTGAGCGGGACTCAAGCTGCGTCTCAAGACGCTCGCGCGCCCCAGCCTTTTCAGTGCTTTCTTTCACCCAGTCTCAGCTGAGACGCTGTTCTAGCAAGTCGGCCCAGGTGTCTTCGTTGGAGATGAAAGACAGTGCAGTATACCGCTGCTTGTTTGACGACTTTAACGTACATCACACAATAGCAGACGTGTAGGGTGCCTCAATGTCCTCCGTTTAGGTGATGCCACCTTGTAGTCCAATGCCGACGCACGCTCAGGGAAATACAAGATCGACGAAACAAATGTGCCATAGCACGTCAGCGCTACAGACGGTGCAGGACACGCTTACACGTCTGAACGTAGTGTGGACAAATGCGATGACTACTAACAGCGCTAAGGCACCTGTACGTAGTTCAACTACTCTACTTGAGTTACTGTAGTTTAACTACTTTTATAAGTAGTTCAGTAACTTTCAATTACATTTTTATTTCGGTAATTAGTAGTTTACTTTAATTACTTCTTTTAAGTAAATTCTACTCAAGTTACAAATTACTTTTGAATTTTAGGGGTTGTTTTGCCTATCAACAAACATTCGTGCACAAAGGAGATAAGGTGTTGGGAGAGCAGCTGATATTTGCAAAGAGGGGGAAGCATGTGGCGTAGGAAAGTAGCAGCACTGCCACGAGGCGCGGGGAGCGAACAGACTCGACGCAAGAGTGGCCGAGCAGCTGTGGGATTAGCGCCGAAGACTGGCGTTTCTCTGTGTCCCGAAGTTCGAGGAGACTGGACCCATTTGGAGAAAGGGCTGGTCCCCGCTTCTCCACAACGTAGAAACTCTCGCCCACTACAGGAGGTGCACAGTGCATACACTGCATCCTTACTCAAAGGAGGCAACCAAATGCAGCCCCTGCTCTGAAATTCATCTGCTGCTCCCGCAGTTTGTGCTGTACTCGAAGAATCACGTGCTAAAGGGCAACGCAAAAATTACCTTTTTTGCGTTGCCTTTCTTCCAAAAACTCAGAATATGCAGATCTTCAAAGATTCAAAAATCGTTCGAGAAACGTGTAGTAATTCCCCCAACGTTTTTATATAAAGAATAGTGAACAAGCAGTGTTGGGAAGTACTCTATGTACAAGGTACTTAAAGTACTACTGTTTAGAAAAATGGTACTTTACTCGAAGTAAGTTTTCTGAACATGTACTTGTATTTTTCGAGGAAAATAAAACTTTCGATTTCAATGCACATTCCCTGAATTTGAAAACAAAAGATGGCGGTATCGTCGTGTGAAAATCCGCTCTTTCGAGACGTCATATGGTCACTTCTTTGAGTGAAGTAATGGCGGCTGTAAGACCAATGGAAATAAGTGCCTTATAAGTTGATTGTGTCAAATAGCTCGTCAGAGAGTGTAAAACAACTTCTCTGAGGCGACTTTACCTTATACAATATTTGCTGCCATTTCCGTAAAAACTGATGCACCTCCGATTACCCCTAAAGCAATGCATACCAGTTAAAAAAACATTGTATAGGGAATGAAAGGGCATCATGAAAGATTGTGTTAAAAGTGCTTATACTTTACCTTGAAATATATTGTATTTATATACGTTACTTCAAGTGCATTGCACCCGGTGTACTTATACTACTTTACTTGAAGTACATAACCTCGAATTTACTTTGTACTTTACTTCAAGTACTTTTTAGATGCATTTTACGCAACCCTGTAAACAAGCAAACACTGTCTAAAAAATCAAGCTCAGACAGTGCTAAACCTCAAAGTAAAAATGACACATTCGCAGTACATCATTGACCAATCAAGAAAGTACAAAACAATTAGGCTCGCAGAAGCAGAACCAGCTATTGAAGCATTTTTGTGAAAAAAAAGCCGCTTCATATTTGGCTAGCAGAATTTCGCCAACGGATAAAAACCTCTGTACTTTCTTTTTACCAGAAAAAAAACATATAAAAGTAACTTCAAAAGTAATTCGCTACTTTTTACGGTAATTAGTAATTTTCTCAATTTCTTTCTATTTGAGTAATTTCTACTCTACTCAAATTACTTTTGACGTGAATATTCAGTAACTTAACCTAATTACTTTTTTGAGTAACTTGTACATGTCTGCACAATAGTGATACATGACAGCACGCCGGTACGATGCTCATCCAGATTGAAACGGGCAGAGGCGGTGGATTGAATCCACGATCAGTGAGCTTTACAGCGTGAGCTTTCGCTACACGTGCTACCGATCCACGAGCAACGAGACATCGCGGTCGAATTCGAGCTCGAGAGAAAAACAACAACAGCAAGAAAATCTCCGGTTTGAGGCAGCTAGTACTAGTGTCGCCATCTCGTTTAACAAGTTGGAAATAAAATTAACAGGGTGATTTTATTTACACAAATACGCAAATACAACAATATTTTGCTTCCTCGTCATGGTCTTACAATTAAGATTAGAGGCACCCCTAGTACGTACGGCCAAGCGTTTTGTCACGTTTGTCTTCTAAATAATTGTATTTTCAAAAATGCCTCAAAACGCGCTAAAAACAGTCAAAACGGTCGTATTTCTGGATTTTATTAAAAATCTCCAGCGCTCTAAAAGAAAAATCCAAGGGCCGTACAACCTTCATTACGTTATCATAAGTAACCCCCAAAAGAATGAATACTATCGTGCATTCCTGAAACTCAGGTTTGTGTAGCGAAATTTGCCCATTGAGTGACGAGCGGTTGAATCCCCCTTAAGCTTCTCGCTTGCTCTGACTCAGCGAGACGTTGTGAGAGTTAGAAATGCTGAGGGAAAGCGAAAAAGACGATGCGTCGTTTCCTCAAGTTTCTGGTGAGAGTGAATTTTCGGTAGTGCCCATGAAAATAGAAATCCCAGTATTTCTCCAGAGTTAAGAAAGCATGATTTTCTGATGATAATGAAGTTAATGTAAAAGTGCAAGCTAGCTGGACAAGAATAACAACCTAGCTGTGTTTGGAGATTTGTGTTTGTCCGTTGTCCCCTTTGTTCTCCCCTCCAGGAATTATCATTGTTATTATTTTGTGACGTTAAGAAGACCGATATTGGGAAATTGTACCTTGAAGTCGGGAGTCGTGCTTTTCTCGGAAACTATCACTAAACAAAATAGTTACTTACTCAAAGAATGTAAGAATGCTTTCACTGCAAAAATAAACTACTCGTCGTCGAACGTACATTCTCTGTCCGAATGTAGCGCGAGGCATCGGAACTAAATGCAAAAGTTTCAGCACTAACCATTATCTTATTCAAATGTTATAAGTGATTTCCTGAAATTTTCATTGGGAAATTGCGGTCGGCAGAGCTGTCGGATAGATGGAGCTCTATGGCGGAACTTACCAAAAACAGACACAAATAGGCTCCATTTTTCCAGTGAAAATTTTAGAAAACCATTTATAAATTTTGTACAAGATAACGGTTGGTTTTAGATCTTTGGAATCTGGTTCGGACCTCCAGGGCTGCATTGGGACAGATATTGACCGTTAGGTGATGCGTAGTTTATTTTTTCGGTGAATGAAAGTGTGTAGATTTTGTTTTTGGGACACGATGTACTCTAAGTAAGGTTGTAGTTTTTCAAGCAAAGTAATTAAAGTACTTCCGAACACCGCCAAGAAAGCGATACCTGAAACGCGTCATTGACTGCGTGTTTACCGCGTGCAAAAAGAGGTTCCTCGATTTCGGTCTGATGACATCCTAAAAGTGTCACCATCTTGTCGCCTTGAGACAAGATGGTGTTTGCCTCACATAGTTCGCGGGATCTCTTGTTATGGTAGCGCTTGAGGATTTTAGTCTGTTGGAATAATAGGTGTGCAGTGGCAGTCCCGGTCGTGAAGGTCGATAGCGATGATTGAAGAGATGGTGAATATTTAAGAAAAATGTAATGTTCTCGAGGTCTAACATTCAAACAGCGGCCAGATTGTCCAATGTACACTTTCCCACACGAGAACAGAAGTTCATACACTACGTTTACGGTGCAGATAACGTACTCATGTCTATGTTTGACGGTTCATTGTTTATTATTTTCATTTAGCGAATTGATCTTGAGGACACAATTGTTTAAGTTTGTTCAGTGCTGAAAATGCCACCCGTATGTCGTATTTTGAGGCTGCTGGTTTCAAGTTGTGAGATATGTTGTATATATAAGGTATCACAGCTGGCCGGCTTTTCTTCTCACAATTTCGGTTTCCTTCCTTTGGGAGTTGCCAGGCGTTCTGCTACATGAAACAATAATGAATCAGTGCACCCGGAATCCTGCAGTTTTTGCACTTGTGCTTCGAAACTAAACTTGACCATGTGTTCACAAGACTTATGCAGAGCCACTTTGAACAAACTTTGTAATCTTCTCTTTTGATTATATTTGAATGGGCAGAATAAAACGGTAGGAGTTTTTTTTGAAAAGTGGTGGGTAGGTTTAACACGTCTGTGGAGTCTTCAAATGACGAGTTGGAGATCTAAAGATTGAGGCTTACAATCAGTTGGTAACTCATCAGTGAAATTAAGTCTGAGCTTGTCATGAACGTGTTACTTATGATGTTGAGTGTAGCAGTTTAGTAATGATCAGGACGAATACAAACTAGAACGAGATAATCGTCAACTTATCAAAAGATACAGTCGGCACGGAATGAAACGCGAACAGTGGGTGCATGGTTTCGCTAGATGCTGCACCACCTGAACCAGATGGGAGCTGCAAGAAGATGGCTCCTCCTTCGATGTGTTAGACTCTTGCTCAGTGCATCCAAACCTTCGGTGTTGAGTCTCTAGGTGACTCAGCGTGGGTCGAAAACCATGCGCTCCTTGTTCGCGTTTCATTCCGTGCCGACGTACGTGTTACCAGGTTTGTGGGAAGTTTCTGGGCTATGTACCTGTCACATTACGATAGGAAAATATCGCATAAAAGAGGTGATACACAGGAGCCAATGCGAATTTCTTTATTTTGGATGTAACTCTTGCTGTTGAAAGTCACAAAAGTAGATGTGTAGTAGAGGCTCAAAAGTTCCATGAAAGATCCTGTTGGTATACCACATTGATTTTGAAACGATACAGATCCATTAGCTTCGATGCAATGGCTGACGGTTTCGAACGTTTTTGCTTGAGGGTCCGAGTAGAAGAAGTCCTCCACCTCAGGGGAAAGTCCAAACTTTATTGCCGAGGCACTTTATTTTAGGTATTATTTCAATGGCTTTGAATTTGAAAATAGGAAAGGGTAATTCAGTTGAACGAGGTTCAGGTGGCGTAAAATAAACATAGACATAGCTTTCTGTTAAGATTCTCGTTCAGTTACAACAACACGAAAAGGGCAACCCTCTCCATGGAGTTTGGGGCGAAAAACATTTTTAAGTGGTCACTTCTAGCAGCACTTATTTGTTTTCTCCAGTTGAGTTAGTTCTAGCCTGTGGCACATCTGGAGTGCTTTTGCCTTCATTTTTTGTTTATGAAACTTATTCAAGCAGGAAAAACTCTTATTTGTGGCGAACTGGGATTTATCGATGTTAATTTCCTGGTTTTCTGAACTAAACCTCCTTCTTTGTCAGAAATTAGGAGATTTAAATTGCTTTCCTCGAAAGTGATAAACTATACAAGTGATATTTATGTTCCGGTCGCTACGAGGGCCTGCTTTCAGTAGCACTTACATACAACCAGAAACGCAGCTCTATCGGTTTGCTTCTTGAGCTTTAGTAGCAATATCAGGGAGGCTTGACACCATATGCGGCCCGATGCTGTTGGGGCTCAGTATGAATTTCGGTCTTTTTTCAAGAACACCGCCTTTTAGCCCCAAGAGCGAGCAAAAGCGTCGCTGCGGTCGCCGCGCCCTGATTGGGTGAGGTGTACCGTGACGTCAGGGGAAGGACTCCGCTTCGCGGTCTCGTATCATGCTTCGCTTCCCTACCGCGGTTCCCTGGTTTGGCCGTTGTGTGCCGCAAGCACTTCGAGGAGCGGGACCTGGTTTACCCGGTGCACAAGACGCTGGATTAGGCCGATACCGACATTTTTTTTCGTTCTTTTTATAAGCGTGCTCGTCGCTTTTACCTTAATTATTGGGTTACTAATCCAGAAAGCTTTCGGCGGAGGCAATGCCGCCGATCCCTGTTGGTCTACACGACCCCTGTCGGTCTACACGGCACAGGACAATCGTGCGAGGGGTCGTTTAAGCGGCGTAAGTGTTTCAGACGCTGGAGTTCTGTAACTTAGCATGTGCAGGATTTAGAGAATATTACATCCCGCTTTGCAGACATCTCAAATGGCATTTATATCAAAGGCCTTTGGGCGGTCAGCAAATTAGCTCGTGACCCTGACTCTGCGCGTGCATCTCTGCATGCGGTGGCTCCGCCAGATGCTTTAAATGTCCTGGGTCTAAAGGCCTTTGAAGTGTTCGTGGAACAGGTTTTGTTTTACATAAATATAGCTTATTCGTTAATAATTATATATTTCGTTCAGATATGCATACATGCTATATTTTTAGACGATGCACAAATACTTGAAATTAGTTTGTATGGTATAAGGAAAAAACAGCCGAATGGCGCCTAGTTGCCTGTATGAGATGCATTGAACTGCGGAAAATATGCGCAGCAATACTACTGTAATTTGGAATGTTTACACTTTTTCCTGACATTCCATCTTTATTCCAGTCTTGTGATTCGGAAAATGTACCGTTTCGTTTGAATTGTCATTTCCACTTAAAAAACACTGCTGCATGTTCCCAAAACCTTCCTGAATCCTTCAAACTCCCTACAGCTAGACACTCTGACAACAGAGGAAAATCCGCATGGAGGAACAGCGAGCATTCGAACGGCTGTCCAGTGGTATATGCTGCACTAGTTGCGGAAAATGGAACCCGTGAAGGGTGACAGTTTGCGTGAGGACAATTTGATTTAAATAAAATATAAATTTTAGAACACAAGAGAATAATAGCGGACAAGACACCTTCGCTTACGTTTTGTTGTACATTATTTTAGGGATATGATATAAATAGGTCCACAGACTACCACCAGTGGAGTCCATTGAAACACTATCCGAATCCAGCAAAGGTCAAATGCGCGCAGTGTATATAAATAAATGTTCCTTCTTTCTTTACTTTGCCCCTGTACTTGCGCTGTCTCATTTGTGATTCTCTCTTTAGACTTAGACTATATTTAACATGCTGCCCGAGCAGCATGGAGATTTACTGCTTCGGCGTTTTGTTGTTTAAAATCAAGAATACAAAACAAGAACACACGAAATATTATACATAACTTGCCAATTCAATCGCACCATCAGCAGCAATGACTGTGTGGGATGTACAGCTATAGTGATGCTCCTGCAATTGTGGCCATATTTTCTTCATTTTCTCATACCAACTGCGATTCATGCGTTGCCTGCCCTGTCAACCATGCCTTAAATGTTGGTTGAAATTCCCTGCAGCTACAGGCTGTGCCTCAAGAAAGCCATATATGAATATTTACACTTCTACGAAAAACGCGCACAAAAAAAAGAAGAAGTTAAATAGAAACGAGTGCGCTCGACAGCTAACGTCGTCACAGCCTCCAAAGAACGAACGGGGCGAGTCGGGGAAAAATTCTGTCCTCACCGTGACGTCACCCTGGTTCGCTGCAAGGGGGCGCCACCAAACTTTTCGGGGCTGATATCATCGGAAGGGGCTCGCAGCCTAACAGCGTAACAGACACGCTTTTCCGCTGCGTCCCTAGATAAATGTAAATCTGTATTCAGATGAGGGATGTAACAGCCCCATAGGAATTCAGTCTTCTGACTAGGCGGAAGTCAGAAAGTATATGTATCTGGTGATGAGTCCATCGTTGAGGATGCCGATGGCGCCAAAGGACGCTGAGACGGGCTCGATAAAACCGGACCTGTCGCCACATCTCAGAACGCAAAATACATCATATCCTCTTAGCGTTATGCACTGATGGTCTTGCAATGCCAAACAATCCACAGACGTCTTGTGGAATCACAATGCTCGGATGCCGAAAGTAGAATCTTGCCCGGCAAGTAGAGAAGACGATGGAATTGTCAGCAAAAGGACTCACAATCCTCTAAGAACACACACGGACAAGGGTCCAGTGAAGAAAAAAGATATTGAATTAAAATGAACTGTTGGGCTAGTTGGCTATACATTGTTAAAAATCAAAAGCGCAAACACAAAGGAAAAGAAGAGGGGGACAAGGACAGGGTGTTTAATTCATTAAACAAGGAAGTCACAAAAAGGACATGTGAGGGTAGAAAGAGGAGGAAAAGTTTATGTTATAGATTATAGATGCATTAAATAAATTAATTGTTAAAATGTAATTTTGCCCGTAACACTAGCAAAAAAAAAAAGAAGAAGAAGGAAAGCGAGAAATAGAAAACAAAATCTAGAAGTATCTACAAATGCAATCAAGGACAAAGATGAATTTGAGAGACATTAAAGCGACCCGGGTTATGAAAAAAGTTTGAGGTAACCCATCTCTTGCCTCAGACAGCGCTATTGATGGTGTGTTTATGTAAGCTTCTCCTTGATACAAAGATGGTTTTTGCCTCATAGAGTTCTCTGTATCTCTTGTTATGGTAGAGGTTGCAGATTTTACTACTCTGTTTCATACTTAGCGTGCAACGCTGTTAAAGCTGCTGCCTCGAGCTAGGGGCTTGATCTCGCTGATCATTTGCAGCGTTCTCCAGCAAACAAAACCATAAATGAAGCCATGCGCTCGCGCCGGTAGCTTTGATAGCATTGCACGCTAAGTATGAAACAGAGTATAGCCTGTTGGAATATAGGCCTGCAGCGGCAGTCGCGGACGAGTATGACAAGGAGCGCTGATGGTGATGATTTAAGAGAAAGGTGATGTTCTCGAAGTCTCACATTCACATAGCAGTCAGACTGTCAGACGTACGATTTCTCACACGAGACCGGAGTTTCATACCTTACATCCCCAGCCTATTTCACAACTTGAAACAATGCGCTAAATAAAAATATTAAACAATGCACCTTCAATCATACTCATAAGTACGTTATCTGTAACGTCAACGTAGTGTTTGGTATTCCGTTCTCGTGTGGAAAAGTGTTGGTCGGACAAGCTGGCTGCTGTGGTAATATGTGACATCGAGAAGATCACCTTTCTCTTAAGTCATCAACTTCAGAGCCCCTCGCCATACTCCTTCGCGACTTCCGCTGCACAACTATATTCCAACAGAGTAAAATCCTCAAGAACTATTATAGAGATCCAGAGAAGTCCACGAGGTAAAAACCATCCTGTCTCACGGGAAGCTCGCATAAGCACACCACAAATAGCGTTGTCTGAGAAGTCTACATTCAAACGGCGGCCAGATTGTCAGACATACACTTTCTCACACGGGATCGGAATTTCATATTTTACATACACAACGTATTTCACATCTTGAAACAGAAAGGCATAAAAAACGATGTATCGTTAACATTATCAGCGCCGAACAAACTAAAAAAATATGTGTCCTAAGATCAATTCGTTAAGTGAAAATAATAAACGATGCACCGTATCATACACATAACTACGCTATCTGTAACGTCAACGTAGTGTATGCGAATTCCGTTCTCGTGTGGGAAAGTGTACCTTGGACAATCTGGCCGCTGTGTGACTCTTAAGCCTGGTTCACTGACAGTTGCGTTCGACTGCGTCTGACTGTGTTGCGGCTGCGAGAAACCAGGACATCCTTGCTGCTTACATCGCGCGCCAAGATGACTCCTTGAATAGACCTATTGTTATATTACCCAAGCATCAAGGAGAATGCAGGGATTGGTGTTCCACCGCGCCGCACGTGCTGGCGTCAGCAGTAGAAACTTTTCTAAAGCAAATACCTAAAACAAACGGCATCTTGCACGCGCCTTCGTCAACGCTTTATTTTGGTTATTTACTTCGAATCTTTTATAAGGGAAGTCTTGCGCGTGTGGCGCGTGGAACACCAATCCCTGCATTCTCCTTGATGTTTGGGTAATAAAGCAAATGGTCTATTGGATTCCACGCTTCGTACGAAGCACAGATGTGCCAGTGACTCGCTTTCGGTTCTCGACGCAACGCAGTCAAACGCACTCAAACGCAAGTGTCTGAACCGGCCTTTAGACCTCGAGAACATCATCTTTTTTAAAACATCACCACCTCTTAAATCATCACCATCGCCCTACTACTTGGTGACTGCCACTGCAGACCTATATTCCAACATACTAAAATCCTGAAGTGCTACCATAACAAGAGATCCAGAGAACACTATGAGGCAAAAACCATTTCGGCTCAAGGGAAGCTTGCATAAGCGCACCATCAATAGCGTTGTGTGCGAAAGAGCTGGGTTACCTCCACTTTTTTTAACTCAGGTTGCTTAATGTTTTTCGACTCATCTTTTGCTTGTCTTGCTTTTGTTTATACCTGTAGACTTTGCTTTTTATCTCTCTCTCTCTTCTCTTTTCTTTGCTAGTGTAAATGGATGACGTTACATTTGATTTTCAATTTTGTTAGTGCATCTATAATCTATAGCATTAATTTTTCTGCTCTTTATACACTCCCATGTCTTATATATAGATATTTGTTTTTGTCTTGCTCGTTGATTTTATTAAGGTGCAACCCCACCCTTGGTTAGTGTGATTCTGAACCAACAGATGGCGGTGGGATCGCCTTCCAGGCCTGTACATCAATGCGAGAAATCGTGTGTGGTGGCGCTTCGATACAGTGGGGTATTTTTCTATATCCTGAATTTGACATCCCTGGTCCCTTGCTTGTTTTCCTCTGCACGAGCTTTCTTTGGAACGCGCACGGCTGCGCCAGTTCTCGTGCAAGGGGGCCAGTTGCCTACGCTCCGAGCTCACGTCTCCAGCAAATGTGGGCGGAACAAAAGGCTAAAATCGTCCTGAGCCAAACGGCGAGACACATGCACAACAAAACCACCGACGCGTTAAAAAATATAAAATTGCCTGTGCGCCGTTATCGGAGATTTCAGAAGCCAATTACATATATTTCAATGTGATCAGATTCATATTGTCACGAATGAAGGTGACGAGAGGACGAACAGTGCACTGAAAAATAAAGGTTTAATCGGCGAACTTGTGCCAAACAGAATAAGTAAAGAGAAAGAGCGTCGAGGCAGCAGAAAAGCAAGCGGCGATTCGGCAGCGTAACAGAGAGCGAGAGCGAGACTGACTCGACAAGGTCGCGGGCAGCTGCTTATCTACAGTGCGTCACTATCTCGAAAGTTCGGCAAAGAAGGTTCGAGCGTCGCGCGCTCTGGGCGAGGATGAACTGGCACTTTCGAGAACAAGAAAGCAGGGCAAAAGTTACGTCTGGTGCAAGAATGAACGCGAATCTTCTAGAAGTCCGTGACCGAGCGTTGCTTTCTCGGCTCTGCGGGTGGTAATATGACGGGCCGGCCCTTTTGTCGTGCATGTGTTTGGCTCTTTGTGGATTTCCAGGAAAACGTGATGACGTGATAGACTTGGGTTTCCGAAATTCTAGCTTGAGGAATTAACTACCTAAAAAATCAAAACAAATGAACTATTTTTTGGGCGGTCAGGTGTCTCATTTAGGTAGCTGGGTGTTTATTTCGACTAAAACCACGAGACTGGAAAACACAAAAAATGACACTCAGGTTTAAATGTTGAGTTTGGTAAACCCAAAGTAGGACTGGTGCGGGAGTCATAATAAAAACAATGCCGAGGTTAACAATTAACTCACAGCAATAAATTATAAGAATTAATTTTAATACGAATCCAGTGATGAATGCAATGAATGGCCAGGCAAAGATTCTGGGTCTGTGGATAGCTTTTGCACATAGTTTTAACAATGTACAGAGTGTCACAAAAAGAAAATTACAGGTTTTTTTTTACCGCAAGAATAAACTAGGCATCGCCGAACGCTCATTCTCCACCCAAGGGTAGCCCTAGAGGTCACAACCAGATGTCAAAGTTTCAGCCCGATCCGATACCTTATTCGAAATTTATAAGTGATTTTTTGAAAAGTTCAATGGGAAAATGGCGGCCGATGGAGTTTTCGAATACACGGGGCTCTATGGCACCAGAAACCGAAAACGGGCAAAATGGGCTCCATTTTTCCATTGAAGTTTTCAGGAAACCACTTAAAACTTTTGAATAAGGTGTCCGTTCGGGATGAAACTTTGGCATCTGGTTGTTACGTAGCGCTACCTTTGGGCGGAGAATGAGCGTTAGGCGATGCGTAGTTTATTTTTGCGGTAAAAAAGAACCCTGTAAATTTGTTTTGTGACATCCTGTACCAGTCTTAATTTGGTGATTTATGCGCGCAAGTAGTGGTGTGCATAAATGAAAGATGCAAACCGGTAGAGTTTGACGTTGTATAAAATATAGTGCAAGCACGCACATGGTTTGCTGATTAAGAATGAAACAGCCCTACATTTTACACTAGCGTTGAGCGATTCGAAAGTTAAGGGTGCATCAAAAGCTAAAACTTGTACACATATATACTGCTCAGGCCGTTATGTTTGAATGCTCATAGTACTCTATTACCCTCAGATTTGGTGTAAGTTGTCTCCTGATTGCTTACAACAGAAAGAAGGAAACATTCTAACTCTGGGTTGATAGAAAAACTCCACCTGTCAATCATCTCGGCGCCGAATAATAGTATTCACTGCCTGCTAACGGTCGCGTGCTTAGAAGGAGATTTTCCCACGTGATTTTATACAATCGCAATTGTTCTTGACAAACAACAATGTTTACTCAGGCAAGCGGTCACATGTGAAACTTAGAATTTTCTTAGAATATTTTGATATTGATTGTGGCACACGTGGCAAGTTGCATAGGTTTTTTTACAATCCGCGAAATAGAATTCTCCTGGGTTACCTTGGTCTTTAATGCATGTAGCACACAAAAGAGCACGAAATGAATCGCAGAGGGGAACGAAAACAATAATGATAAACAAGTGTGTAATCACGTGTAAACTGAGGGCATTGCACATAATACAGAAGGTAAGCTTTGTTTCACTAAATACATTACCAGTAAAGTATTTGGTTTTGATCGTGCGAGCGAAGCGGAACATTCAAGTGCGAGCATATTGGCCTGAACTACACTTCCATTGAACAAGCGCACCATCCAAAGCATCGAACTCGCGTTTATAGCTTTTGGTGCGCACCTTTGAAAACACAATTATAATCAATTCGAATATTTCAATTATTTTTATTAAGTGCGCTTTTGTCTTTTGCGTTCATGTGCCATTTTCTTAGTTATATAATATTTTTCCAGAAATCCGACGTCTATAGTCTGTTTCATCACAAGTGAGAACCGCATAATCAAAGATGTAGACAAAAAAAAAAACGCGAACACGCGAACACACATTAAAAATGCAGTGTAACGGCGCATTCAAAATTAGTCGTTATTTTTTTAGAGAGCAGCAGTTTCGTCGAGCGACATTGTTACCCGTTGAAGATTATAAAAAGTGCAGTACAACTGTTAAAGCTCGGGATCTTCAACGTGCATTACGCAGTATACGTGGTACACGATCGCACGACGGTAGGATGCAGATGGGCGACTGAACCCAGGGTCTCTGCTAAAGCCCTTTGATAAAGGCGTTCTTTACAAGTACCGCCAACCATTGTTGTGGAAACGCGCAAGACACGTGCCACGAGCGGGTGCTCCGCCGCCGCCATTCGCTTTCAAGGGCCAGTCATTTTAGTGCTGGGCCGCTATTTGCCTACAAGGGCCGCTCGAGAGACAGGCCTCGTGCCCTGGCACATTTGAGGTTACTTGAAAGACCAACGCAAACACATCGAGGGGATTTAGTCCCTACAGGTTATGCAGCGTGAGCTCCGTGCTTTGAACGGAGCTCGCGCTCCAGCCTTTCTCCACTTGCTCTGATCTGCAGTGCCACCACACACTCGGCCAACGATCCCCCACCGCGCTTTGTTTAGCCTGTTAGCTAAATGAGCTACGCTTAGAGTAGCGGCACTTTTCTCCCCGATATTGTTGTGGGCGCCGCCATCTTGGTGGTTAGTAACAAATCAAATGCAACTGCCGATCGTCATGATTCAAAAGTGCGGTGTCAGGAAGCTCACGTAATATTGCTTTGCTTTGTCGCGAACTGCTTAAACATTTGGCGGAGGACGGAAAAGCGTTTCCTGTGATTTCAGATAAAGCTTCAGATAACTGACAACCATCATTTTCAACACCAAGATGTATATGAAGCGTAGCTTATATAGTGCCTCTATGTAGTTTAGCCCGACCGCATAGGCACAGAAAGAGAACGAACAGCTTAACCTCGCGCTCTTGGCGCTGCTTCAGCGGCTTCATCAGCCCGTAGCTTTGGCTTCGCTCCGAGCTAGGGTAAAGCAAAGCAAATATTCAGATCTTAGGGTTTCACAAGTCAAACCAACAAAAATCACTTAATACGCTTCAATAAAAAGAAAAAAAGAATGGCGGGTTTATTTTGATTAACTGGAGATCATTTGACGTGCAACCGAAATCTCAGATTGGCCTCCGTCGGATTGCGGGCACCTCGGCCGATATTTAAACCCGACAAATATGGATTGATGGGCCAGCGCGATGGCTCAGAGACACTGAGACGATTTAATGTTTTGTGTTTTGTCTTAATATCATTGCCACTTAAGAGCCACCGAGGTGGTTTTTGAAACAAAATATTGTCAAACCATTCCGACAAGCATAGTTTGATTGCGAAAATAATTTTTGCAAGTGATAAAAACATTAAAATGTTTTCGCATACGTGGCGGAATCTGAAATGGCAGAATGCATTTCATGGCGCCCAATTCATGTGGATCGCGTCGGGCCTATGGTCGGGCATGTGCACCGACGCACAGTAGAACGCGTGCAAAAGTAGCTGTGGTGCACCCGCAGCCTCGCGCTTGTTGTTCTGACATCTCTGGCTCGCTCACTGCGGGCATCCAGGCATCTGACACCCTGACACCTGGCGCTTTTTCTGTCTTTCACGTGGCGTTCCAAGCGGCACACGACGGAAAATGCACATCAAGCTGTTCTTGAACACGTGTCGCCATCTGTATTTTATATTAAGAAACTAGAGCTCGCCGTAACTGAATGGGAAAAGTTTGAGGTCTTATAACATTCTTAACGTGTAATATATCAATATGAAAGTTCTGGAAAATGTAATATCGAAGGATGCTTCATAATTTAATGTCTCGTTATTTTGATTAGTTGACGTGATTCCGTTTTTATAGCGCCATAAAAAATACCATTTTAAACTTTATTTTTTATTTTAAGATATACATTATCTGTACAGTTTGTTGCTTACTTTTTTAATTTATTACATCCAACCGAACGCTCACGTAACATATTGTGGACGATGGGACGTTACAACTCGAGAAATAATTTTTTTCAATATTAGAGACTGTATTCTATTAAAAGTTGAATAATGAACTAAAAACCAAGAATAACCGTAATATCGGGACATTAAAGTATTGTTGAAAAGCAGCTCTTTATTTTGACATTTACTTTATAAATTTAAGATACATAGAAAGAAAGTTATAAGCCGTCAAAAAAGCACCAAAACGTCATGCGCGGTGGGGTTGCACCTTAAACACCCAGTTGGAGTAACCGCTCTGTCCTGTCGTCTCGTTTTTCCTTGGTTTTCGCGCTTTTGACGTTTAACAATGCCTATCCAACAAGCCCAATAGTTAAGTGTAATTTTTCACGCTTAACCATGCCAGGTGCGCTACTCAAAACTTGAGAGGAACATGCGTTGCGGAGCGAAATGATGGGAATATATTTGGGCGAACGAGATGCGAGGCGAATCCCCGATTGCTTCCAGCCAAATGGCTCGCTAATTCTTGCCTGTGTAGTTTATATATTATTACTGCAATCATGATCGCAATTATAGCCGTTGCACGATTAATGGAGAAGCGGGGCCGGTTTTACGGGAAACAACATCATTATTCAACACCAACACGCGCAAACGAACAAGTCAAGCCAGATCGGGCAATATAGTTGACGTAGAACGCTAGGATTACACCAGTCCCGCTACGAAAACAAGCACCCGCACAATGTCAGGCGATGGTAGGATCTGGGAAATCCCTGTGAGGGATTGGCGCGTCGGGGATAGCGAACGCACAAAGACGATGATAACCACGAGGATGCAATTTTGGCCCTCCTTGATTAGCACCATGTGAGCTTGGCGTCGGCAGCGGTCCGGGTTGTAGTGACACGAAGTGTAGAGCACCCAAAGTCACGAGGCTATTCCCAACCCCAATGCCCCATAGATGACCGGGCCGTAGTTCCAAGACGGCGGAAGAGACGGAGATCGATTTTCTATACTCGCTGACGCTGGTCCGTGTGCTTCAATTGATTTTTTTTGCAAGAAAATGCGACGCGGTAAGGGCAGGAACATGCTGCAAAAGACGGAGTTGCTTACGTGCGTTAGCAAGAACGAGCATGATTTTTTTCTTTTTTAGGTTGGGGAAACATTAAATAATTGAAGAGGTTTCCTGGGGGTCGAGTGCGTTTTGGGCGCCGGTCACGTCATTGTATGTGGCAAACTGTTTTTGTGGGTGGTGAAAACATCGTGGTGTTTGCACCGTGCCTGGTCACCAGGGCTCTAAAACGTGAGCCGCGCGGAGTGAACGTCAATCTCCGGGGGAGCAGCGTTCACAGTATTGATGTCTCTCTTCGGCCACAGCTCACTACGCACCGTGTCAGGTTTTAGTGGATTGCAACACGTGATCAACCTGCGCCACGGTTAGTGATAAGAGGTTTTAGCGTAGCGTAACCACAGGTGAGGCATTGCGACCAAAATTACGCTCTGCACTATTGAAGCATGATTGTCAGCGCGCGCCAGGAGCGTTGGCGTGCTACGTAGCCTGAGGTAACGCGATTTTAAAGATTTTATATATTGATTTTTCAAGATAAATATTTAGATATAGAATTTTCTACACCTGTATACCGTATTTTTTGCATTGTACGAGACCCGTCTCACCAAAACCGACCATCTAGGTTTCTAACCCCCCCTCACGATCGGCAAACGGGCGCGCATAAAATGCGCGGATGCTTCTTTATTTGCGTTTGTAGCTAACTGACAGCAAATGCAAGTAATTGTTTTCTTGAAGTGCGATTGGAAACTGTCATGTTCCTTGTCACCACCATTTGAGGCCATAAAATGCGAACCTATTCCCGATATCTACCGCTCGACGCACCGTGGAGCGCGCACTCCTCTCAGATAGAATTTGAATATAATTTTGTCTCGTAGATCTTAGGCAAGAGCTTTGCACTATTAGAGAAAGCTTCAGCCGTAACGTTGAGCAGATATTGTGATTGCGACCGCAGCACCCGAGATCCTTAGTGTATGCGATCTAGTAAAATCCCTTAATATAATGAGGCATCCCGGCCCCTTCGGGCAACGCAGTTGCAGAGCGGACCGCAACAAATCATAATTTAACGCACTCGCTTCTTCGTGAAGCCTGCATGATGTACGAACACTCTGAAGAGAACAGCTGCAGAAAGGTCGACAGCCCATGCCACCGACTCCGCGACCATCCCCGCTCCTTTGGGTCTTCTTTGTTCGTCCGTGAGAGAGCGAGCGGCCGGCTAAAGTTGCCAATTACTATATCCAAATTGCCTCGTAAAAAAAAAGTTTGAATTTATATTTATTTGGTAAGGCTTGGCATTAACACGTGTACAAATGTGCAGATTTTTTTAGATCTAATTAATCACAATATAATTCATTTTAAATGAATCAAACATTTTTATATGGGGTGTGTCTCTGGTGTATTTTTTGCCAGTGATGAACTTTACTTAGGGCTATAGTAGACCGCGAAATTCAAGAGCTATGCCCCAAATGGCTCGACTGACTATGGCGAAACTTTTAAATATAGATTTATCTCCCAGGTGTTTGTATGAATACATAAAATGAGTTCTGGAAATTCCTAATATTCTAGGGCGTGCATTGACATTTCAATCGACGCTCCAGTATCATTATTATGTCCATTTGCAAAGGTTTGCGAAATAGCCATTTCAGAACATAGTTTGTAAAAGAACTTGTAGTTGGGCTAGTTGGTGAACGTTGGAAATCATGATGTAAGGCGCAAAAAACAACGGACACAAGAGATAAAACAGACAAACAAGCGCCTTCTTTCTTGTGTCCGTTGTTTTTTATGCCATGCACCATGATTTCTAGAACATATTTCGAGCTTTTTTAAACATGACATCCTCCCTCACACCATGGCTCTGTTTTGGGGAACTTCCGTGGAAGCAAATTTGGTTTCTCTTCTTAATTTGTGTTTCAACTGCCGTGTGTCATCGGGGTCAGGTTCCACGGTATATTTTGATCTATCTAATGAATTTGATTTGGTTGACCACTCACTACTACCATAGACAACACTTGACTGATGTAATCTGCGTGGTAGCAGCGTTTGCTAAACATATCGCATCTTCATTTCAGCGCTTTGTTCCTAGAAATGTCCTCAAACAACTCGTTATCCTCACCGGTATTCTTGCCAGCTGAGATCAGCTTTAAGATCCAAACTGCACTCTCACAAGAAATATAAGGCGTCTAACTCAGCGTTCTGGTCGCTAAACTTTCGGAATCACGTGCGTAGGCAAAGTCTTTGCTGCAGCGCGATAAGAAAGTGCACCATGAGTCAGTAGAGCGCAGTTTATATCCGGACCCAATGCAGTTCTAGAGAGTACTACGTCAGGAACCGTACAGCCACGATTTCATCGACAACAAACATCGCTAACTCGTCGGGAATTCTGATTAGTGAACCCGAAGACGTATTGAAGGCTTTTGCGCGCTATTTTGCCTCTGTGTATTCTTCCAGCCGGAGTGGTTTATCTGTGCCTGACGTTACTGGCAGTGGTAGCGATTGCCTATCAATGTCATTCTTTGAAAACGCTGACATTAAACTTGCAATCCAAAAACTAAATTCTAAGTTATCGGTTGCATTTAACGGTATCGCGAATTTCATTGTCAAAAAATGCTCTTCCATTTTCACACCCATTCTAACGCAAACTTTTAACCTTTCGTTATCTACCTGCACTTTTCCTTCGATTTGGGAAAAAAAAACGCGATAACCGTGTCGATACATAAGAAAGAAAGAACGGATGACCCAAGAAACTATAGACCCATTTCATTATATCCATTTCAAAGGTACTACGAAAATAGTACTTTCGGAACATATTTCAAGCTTTTTCAGACATAAGATCCTCCCCAGACAACATGGTTTTGTGCGGCGAAGGTAAGTGGAATCAAACTTGATGTCTTTTCTTAATTTCGTGACGCCTGTCCTGTGTCAGCGGGGTCAGGTTGACACCTTATATTTTGATCTGTCTAAGGCATTTGATTTGGTTGACCTTTAGCTACTTTTATAAAAGCTGAAACCGCACCGTATGAGTACTAGACTACGCACATTGCTTCACGATTATTTGTCCGAAAGTCACAACTTTGTAAGTACCCTTTGTCATCTCTCCCGGACTTTTGTCACCTCACTATGGTGTTCCCCAGGGGTCAGTTCTTGCGCCGATTATTTTTAATGTCCTTATAAACGACCTTAACTCATGTGTTGTACATTCAAGAATCCTGCAATACGTCAATGACATCAAGTTATTTAGGCGGATAGTATCTGTGGAAGACTGTGTGCAACTAATGGATGATGTCAAATCAGTGAGTGATTGGTGTAGTCTTAATAGGCTTTCAGGCATTAGAGGTGTTAGAAAGCACGACAATTACAAATTTTCGCCTGTACTCCGATCTATCAAGCAAGCGTCAACTCCAGAATTGCGTTCTATGAAAAACGCAGGGGGCGCTGACGTCCGCTCCTGACCTTCTTGGCACACTCCACCAAGGTGTTATAAAGCGTCTTCTGGTACTTGTTCTCCAGATTTTTTATTACAGTCCCAAAACACAAGCACACGACTCGATGTATATTCACCGATCAAGGCGAAGGCAAAGGTGGCGTTATGTGAAATTTGTCATAATGTGTTGACACGCGACGCGTGGGAAGATGCGCAGTTGGGTCATAGCACGTGTGTTTGGCGACGTGTGCGGAGACGTGTTTTTGGTTCGCGGCCCAAGTGCTTGGCGAGGCGTTTGAAGACACGCGGTTGGTTCGCGGCCCAAGTGTTTGGCGACGCGTGCCAAGACGCGCAGTTGGTTCACGGACCAAATGTCTAACGACGCGTGCCAAGGCGTGCGTTGGGTTCGCGTAACAGGTATTTGGCAGGTGGTCAACTCAAGTACCTTGCACTGTATTACGTTAAGCTCGGGACGAACACTGCCGTACATTGAGTTAGCTTCCGGAAGAATGAAATTCTGCACTGAAATAAAAACCCACCGTTTAAAAAGTAGGAGGCCCAAAGTGCTGGCTGCATAATAGCCGAAACCCTGGCCACGCACGTGAGAGCTGGGTCCAGTCTTTGGTACGCAAAGAACTTGCCATCGGCATACGTCGCCAGGCGTCGAAGCAGGGACCACGCCAGCAACAGCTGCAGTTCGGGAGGATCCAGCTTCGTCAGTAGATAGGAAATGAAGCTCAGGGCCGCCTCGTGGGCCAGGACCCTGTCTTCGCCGCCGTACATAGATGCCGTGTGGTTTGTGATCGTCGAAACCCAGCGCTCTGCATGTAAGCCAAAAAAGAAAAAAAACCGCTTAGTCCGGTTTTGTTTTGGTGGCTTCTGTAAATATACTGTTATTAAAATGAATATGTGTACAGTAGCTGTAGAATTAACTTGGATCTGATAAACAATATGCGCACTTGGTTTGAAAAGATTTCTATATTTCTTGGAAACACTTCAAAAGAAGACATTGATGAACGCAATCCGTCTTGGGGTATTAGTCTCACTCATAATGTACTCGACACCTGCCCAGCCGTGCCGCAAGCCTAATTCTGTTCAGCATGCTCTAATATTGTCTGTCACGTGTCCCATCGGAAATTGTTTACAGGCTAGGCCGGCATCATAAAAAAGCAAATTATATGATAGGTGCTTAGACACCTGACCTTGGTATGCCAGAAGATGCCTACATTGGTACATGCCGCCTGTGAGAGATTTGGCACATTCGGTACAAGACTGCACGCTAGGGCCTTTGAAATGCATCACGCAGCAGACTTGTGCGTGACGAGTTACAAGTAACTGGTTACATTGTCATCAATTATACCCCAATGTAACCCTATACTTTTTTTTCATGCGTCAATGTTTCACCGTACTTCAATTGCTATTTTCTGTAATCAATTACAATTAATCAATTATATGTTTTCTATAGAGCTCAATTTATTGAGTGTAGTTTTATTGTTAAAAAAATCGTTGTCTGCCCGTGCTTCATTCGTCTATGGTGCACCAGCGTTGGAGAAGTTTCTGACCCTTAAAGGACTAGAGAACACCACTAAGATGCCAGAAGGACTGTAATGTTAACGCTCTCAGCTGCGTTTTAACCACTGAACTGTCGAGGGTGCCTTGTTTCCCGTGGACGGGAATCCAGAAAATCCCTCAACTGACGGTTTTTCCAGCCTTTCGCTGCCCCCACTTTAAACGCTTTCAAAGGACAGTCGCAACAGTGAAGCGTTTCGAATTCCTAGAGAACTGGGAAGTGTCCGTCAAACCACTGAGCAACCACGAACCGGTACTCAAAGTGTTTACGCGCAACAACACCTCTCTTCCCTCAAGCGCATTCGTGGAGGGGGTATTCAGCGCCGAGGCAGATATATTTACCAGAAAATGCGGGAAGATGAGTGACAAGAACGTCCAACGACAACTGCTGTTGAAACTTAACAATGTGCGAAGAACAAAAAGGAACAAAATATAATCCCTTTGAGCATATGTATGCATTTTTATTTGATAATAATAAGTTATAAAAGTAATATAAAAAGCCATCAATTACTTTCTGGTATTTTTTAATTACTTTTGTGAAGCAGTAATTTATTACTGTTATCAGATACATTTTTAATTAAGTAATTGCAATTGTGATCGTTCACATTTTTTTCAGTAACGCGTACAAGACTGCTGCGCAGTACTTATTATTGAAGGTACGACGGTACGATGCTCGTTCAGATCCGTGCTCCAAGATTCCGTGCACTCAGATACTCACTCGCATATCTCGCCCTCCCCCTCCTCCACACACACACGATTCAAAAACGGGTGTCGGTTACGACTATAAAACTAGACATTTGTAAGGACGAAGATACCAAAAACTTGTGCAACGTTTTCCTTTCTTAAACATTGGCATGTTTATTATTGAAAAAAGTATTTCATTAAGATATTAAGATCCTCCATTGGAACAAACTTTTCTCCAATCTCTATCAGAAACTGCCAGTCATCGTTTGCAACGTAAATTAACAATCAGTGTTTGCGACTCAATTAAAGTTTATAATTTGTTCTTCAGGCGTTTTCGCGTCCAGCAACAAGAAATAGTTTTTACAGCTATGTGCGAAGTGGTTTTGCATGCGTATTTGCTAATATTACAAAAAGCACCCTAAAGGTATTGCATCTTCAAGATAATGCCACAAAGAAAGATAAAGTCCAGGAATACTTCTAAATTACCCGATGAATGCAATTTGGAAGTGGCGAAACAAGAGCAACAGAAGCATAATCCACCCACGTAAATACTTCATGAATAACATATTACAATAGATAGGTGTTTGGAAATTATCACAACCATCAAGGTCATACCGTTTCTTTAATTTCCGAGATGGCCAAATGGACCGTTAAAAAGAGTAATTAACATTAAAGTATAGACACATATACCTAGAAATATAACGACCGTAAATATCATCGTATTGATCGAGGAAATCAAACACATATCCAATAAAGAAAGGACGCAAAAATTGATTAGGAAAACACAGCTAGTTAATATGTTCACAATAAACACAAAAAGAGGAGCGGACCTACCTGCTGTCACACCACTAGTATAGTTTGGGAGAAGGTGAGCCTCGATGGTCAAAATGCGGCTGTGTTGCCCATTCAAAATATTTTCCGCCAGAGCAGTGCCAACTGAAGTCGAATGGAGTGGGTATGCAAAAAATATTGCGGTCACTTAGCTCGGCTATGCCAGGATATACGTAGCGTGAGCTTATGCGCACAAAATGAGAGGCGCTATCAAACAGCTCCGGTGCAGCGTCAGACTTGGCTACTGCGCAACGGAGGGACACAGCTGGGCACGCGGCGGCGCCGGTGCGTCTGCCGCGGCTATGACGTCACTGCTCTGGAATGCGAAGACCGGCGAGGCGCGCGCGGTGGCGGCGGAGCCCGCGGCGGCTCCGGCACGCCAGCTGTGCGCCGTGTGACGTCACTGCTCCTCGCGCTTGCGCAGAATGGCGAGGCGCGCGCGGTGGCCGCGGAGCCCGCGGTGACGGCGGCTCCGCCCCGCCGGCTGTGCGCCGTGTGCCGTCACTGCTCCTCGCGCTTGCGCAGCACTGGAGCACGGCTCATTATGCGAGCCACGCGAAACTGCTCAACCTCGGCCAGTGAAGCTCACGCTGCAAAAAGCATTAAATTTTCGGTCAACAAGGAAGCCGAGACAGAGGGTATACGCTTACATTATTGCCACCCCAGCACATTGAACCGAGAGATGACCAATCACGCGTACCGAATCTTATCACAGCCATGGAATTTGAACTCGATGCGCTGTGGTTGCGTTCATTTAAACGAAGCAAAATAGGAAAAATAAACTTCAAATCTTACCTTTCTTTTCAAGGAGAGGACCTTCTCGAGTAAAGTTTGTTGTTTAGCATCAAATATTCGATATGCAGAAAGATAATTCCGTGAAGAGTCTGCAAACTCCGCGTTTTCTCCAAGCACCCGGGAAATATTCAACCGAACGACCTCCTGTTCTTCTAGGAATATCTGCGCACACCGAATCTCAATTGAAGACATGCTTATTGCCAAACTCTGATTTATTGAGCAAAGCTAAAGCTTATAAAAATATATATCCTGAACTCATCCTATATATTTATTTGGATAACTTTACTGACGGGACCACAGCAAGAGGAATACATACATTGTGTTAGGACTCAATAGGTAGGTTCAGTGCCATCGCATAGGTTAACTTCAAGCACACTAGAAGAACGTTATATATACAAAAAATATAATCTAATTTTTGGAGATTCTAAAGTGTTAGACAAAAACAAGCGCAGTTGATGTCGGTATGAAGAACTTGAATGGAACGTGCCAGAAGCCTTGAAGTTGCTGCCCAATGATTAGATAGCCTCTGTTTGGCAAACTGGGATGGTATATCTATGTTTCTATATTATTCAGAAAAAGGTATATAGGAAGTACTTGTGACTCGTAGAATATACAAATGTGAGAGAAATTTCGTCTTGCTGAAGGTACCATTTTGTTAAAGGGGTACTTCTTTCTCTCGATGCTTGGGAAAACAAGCTATACTCAATAAACGGCTTAAGCAAACGCCTTTCCGCCAGTGTAGGGGGCCAGTTCACTGGCTTAAGTCTATGATCAACAAAAAGTAAGTTGTGTTACATTGCATAGGAACCTTCGAGTGAAAGGGTAACTGCCATGTCACTGAAAACGCCGATCACCACTCATTTTGAGGCGCTGGTGTTGCTATTAATCTAGAAGCGAGACATTTCACTTGAGGGAGAGCGTCTGAAAGTAATCCTCTCAAGAGCCCTAATTTAATGATAGATTTTTCCTGAACAGAATAAACATGTGTGTTTAAGTTTAAGTTGTGTGGCGATGTGAAGTCAATTACTTTATATAGGAGGACGCGCTTTCAGCGTTTGGATCCTCAAAAAAGAAAGTAGTACTCAAATATGTTTCTCTGCACGTTAGAATCTACTTGCAGACATTTAGTGACGTAGATTTTTATGCCAACTTTTCGCGGTATTCATGAAGACTACTAAAGATAACTTCTCATGCTCTCTGACTCTGTTCTACGGATGACTCTATTTAAAGTCATCGGTATCCTTTCTTGTACAACAAAGACAACGAAGAAGTAAAATCTTTACGAAATATAAAGCAGATTCCATAGGACTCGCCATGTTACAACAGAAGTTAAGTCGGCGTAGTGAAACCTTGCACTTCAATTTCAAGCATAACTTTTTTCTAGCTTGCACTTCCTACAACTGCGTTAGTTATTTTTAGCGTTTTTTCCTCCACGTTTTTTGCGGGGTGTGGGGTCGCCAACCATTTTTTTATTTAGTGCGTTATTTTAGACGCGGTGTTATATTAGACCGAAACATTAGTACAGAGGGCTCATAAAATATGTCAATTATATTTTTTGTTACGATACTGGCTTCGGCGAACGGCATCGCACGAGTTTAGCATATATATTGAAAAATAAATATTTACCTAAAATTTGTTCATCATCTGTATCGAAGCATATTGAATACTCACGAACGCTACACTGCATAATTACGGAAAGTTGTTTGTGTGTATGTCGTCTGTCGGTCCGTCCGTGTATTTTCCCGCTAAATTAAGCTGCGAAAACTGACGCTACGTGACATTTTGCTGTCATATGACACCAGAATTTCCCACCGCGACGTTAGGTCAGGTGTCCACGTTGCGTGACGGCAGATGACGTAAGGCCAATTTCCCCGCAAATTTTAGGAGTGAAATTGGTGTCACGTGACCTTGCAAGTGAAGTGAACACGTCATGAGACGTAAAGTTTTCAGCTACAATTCGCGAGAACATTCACGTGATGTGAAGTGAGGTATGATGTGACACGAAGATCTGACACCGCGATGTCCATGTCCGCTTAATTTTGCGGGAAAATCAAAGTTGCGCGCACTGACGTGATGGTGACATACATGTGACGTCGGGTCACTTGACTCCTTGACGTCACGGCTTCATGTCATGGGGTCACGTGATAATGACTTCCTCCTGAAATTAAAGGGAAAATCAGTAAAATATATTCTACGACCCCTTCGGCAATGAAAAGTTTACTGCTTTTAGACCCATTTAAAAGCTCAATTTTTAAATAATGCATTCCTGAAATTACAAGACGTCGCAAACAAAAGTCGTTAGAATTTTCTTAAATTTCAATCTTAATGTGGCACCTTACAATTAAAAATAGTATCGCGATATCACAATCTCGTCTCAAGACTGCAGCAAAGAAAAATTCTCTGGTCTATTCAGTTGCTCATTCAAATACTTGGATCCTGTCATTCCATGACCAAGACAAAAAAATGAAAGCCGTTTACAACTCCCTGTAATGCCGAATTAGAGCGCAGCTCTTGAGGAGGAGGGGGACGGCACGGGGGAGGGGTCACGTGACCTCGAGGGGGGGGGGGCGGAGAAAATTTTCCGCTAAATTTAGCGGGGAAAATTTGTCCGCTAGATTTAGCGGGAAAAATGTTTCGCTAGATTTAGCGGGAAAAATTTTCCGCTAAATCTAGCGGGAAAATTTTCCGCTGATTTAGCAGGAAAAATTTTCCGCTAAATTTAGCAGGGAAAATTTTTCCGCTAAATTTAGCGGGAAATTCACCCATCATGCACCGGGCGGTTACGCCGACGCCGACGGCGACGGCGACGGCGACGCCGCTCAAGTCGGAAACGGGCGCCTAAGAGCTGCGCTCTAAAAAGTGCATCGAAAGCACCTCGCCAAAGGTGCGTGACAGGTCTCTGCGGCAGGTAGCCGCCACTGGAATTGAGCCGTACTATGGTTACGGGTTGAGTGTTCGCAGCGCAGTAAAGATGCACCCTATGTACATCACACTCTGACCTCACTTTGCGGTCTGGATATTAGAGCGCAGCTCTTAGGCGCCCGTTTCCGGCATGAGCTTCGTCGGCGTCGGCGTCGCCGTTGGCGTAACCGTATGGTCAAGTGACCCCCCCAGGTCATGTGACCCCCAGGCCATGTGACCTCCCCCGAGGTCACGTGACCCCCAGGTCACGTGACCCCCCTGGTCATGTGACCTCCCAGGTCCCGTGACTCACAGGTCACATGAACCCCCAGGTCACGTGACCCCCAGGTCACGTGACTCCCCCCCGAGGTCACGTGACCCCCCTCCCCGTGCCTTCCCCTCCTCCTCAAGAGCTGCGTTCTAATTCGGTGTTACAGGGATTTGTAAACGGCTTTCATTTTTTTAGCGTGTTTCACTAAAACTTTGAATATATCAGTGTCGCATACTGAGACAGTCTCGATTCCTCACTAACTCGTGCAAACCAACATTTGACAGTCCTTGATGTATAAAAATGCAAAAAGCCTATTTCGACAACGGGCACAAATTTCTTCTTCAGATGTGCTGTGAAACGTTAACGCATAGAAAATATTATATTACAGTCATGCCTTGGCGTAATCCGCGGCCAGAAATATTTTTCTGGATAAGAAAATTGTATCTACTTAAAAAGGTTTTACTTTTTTATTTATACTGTCTTGCATATCAAAACAACTGAGTGTCCCTTCAGCCGTGGAACTAACAAGTTTTTCGAAGACGTAGCGGCGGAGGAACAAATGATCAGAGATGATCATGATCTGCCTTTTTATTTAAGCCTAGTATATAAGTATTCCTTTTATTTTAATGAAGCGATCATACCTGGAGGACTCTTTTCCCATTGAACCTTAGTGTGTCGTGCAGTGAAAAACTGACGAGGGAGTGGATTCCGAATTCCAGGGAGGGTTTCATCATTAGAGAGAGCAAATCCGTACCGTGATCCGCCCGAAGGTCATGCATGTCTAGGTGCAGATAACTCAGAAACCCTCTCAAGCTATCGATCTGAAATCACAATACGGTAATCAACATGTGCTTGTTCAATGCGCGTACAATTCGAGATTTTGAATGCTGATCACTTCAGATACAAGAATCCGGTGGGGTACCATGGGCGAAATGAATAGGCCTTTCACCAACGAGGTAAAGGGCTTGAGAGCGATAAGCTGGCAGCAGAAAGTGACCCCCAACGGGCCGCCGCCATATTGCACATTTTTGACCACTAGACACGTGTCCTTAGAGTTGTACGTCTAGATTGTAATGAATTTCCGTGCGAAAAAAATTGCTAATTGATCTTTAATCGCAGTGCCGACAATATAAGTAATGATTGGTTTGTTTTAGGACCAGAATGTTCTTTTACGACAAAAACTTTGGCAGCTTCGCTATGCCTCCGCTAGATGCCGTCAGCCGGGGTGCTGAATTGTGGGTTTTTATCGGAGCTAGACACCGATCTCGAGGGCTAACAGTATAAAAAAATAGTGTATCATGCTTTTTACAGCGATCGCAATAGAAATCTCCGCTCAGTTTTGCGTAAAACCCTGAGGATTTGGTACGGTCACGTGTGTAGTGGTCAAAATTGTACAACCTTGAGGCAGCCTTGGGGGAGGGAGAGTCACTTTTGACTCGTGTACGGGATACCAGATTATATCTCTAAGCCCCTCTACAACGTTGCCTTTTTGCACATAATGACGACAGCAGGCGGCGAAAGCTCGAACTACTGTTGCTTTTGGGGAAGGGAGTTGCGCTACATCTCCTGCCTCCTCCTCGATTCATCTCGGAGATGAGGCAGGAGAGGTATCACAGCTCCCCTTCCGGAAGCCAACTGTATAGTTCGAGCTTTGGCCGCTGCGTGAGGAGGGACTATGCGTGCGTGAAACTTTACTTAAAAAAGGGATAATAAAAAGTTATTTTCATAAACCGTAGCCTGAATAAATAAATAAACACGAAAACTGCTTTCAGGAGAGTCTCCGTCGTCGAATTAACAAAATATAACTTTTGTAGCTACACTCCTCGGGGCGTTAGAATAGTTTTAAGACTAGAGAAATAAAATCATATGTCACCGACCATACAATAAATATTGCGCTCACAGAATAAACGCGAGATGCGCAGGGTTGTGTGAACTGCTTTCAGGGGGAACCCTTCCAACAGGTTTTATGCTGTAACACAAAACGAGCAATAATTTGTCTTTGACCAAACGCAAAAACAAACAAGCAAACAATATTTTGTTTGCGCTGAAAATAAAAATGTTTAGGCTGCACCGAGGTAACCTTCACTTTTACTACGACTCAATGGCCATAAGCGGTTCCAAGATAAGACGCAGACTAAAAGCTGCGGGTAGGTGTATATACATCCTACTCTAGGTGGAAGTGCCATCCTCTGGTTGTTCTGCATTTGTTTGATGGAAAAGATATGCCAATATTATAAGGCTCGTTCACCTTCACTAACACGTATTTTTAAAGAGTCTACACTGCAATGTCAACAAACAATCTAAAAATAAAATAAAAAAACAGCGAGACAGCAAGCTAGGGTTTTCCACTAAAGTCTGTTTCCGTGTTACGGTTGCCATCTTGAAATAAGACGTAGTGGTCAACAAATACTTAATAGCTTGAGCGTAATAGCAATAATAAAAAATATATCCAAGAAAGAAGAACTACTGGGGCGAATCCTTTGAATTCCAGCGCCTTCCAAAGGGCGAATAAAGTGATTTGCTGTTTTTCCCCAACCTAGCTACGTCAAAATTTAACATTACCGTCGAAACAAAAATAAAATAAACGAATGTCTTAAATTAGTGAGAGTCTAAGATATTCAGCGCGCGGCTTCACTCGTGTTTCCTGCTTTCTGATAAGTGCTTCGGCGTTTTAGATGCGGAGCATCTCTTGCTCGGGTCTATGTCCCGCGGCGTCGGCGTCGTAGTCCGCAGTCACACTACGCACGCGCAACTCTCCTCCTTCCCTCTCTCCAACAGCTGCGCGTTACTCTCTCCGCTCTCTCTCTCTACTAGCTGCGTGCACTGCGCGTGCGTTTGCTTCTCCTCACACTGCGCGCGCAAGCGCAACTCTCCTCCTCTAGTCTCCTCTCCTTCAAGTGTGAAAAAAAATAAACGGCGAGCGGCGAGCGTTCCAAGTTTCTCTGCCGGGAGCCGCGACGAAGGCTCGCGTAGGGGGTTACGCTAGGACAGTCGGTGGCGCCATCTCTCGACGTCAGCACGCAACTGACTCTTTCCTCGGAACCAACACGATGCTCCGCATCACCCCATGGTTCCCCTCGGGAAGATGGTGTTTCTCAGCTAATGCCCCAGTAAGTATCATTTGCTACGGAGCGAGAACAAGATACTGGCGACTCGCCAGCAAGAACATAAAATAATGCAGTGCTTTTTAGAGTTAAAGCGCTATGGAAAAAAATTAAGATTTACAAATAAATTTCTGTAATGCGAAATTCGAGTGCAGCTTTTGAAGAGGCGGAGGGAAGGGACCGGAGGGGAGTGTAATAGTAATGTTTATTTCTACCATGAGATGATGGTGGCAGTCAGAAAAAAAAAGCTGTGAGGTGCAGCTCAACGGGTTTGTGACCACCTACAGCAGTAGCAACAGAGTGAGGAAATAGTACAGTAATCAAATGAGAAACAGAAATACACAGAAAATGATCGCTATCCTAAAAATATAGGCACAACACTTTAGATTATTACATTGTTAACATATATTATTTGACAGCAAAAAATCAACATATATTTGAAAGAAATAATGAAATTACTATTCAAGGAAGAAACGTTCTCAGTCTTCAGTTATATCGAAAAGTTTATCAATAGTGGCCATATTTGCTCGATATATTTTTTTCGTTTGGTTTCTATTATATCTTATATCGTGTTTTCCAAAAGTTCTTGATGAGAGGATGCAAAATTTGATCATGAACCATATAGTGTTTCATGGAAATATCCATTATTGGCAGGCCTCGTGAAAGTGCTCTGATCGATAAAAAGCGTTGACCATTTATTGATTATCCGGTCGGCTGGCGAAAGTGGATAAATCATTGCAGGCGTGATTACCTGACGTTTAACGCTGTTGCGGTGTGCCGTTCTGTATTCCTCGCGTCCGTCCCGTGATGAAAGCCAGTCGCGATTTCAGTTTGTGGGATTAAAAGGTTCATTAGCCGTCTCTTTGCGCGATCTGGCATTATGCGTTATCTTCGCGGGCATTGGTGATGATGGCATATGAAGATCGATGAAATCTGTCGGTGCTGGTTTTCTCCGTGGTTTCCGGATTAAAGATGTTCCCATCAGGAGAAATTCAGGCGTGTTCGATGCGCGATGAACAGTCATTTAATGGTCTGGACTTTTTAAGTGGTGAACGTCAGGAAATTCACATTAGGTCGTTTATTGATGAGTTCCTGTGGTGCGCTGCGGTATTCTCGGTGAAATTCAGGTTGATGATTTGCTGTTCGGTGTACAATGGTTTACACCGTTCATCAGGTGGCTTTTTGCTGGTTGTTGATGATGTCGATGTCGATTATACGCTATACGCTATTACTATTTTATTATCTACGCTCCTTCTCGCGTATGAGCGATGAATATTATCATTAATATCCTCACATCTCCGCTGGTGCTCCTTCAGGAATTTCTCAGGTGTGGGAAATGGCTGTCTGGTAAGGTGCGTTTCATATTAATCTGGAAAAAGTGCCCATCTGGTTGAGTGGATTTTGATATCTGGCCTGGTTTACCTCGAACAGCAATCCGTGTTGATGATGATTCAGCTCAGCGGCGGGGAACAATCAATATTTATGGTTCCCATCGTTTGGCGATTGATTTTTTCTGGAAAAAATCGATGGCTGGTAACAAACTGGCGTGGCGCTGGCGCATCTGCCGAAAAAAAAAATCCCGTATTCAGGCGGTATGCAATATTATGCAGTTCTGCGGTTTTTTACTCTATCGAATATGCAGTTAATTAAATATTCCGGTAAACTGCATTAATGACTTTCTTTCTGGTGATGCGGTTTGCTGAATACCGTGGAGTTGAAGAAGGTTATCAGGATATTGATTATTTTTGCTAAGCGTGCTGTTGCAGGAGTTCAATATCGCATTGTTGTTGAAATTTCGTTTTCATTATCGTTCATAAAGAGTTAAACGCGAGATTGAAATCAATCTGCAATCTACCATTTTGCTTTTGATGTGAAGGGCTAATATCCCGCGTTTTCTGGTTCAGGCCTGGCGGCGGTCGTCACCTGATGGTGATATTGCCGGGGAAGGTAATCCCGTGGTGGTATGCCGTGCTGGCTGATGGATGGTAACCGCTGTATTACCGTGCTGATGCGGACTAAATCGTCAGGCAAACGCGATTCTTTGCCGATTTCTTTTTTTCTCTTTCGTCGATAATGGATGCTGCCATTAAATGGCGATCTGATTTTTACGGTATCGGTCTGGAACTTAGCGGGATATCTTATTCAGGGGCTGGCTGGTGGAAATAATTATCGGCGCTGGAACTACTCTATCGTGGTGATTTGGTTAACCGGCATCATTGAGATGTTGAGGACGTAATTTATCGTTCCGTTTGCCTGGCGTATTGCCATTCCTGATTTGCCGCTCTGGATCTGGACAGCTATGAATAATGGTCTGATTTTGTTCTTTTTACCGGTACGTCGTCGCATTGTTTATCTCGATTTATTTTGGTGGTGGCTTCAGGGATGCCGATCTATCGGATATGTTGTTTTTACGATTGCGGAGCCTCCTCGGCTATTATCGTCAGCGGGGACACCGTGATGAATATTTATCGATGAGATTATGTGGTTGGATGAATTAATTATTGAAGAAGCGATATTCTTGATGAACCAGTGAAAGCGATGCCGCTCGAAAGGGCTTAAGGACGGTAAAATTGACGGACGTTCTCTTACCTGCAACTGCGGGCGTCGATATTCTGGCTGGGGCTGGAAATTGAAGGTTAACCAGCAATCCATGGTTGATGATTTATCCCGGATGTGGGTGATACCGTCTGGTGTTGATGAAGTATTGTTGAAGTGGTTTTTTCAGCGTGGATTTATCGATGATGCGGACATTATATTACTGGGGCGCTACAGCAAAAATTATTGATAACGTTGAGTGGTTATGGGGATCGATGGAAGCGTATTTTTTTTTCACCTGGTGCGGCTATGATTCAGCATTCTGGCGGTAATGATGAGTTTTATTCGTCAGGCTGCTTTGTTTCCGGATGTCGGTTTTAATTATGGCTGTAAAGATGAATATTCTGGTTATTATATGTGTTTGCCGCGCGTTGCTGCTGAAGCGTGTTAACGTCGATATTTGGTGATCATATCGATTATTGCAATCTTATCAAAGGTGAAATTGATGGGCGAAAATCCTGTCTTCCTATAAATGAAAGTGGTGCAGGCGTTCCTGATGCCGTGAATTATTGAAATTTTTTCCATTGCGATGTTTTTACATTTTTGCTTATCGTTGATGCGGGTCGAAATCGATATCTCATTGCCATTTCTAATCCTGCTGATCTGCGCGGCGTGGTTGTTTCTGCTGGTCTGGGGATTCTGCGCATCGCCGGAACAAAAAATTAATGACTGATCGCTGCTGTTGATGTCTGTTGATGGTCGCCTTCTCGTTCCGGTGAAGGTTCGGCAGCGATGAAGTGGTGTCTGCCGGTGCCGTTCTGCCGTCAGGCAGGTCATCACGCCGCTCTGGCGTTTTATCAGGCGGCGCGTTTTGAAAATCATATCAGGTCGTGGGGAAGTATCAGCGGTGCTTTGCTGAAGAAAATCAGGCGTGGATGGTGCGTCGTCTGTTCGCTGGCGCTTTGATGCTGATGATATCGATGTGCCATTATTGATCGCGTGAAGAGTAAACTCTATGGCAACAACGGTGCTGATCGGTCACCATTTGGTTGAAAGTTTGAAAAATCCGCCGGGCGGGATCCTCGATGAAAGCGGGCGCTGCGCAGGCCTGTTATTCATTGTTAATCAGGTAAAACGCCCTTCATTGCCGGATGCCGGTCATGTGTCGGTGAAGTCGGCGGCGATATCGTTTATCGATCGTTTATCGTGGATGAGTTAATTAAACAGTGGGATGATTGCCTCTGTATTTTGTCCGGGGCGTATGAGTTTTCTGGATCTCGGCGATTTGATTCTGGCACCTGATGTCAGCCAGGCGCATGTGGCGATGGTACCGTGTTTATCAGGGCTGCTATGAAAAAAATTTATGTGATCGGTTATACGCGATGAACGTCTTTTTGTGACTGGAATCCTTTGACTCAATTTTGAGATGATGGTAAAGAATGATAACCAACATATTCTTCAGGTAGCAACTCAATGGCAATGGTCGTTGCTGCCTCGATCGCCGCATTTCAGGCTGACCTGATTCGGTGATGGCCTTCGACGTTGTTTTGATTTGATGGCATTACCTGCAATATTGTGCGCATTGCGGGCGATTTGTGATATCATCTGGCTTTGGCCCGTCATCGCGGCGTCAGGCGTGAAACCTGTTCAGGCGATCAGCGATCGCGTGAAAAACTCAGGCGCTGGTCGCTGGTGATGGCTGGTGATGTGGCTGGTCGCCCTGATCGCGCTATGAAATTTCCAGTCGGTGCCGCCGGACGATTAATGCGCTAACCAGTTGAGGCGATTGATGCGTATTCAGCTTGCCGTTTTGTCATCGCGAAGAGCATTGATGCGTTGGTTTGTGAAAGCCTTTCTGATGCCTGATCGCTGCTGGTGATGCCAGTATTCCTGCCGCTATGGTGGGGCGACTTTATCGGTCGGCTGCTGATGCTGATCCTCGATATTAAAGAGCGCTAACGGTTCTCTGAAGGTGAAATTATTCTGTTGATGGCTGTTGATGCGCTGGTCGGTGCGCTGGATCGGTGATCAATCAACGCCGCAATATCGAAACCAATTTAATGATTTTGTGGAACTGGTCAGCTCTCACCGGTAACGCGGTCATTGATTTTATTGGTGCTGTTTAACTCTGGCGGTTTAATTTAAGCGCAAATTTATGCATCCTCGGATGCGCTGCTAATTTGGCGCTGATGGATGGCGAAGGTTGATTATCGTTTACCTGAACCTTCTGGTTAATGGGCGGCGGTGCGATAAACCCTATTGAATGGAGCGTGAACAAATTCCGGAAGCCTTAATAAATGAGGGACAATCTCAACGTTTACAGAAGAATGGCAAGGGGGTATGAAGAGTTGAAGACCTTCGAAGATCTGCCGATCGCCCAGCATTGAGCTTTAACGTTCCTGGAGGGGGGGGGGGAAAATCTCAGGGCCTTCCGGTACGTCAGCGAAGAAGGTGGAAGTGCTGATTATGGATAATCATTCTGGGCGTTGAAATTTATGCTGTTTATTGTTTGTTGATGAGCATTACGCTAAATTACGGCGGGCTCGGTCCGGCACCAAAATGTCGGCATCACCATTCGTTGGCGGCAATCATCGCGTCGGTGCGCTGTTGAATCAGTTTCGTGGTTGGTTTCATCTGTTCAGTTGGCAACTGTTTCTCGTGCTGGTCGGTGGATAAAAAGCTTGCGATTATGCTGATGGCGATAATGAAAAATCAGGCGGTGCTGTTTATCGTGCGGATCTGAATTACATTTTGCGATCAACATATTATTCTGCATCACCGCAGGTCTGACCTGGATTGAAAACAGAAGATCACACGGTCGCGTATCGCAGCATCAATATCGCTGGCGATTAATGATTACGGTGATCTGGCGTTTAATAACGTATTGTTGTTTGTCGCGTTGATATGAATACCTCTCCTCGAAGCGCTTTCGTTTGTCAGCATCGATACGCTCTTTTTTCAATGCTGAACGTTAGCGATCCTGCTGTATCAAGGGGCGATCTTTACCATTCATGTTTTTCGCTGATTTCTTCGGTCGGTTGGTATCGATTTTCGATCGTGGGGCGGTGATGACAGTCGTGGGCGTAATCTGGATATCAGCCCGGTAATCAGCCAGTCTTTGCTGTTTCCATCGCGCGTCAGTTATTAATCGTTCATCAAAATTAACAATATGGTTGGCATTACCGTCATTTCAGCCAGCAGGTCGATAACGTCTTGGCGGCGCAAACCTCAGGTTGATGGCGATGCGTCTGGCGTTTTCAGCTACGGTGCTGTGGGGCTGCAGTAATCTGCTGGCGCATCAGGTGCGTGGTCAGGGTTACCGGACGATCTTTATGAACGCTACCGGTCGTTATTGAACGCTCTATCGCGCGAAGGTGGTCGGCGTTGTGCTCTCTGGCGTCGCTGGTCTGATGATGTGCTCGATGATGAGCAGGCGCTTTATGGCGTCAGGTAATGTTTATAACTGGTCGCTGCCGCAATCCGTGGGATCGCGCTGGTCTGCCGCTCGAAGGGGAGTACAGGGGGAAGTGACCCAAAGTGGATAATAATCGATAATGAAAGATTCTGGTGCGCGGCTTGCTCATCATCATTCAACTGGATCATCGTAAAAATAGTGCTCCGGGAACATCGTCTGGTGGTGGTCGGTCGTTCTGCTGCCGATCGATCAGCATCGGTCTGGTGGCTTCTGGCTGATTACACCGGATGTTTGCGGTCAGGTGATATTCGTCAGGCCGTTTAGTGCTTTCTTTTTCTCGCCGATCGGATGCGGGCGGGCGATGGTCGGTGGTCGATGGCGGCGTGGTCGCATTACAGCGATCTGGAAGGCGGCGTCCAAAATGTTATGCGCGTCGCTGGCGTGAAAGGTCGTTTATTCATCATTATCCGCTGTTGTCGGTGTATCCGTTTCCTTTCGGTATTGTCAGGCAGGGGAAGATTATTTTTTTGTTCAGCGTGGGATGTTTACGCGATATTAAAGAATATTGCTGACTCAGCCGGCGATGTTACCCGGTAATGACACCTGATGCGCTGGTTCTGGATGAAAGATGTTTATTCAGTATTGAGCGCTCGATGCCGTGCTGGTATCGCCATTGCAATATTTTAACCTCGCGTTTTTGTCGGTAATATTTTGGGATCTGGAATTGCTGAATATGGATGCAATATCGTGGTGAAGTGATTCTGGAATTTGCGGGTCAGCGTTTGAACTGTTGATTGGTTTGCAGGCGGCGTGGGCTTTGTTTGCGGAGTCCTCGCAAAAATGCCGTCGAGAAGGTTTCTTCATTAATATCCAACGATTTTGATAATGAACGCTGATTATTTTGTTTACCTCGGTGCGCTGGCGACACCGTCATTTCGGTGCTCTCTTGTTGGTGTGGATCTTGCGTCTGGCGTTTTGCCGTTGATTAATCAAACTTTCAGGTGTCGGGATCGCCTGATAAATATCCGTTTGCGGCGATAAATTAATCATTCCGCTGGCATTCTGCCGTTTTTTTCCTGAACTGCTGATGGGCGCTGCGCGTCGCGCGGCCTCTCTGGCTAAAATCTGATGACTCGTTCTCTGAAAACGCTGGCGTATTCATCGCGATGTCGGTACGCGTTTCTTTTCTGGATGCGTAATGCTGGTATTATCGGTGAATTAACGCTTTACGCTGGATCTTCAGGGCTGCGCATCGGCGATCAGCGTAAAAATATGTTGATGAAACGGTCATGTGGTTTGAAGTGATGGCGATGGCGTCAACGCCATCACCTGAAAAAACAGCGTAATGGCGGCGATCGCCAGCGCGATGTTTGATGTGCTGCCATCGCTATCGTGTTGTCTTGATTATTCAGCGATAACGTTTTCTGGCGTTATAATATTGGCGTGGGCTTTATTGCCGCTGTTCGCATCGATGTTCACTGAATCAATCAGGAAGGTGCGATCGTCCCTGTCACCGGAAAATCCTCGGCGAAAAAAGCTGATGAATAAAATCATAAAATCGTGTTTATCGATTAAAATATTCATACTTCGCGTCAGGAAATGGTCAGGCAATGTTTTTTCATGTGGAAGATCCGGATGTCTTCCGGTAACCAATGTTGGTGATATCGCGCACTGGTCGCGGGATGAACAAAGGGCTGCAAAACCTCTTATCAACATCAACGGTAAAATTCTGGATCTTCGGCGGTGGCAGGATGGCGAAGAGCAAACGTCTGCCATCATCGCCGATCTCAATTCAGCAATCGTAACCCTAACCCGCAGGCGGCAATGATGAGCAGATTAATCTGCCGGTGAACTCTTTATGGTGAAAAGTGAAGCGTTAATAAATCGTTGACCGCAATCAATCATTTGATGCCGTCATTGGGGAGATCAATTATCGCCGCTGTTGATGGTTAACTGGCCTGGCGTAAACCTGTTAAATTATTGTGAAAGCCGGATGTTTATGCGGATCTTCATCTGCCGGTGGCGTGGTCTTTTTCATCCGTAATTAGCGTCGATGTCAGAAAGTCGTCGAAAGCGGAAGTTCCCGAATGTTTTAATCGCTATTGATGCCTCACATTGCGGAGAGGCGGCGTAATTATCACCAGATGAAAAAATCTTGAGCGTATTATTGAATCATTGAAATGATTCGTATCGCTGGTGGTTTATCATTTCTGTTGATGAAAGCTTTTTTTTGTTAATTTATCAATTTTATTTTGCGTGGCTATGCTGGACTGCTCTGGCAATCCGGAAACAGTTTACAATGAATCATGGCTAAGCTTTGTGATGGCATTACGGTAGCGGGCTATTCTTATCTGGATGCCAGTTAAAGAGCCGTTTCCCGTGGTTTGATTAACCAAAAAAATCAGCGTGGTCTGCTGGACGATGAGCGAAGTTCTCTGAATCTCGCGCTCGCCGTTGATGCCGTGAATCAGGCGTTCTGGATCTGGTTATCCGCAACTCACAAAGAGCGTGATGAGCATTGCCGTCTGGATTCTCTTCGGTTTGTCGCTGGCAATATTGCCGGTAGTCAGGGCTGGCGTGGAACTGCGCGTCGGTGCGATGTTTGCCGTGCTGATTAATATCGGTTTGCGATCGGCGCGCAATATGTCGGCGTATTGAACAAATTAATAAAAAAAT
Organism: Ixodes ricinus; assembly: GCA_037355805.1. Lineage (NCBI taxonomy): Eukaryota > Metazoa > Arthropoda > Arachnida > Ixodida > Ixodidae > Ixodes > Ixodes ricinus. The sequence continues at coordinate 324,212 of JAZHYW010066798.1, forward strand.
GATTTGCCGGACTGGTTTGCCGATATTTGCTGGTGGTGCTGCTGATAACGCGATGGCGATGAACATCGTTCAGTTTATCAGTTCTGAAGAAAACGCTGGAAGTGATGCTGGCGATTGAGCGATGATCACCGTGAAACAATGAATATCAGTTTGCCATTCTCTGATGTCGATGCGGTTTTCTGATGACTTCTCTGGCCTCGTGGGGAAAATAAATTGCTTTATTGAAAATGGCACCTCGGTATGTTTGGCATTGGCGCAAAACAGTTCAACGCTCGCGGGTAATGTCTTTAATATTAATATTCAGGAAGCGGATGAAGGCACTGTGATCAATTCACCTCTGCTATCGTGGTCAGTTTTCGTTTCTGGTGGTGTTATCGGTGGTGCCGGTAATAATTGGTGGAAATCTTCTCGGATCAGCTTCTTCAGGTCAATTGATTTTAATTTATTGATGATCTTACATTATTTCATATGGATGGGACGGGCGAGATAATCAATACGTCATCATTGAACGGTGATTATCGTTTCTGGCGTCTTCAATCGTTTATCGTTAATTTTTAATATTTACTGATTGAAACCATGCGTTTCTGGGATTATGGTCAGGTAATTCTTGCAATTGAAGATTTGTTGAATTTTTTATTTTGAAGAACATGCGTTACGCTATGGGGGGGGGCGACTTAGCGAAATGTCAGGAAATTTCGGACAGGTGATTTTATTATCAGCTATCGGTGAAGGTGGTTATCTTAAAAATTTACGATTTGTATTCCAGACATAAAATATTGCGTCCATTTCTAAAGTTGATTTGTACACAAAATTATGGGGATTGGTTTATTATTTTATATAAAGGTGAAATGTTCATTACACCTATCTAACCGAATCTATTGATTCTGTTGCAATCCTCGACATCATTAATTCGATTTAATATTCATGGTGACCACATTAAGATGAATATTCACCGCTGGAAGAAATGATGAAGATGCGTTGTTTTCATTATTGAATTCTGATTGTCTGCTTTATCTTCAGGATGTGGAAAAAAAATTAATCAAAAATATTTTGACATCCCGGTGCTGGAACATGTTGATATCAGTATTTGTCAATACCGGGTTTTTCGAATGGTGACCATCTGGTCCGGTGGTGATGTCGCGTCGATTCTGATGATTAATGAAAATCGTCATGGTCATGAAAACACCTCGCCTTTATTGAAATGTCGTTGAAGAAAGTGATGGGTGATCAACATTAACAGTAGGTAATATTATTTTTGATGCTGGTAAAAATTCAGGAGACGTTCTCGATCTTGCCGGATGAAGAGTTTGTGTTTATTTACATCGGTGAATTTAATGAAATCACGTTTTTACTGCGGATGAAAATGCGTTCTTACACTTTTATCAATGAACATTCTTTACCTGAATAAGGTGAAGTGAAAAACATATGTACGAATTAAAATTCGATGCGCATTATCATCCTGAAATCTTTACGCGTTCTCCTTTTACATTGCGTTCTGGACGTTTGCAACCAACGGAAGTATTCAGTTCTTTTTTCTACGTTTGCAAAAGAGCGCAATCAGGAAAATGCCGAAGGTTGATGAAGCTCGCGTGTTTCCAGTTCACGATCTCTTTACAATCAGGCGTTCAAAACAGGCCCAGCAATTCAGGTTGTTGATCGTGGTTGACCTTATTGATGAACGCCATTCATTAATAAAAATATGGCGTGTTTTTTTATTCTGTTGTTCAGGCGATGAATGATGAATAATCTTCCCGAAGTGTTGATTTGCCAGGATGAACATTAATTTATCACTGGCTTTCATTATTGCGGTTTTGCGCATCAGGAAATACGCTCGTCTGGACTCCAGTAGAGTTTTCCTGTGCAGGTCGAGCGTTGATTTCTTGGCATCACCGTCTTGATAAAATTAATAATGCGATCATCTTCAAAGCGATCTTATTAATGATTTTCTCATTTCTGTATATCACCAAATGAAAGCCTGCTTCCGCTTTTTTTGTTTTGTTGCCCTTCCATAACGACATACAAACTCGTATATTGACTACTAATGGGATAGATAAAAAAAAACTCTGCTTGATTTAACTAAATATAGTAATTAGCAAAATACAAATGTAACGTATAAGTAACGATACGTTCCATTTTTTAAACTGTAACGGGAACGAGTTCCTTTTTCACATATGGAACTTGTAACGGGAACGCGTTCCAAAAATCAGAAGGAACGAGGAACGAGATTTCGTTCCTTTTATTGAGGAACGTGTACAACACTGGTACGGCACCGCCATGTTGACAAAGTTGAACTTCGCCTCGATCCGAAGCAAAGATCTCGAGCTCAGACCACGGCTCTCGCAAAGTTCGGAAACGTCACTTTGACGTCAGCGACAACTTCGACAAACGAGGTTTCTTTTTACACAAACTTCGGAGGGATTTTGAGCGTCAGCAGGTCGCCTAAGGACAATCTGTAAAGCATTAATTTTAGCTTGGCGTAGGGATGTAGGGACAAATGGGCGCTACGTCATCGGCGAAGCCGTTCACTCAGCGGGCTCCTCGCGCCCCTCACGCGCCGCACGCGCGCCTCGATGAACTTTGCTACATTCTGCCTCTCTCAAAGAAATGAGCGTTCGAATGATTGACACCTCGCTCGGCGCGACGTCAGCGTCGCGAGAGTCTAATTAGCGCGTTTCGCAAACTTCGGGCACAAAGTTGTGCTTGACGAGTTTAGCGACCTGGCCTTCTGCATGTTAACAAAAAGTTGGCAACGACCGTGGCCACAAATGTTTTATATAGCGCTGTGTTCAGGTTCGCTGACAGAGATGAAAGTCTAAGGTCGGCTGTCACGTCCGCTCAAGTTATTTATTTATTCATTGCAATACCCCCGAGGCGCTGAAGCGCATAACAGAGGGGGTGGGCACATAATCAAACAAAAAGAAAACAGAAAATACATAAAAGCCAAAAGCAACACACAAGAAAAACGCATCTAGAAAGTCACGAGGCATTTTTAAAAATATAATTTGTAAAAGTAGTTTTATACATATCGCGTGATGATATTAATGTTAAAACTCTCGATAAGTTCTTTCACTCTGTTGATGTTCTGGAAATATAAGAATCGAGATAAGCAGAGGTATGGCACTGAGGATTCCAAACTTAAACTGATGATCGATTAGTGTAGAAAATGTAAGATAGGCTCAATAGTAGCGTTTCTCTTAGCTTAGTATTGGAATGATGAATTTTGTAAAAGAGGCATTGTTTAGAACATTTACGGCGCAAGAAAATAGGAGGTAAAGAGGGGCTGGACTTCATGGATGTTACATTGTCTGTACGATGGCAGTTGCTAAGAATGAAGCGAACGGGAGCTAAAGGAAAGTTACTTTCAGGTATCGTAGTATGGAAGAGGCATTGGCCACTATGGATCGGGCGGATTTGCCAGGATAAGTTATATGTGATGTGTAGACGAAGATATTTATATGAAGTAACAAATTGCGAGGAACAGTTAGTAAGGAACTAGGTGGAAAGCAGTGTGGTACGACGAGAAACTCTCATTGATTTACATTTATCTACGTTAAGGTTCATTTGCCACTGTTTACACCATGTTGAAAAATAATTTAGATCATATTGAAGAGATGTGTCAAAGTCATTATTAATTTCGCAATTAATTACACAGTCATTGACGAATAGGCTACGAGATGATGAAACACACAGGGGTAAGTTGTTGATGCGTATGATAAATAGTAAAGGCACTAGGACGGAACACTGAGGCACACGGGATGTAACAGCACTTGGAGGGAAATTATAACTATTTACAAATACAAATTGGGAGCGGTTTGTTAAAAAAAGACTTAATTCATGTTAGCACGTTAGGGTCAAGATGGAGCTTAATTAGTTTTAAAAGTAGTAGGTTGGGGAACTTTGTCGAATGCATTGGAACAATCCGGAAAAATAAGTCAACTTGAAATTTACGGTCAAGAATCGAGCCAAAATAAGTTGCCGGGCGAGTTCGTTAGGCATGTTGACTTAAACAGCGAAAATGAGGTATGGTATTCCTCTGTATAAATTTAAACTGACTCTCAGAGATAGGCTAATTTTTGTACGTATACTTCCTCGCCCTTCCTTACTGTATTAATGTTAACGCACTCGACATGTTTCTTCTCTTTTACTCCGTCTTCATCAAAACCTCAGTTGTGAGTCAGCGATCTTTCCTTCCTGTTGTCTCTTCTCTCCTTACCTTATTTGAGCTGTTTAAGTCATCAGGAATGGAGAATAAATCGTTAGTAAAGACTAGATATTGAGTTCCATAGGATAGAGATTTTCGCAATCTTTGTTGCGGGGAGATACCTATGCGAAATGTTTTTATTAGGAGACACACCTTAGCGCCACTAGAGAGTTTAGGGAACCGTTCTTGCACATCCGATACGGTACGGTGGGCCCTCCGATACAAACTGCGCATGCGCTATCGCAGAAGACTCCCATATTCGCAGTTCGAACGGGAGGGCCCATCATGCCGCAGCTAATGTTTAAAGACGGTTCCCTAAAACTCTCCACTGTCTTGTCGCTCGCTTCCAGTGCGGTACATGAAACGCGCGTCTCCGTCTTGTGTGTTTAGCGCCCTAGCCTGCCATGCAACGTAAGTGGTCCCGATGAGCGGAAAATAACGTCACTAAAGTAGTAACGTTATCCTGTCTTATGCCGCGATCCTGGTGGTTGACCGTAGAAGTTTCGGAAAAAGAGGACGGAGGGATCCGAACGTCGCTGTCGTCGCGGAGTCTCTACAACTGGCGGCCAAAACATCCGTGGACAGTCAATCTGGTAGACTACCTTGAGAGGAACAGGCGTCTGCCACATCCAGGACCGCTGCTGTGGTACTGCTAGGATCACGGCCGGCGACAGCAAGGCTTTTTTAAGACGTCATAAACCGGAAATAAAGATAGCATTTTTTTTTACTCTGTGAACACACTTGTCGATGACTGGCTCCATGCACCATTCTTCTAATATGTTGGCAAGATATCGATCCGGGAGACACCAATTCACGCGCCCCAGAGCAAAAAAAAAAAAGAAGGAAAACAGCGCCAATACTTTCGGCACTTCAGGTAGTCTGCCGTTACCACAAAGAGTTAAAAGACGCGTACCTCGGGGTTGCATGTACCCTGCAGTTTTTATTGTTTTATGGCCTGGAATCTAGCCAATTTAGAGGGTGGAAGAGTTTTTCCGTTTCGCAGCACAGCGCAGAATGAAACAGAAACCACTATAATTGGCTTTAAATGAATTGGGATGGCATCTCTCATGAGGCTTCCGACGCATCTCACTGTGAATACGCTGAAAAAAAGTTTGAGTAAACACTTTTTTTAGTGAATGGTTTACGACACAGTCAATGACGTCACCACGTCTGCAGCGCGCCACTTTGAAACTGACTGATTGTTTCGGCTCTGTAATTCTCTAATCTTTTGTTCGTGGGTTATCGTTTAATGTTCAAGCTACTTCTTTACCCTCATTGCAGCTTCGTGTGTATTTCTTGTCCTGTCTCTGTGTAATCATTTGATGCTCAAGAGGTCTTACCACCATCATTGACCATGTACCAACTAGCTCAATTCAAACCGATAATTGCTTTGTTATTTGGGCGCAACTGTGAGTGTGTGCGTACTGCCGCTCCGTAGATACCAGGCGCGGGTTTATCTGCTTGCTAGGACGACGTCCTTGAGAACGTCTTAAAGACGGCCACCAGTATGACATCTAAGGCTATCTCCTGGACGATTTTAAGGACGACGTCGAAGATGACGTCATAGAAGATGCATAGAAGATGACGTCGTCTTCTATGACCTTTAGAACGACCTCGAGGGCGATCTTAAAGACGACCTCTAGGTCCACGTCAAAGACGATGTTCAGGATGACATCCTAGACGATCTCACTGTCGACCACTAGAGTGACGTTGAGTACGACGTCAGGGACGTCATGTCCTTCGAAGGTTGGGCGAATGTAAAGGAGTGCGTCTGCCCCTCCGCAAACGCGCAACACCTGCGTATGCGTGACGCATACGTGCGCCGCGCTTACGCACCGATTTCGATGCCAGATCCCGTATCGGGAAAACCGGGTGAAGTAGCTAAGGTATTTTATTATATTAAGCATTGAAGTGCAATTCCAATATCCAGGTCTGTGCCCCATGCGTGCAAGCACGTGCTGCTTTCGCGAGAAGCAAGCCTTGGTGGTGTCCTAATTGGACGTGCTTGTCCATTCACGCAGACAGATGGCTTTTTCCAGATGTCCTGTTATGAAACGTGTCAATTTTTTTACAAGCACTGGTCCTCGCAAAACGAAGTAATTTATTTGGTGCATCGTTTCCACAAAGATTCTGGCTCTGAATCAAAGTGCGAATAACCAGGACCAACTCCTAGCGATAAATTATAATTTTAAACTGCTATGAGGGATGTAGAACACACAAGGCTTTAAAGACATTGAGTAGCAAAGAAAAGAAAGAAAGAAAGAAAGAAAATAACATACAAACGGTTCTACCATTATGTGCATCCTAATTGGTAATAGCAGAAAGAAGAGAAAGGTAATCCTGTACCGCTTGCCAACTTAGAAACTTCACAGCCGTAATTTATTTCCATCCTACTTCTCATTTTATTTTCTTTCTCGCTGAATTTATAAAAATAAATTAGCTTTTTCAACAGTGGAAAGGAAGATAAAGGAGAAGAAGACGACGGTTCCACCATTCTTTGTATCCTAATAGGTAATGGCATCGGGAAGAAAAGAATAATCCAGTATTGCCCCGCTATCTTAGAAAGTCTACAGCCTTAATCTATTTCGATCCTACTTTTTTTTCCTCTCTCGCGGAATTTATAAAACAAAATCAGTTTTTTTTTAACAATGGGTGAATTAAACACGTAAATCTTTAGAATATGACTTTAAAATTTAGCTTTACAAAGATAATATTATTTGAGCCTTCAATACTCGCATAGCCAAATCTCAGACTGCTCGACATTCAAGATCTGCTGTTATATTAAACCCTTCATGGCCTATTCACAGAGGCGCAAGTAAAATAATGGTTGCTCTCACAGGAACAGTTTTTTCAAGCTCTTCACGCCTAGTTTAAGTTTTTAGAAATGGAAATGGGGTTCTTCACTTTAGTTGATCAGAAGACCTAGTGCAGCTGCTAAAGTTGGTACTCCGTCGTCGTGATTTCAAGAGCGGCTCATTTGACGAGCGAACCGGTCTTCAGTCTTTATGGCCTGAGATTTATACCTATCTGATTGGCGCAAATTACTTCAGCAAATATTATAACAGATAAAATATTCTCTCGCCAGAGTTAAAAGTAAAAGTTTTGACTTGCCGCACTCTATTATTTAAGGCTACGTATGTTAACCGAACTGCTTTATTTATTCGTGGATAATGTTATGGTGTTTCACCTGATATTGCGAAAAACATGAATCTTCAAATATTTAATATTGAAGTTCATCCGTACGACATCTGTTATTAATGAACCTACCAAAAACGTTACGATGAAGATAGCAGTTCTGAGTCGAAGATTACGAGTTAAGACAAAACGTGGCGAATTTAGCTGGTCATTCTAAGAACACAAGACAAACACTGAATGTATCTTCGTATCTTATTACATCCATTATTACAAGAAATCAACCCCAAATCACGAAATATGGGGTTTCAGAAAATTGAGTTACATATTTTAACCTTTTAGGTGTGGATCAAGGTTGAAGCAGGTTAAAATTAATTAAAATTAAAGGTACGAACCTCAACAATTAATATTTGGGTAGCTTATTTAAGTGGCTACACACTGAGAGCTTTTTTGTGTAAAATCTCTGAACTGCTCTCTTTTGACAATAATTTTAATCCAGGTAAAATCGCTCCAAAATAACAAAATTTACAGCATTGATAAAAATCCTAAAAGATTCCAACAATATTTTGTTTCTCCTTAAACACTGAATATGAATTGTTGCTGTGTAAAAGCTTATAAGCAGTCTGAGTAAAGTGGTTGAACTAACGTGGTGGAAGGTCACAATGACATGTGAAGATTCCGGAAGGCCAATATGTGTGAGAGGATATATAAACGGTTGTGTCAATAAAGGTTAGTAGCTGCATCTGAAACGTTTTGTGTTTGGCTCCTTCTTAGTCCGTCGTTTTCGGTTTTTGAAAGAAGTTATAACAAAACGTCTAAACTTTCAAAAAGCTAAATTTAGTCTTTGAGGTATTCATATGCGTGGCACTTCAGATTCTATTATGGAAAACTGTTCAGCTAGTTTATTTTGTTAATTGCAGTTTTGTTCATTGTCAGAGTTTAGGTATTGCACGTATCCCTTCTTTTTTTCAATGGACGCCGTCCCCCCTCTCTGTCCCTCTCCTTCCTTTCCTCCCTCCCCTCCTATTAAACCTAGCAGGCGCGATAAAAACAATCAGTTACATCTGCTCAAAGATCTTGACCTACCCACACGCGTAAGCCAACACGCCCGCAAGTCGACACCTCGACCGACCTCACGTGGGCGAACCAGCCCCGGGCCCTAGCTGGGAACTAAGTACAGACAAGTCCTTAGCACTACGAGCGTCGTCCGCTGGGGCGTCTTCTACAACCGATTCAAGCAAACACTGATCATTACACCAAGAGGCGGCCCGGAAGTCTCCGGAATGGATCACCTCGTATGGGCGATGCACGGAGCAGAACGAATGGCCACTCAGCAGTTCGAAGTTGCGGAAGACAGCCCGCCAACTAACCTCTGCCTAGCTAACCTCTGGCTACGTCTTGAAGCTCTGGCGAAGACTTTGCAAATGGGCGTACGCCCATTTGCGAAGTCTTCTCGATGAAATAACGACTCAGTCTTGCGATTACGCAATCACACTAGGTCCAGTGTGTGCCTCAACCTGCGGCTCTGCTGGATCCCACTTATACTCCCGAGACTGCCCGACAGCAACTCTGATGACCACTAATGTTTTAGCAAAACATCCGCCAGCTGTTCACAACATGGGCATGGATAAACCATTCCAACTATCCGAACCCCATGCAGCCATGGCGACAGCGAGCGCTTGCAGCGCACCTGTTCCGGATGTGGTCACCGTATGGGAACTTTGGAAACTTTTTAAAATTCAACTTCAGTTTTCTCGCCACGCAATCAATGAGGTTTGGGCGACCTAATATCTGGTGATACCGATTCCTGTGCCGGGCAAGCCGCCGAATGAGCTTTCCAACCTCCGGCCGATTTCTTTCTCCAGCAACATGTGCACTCTCACCAAAAGTCTGGCCCTCAACCGACTCTCAGGGGACTTCGAAATGAACGCCCCGTTCCGCCCACACTAAGTTGGATTCGGCCAAGGAATGAGCACGCAGAACGTCCTCCTCATGCTGCGCCACCAAGTCTTCGACATACGCTCAAAGGTTCAGACGTGAACAGCGGTGGCGGTGGACGTTAGTAAAGCATTTCACACCGTCCCCCACGATGCGATCATCCAGAGCGCGGAACTTGCCGAAGTGCGCGGCCGCATGCTGATCTTCATCAAGATGTTCTTGAACAAGAGGACGTCATAGTGGGCGACCATATCGGACTTAAAGCCCTAACAGGACTAGGGTGCCACACGGCGGGGCTCTTTCTCCAACCCTCTTCAGTCTTGTTATCGAAAAATTTTGCCCTTTCCCTGATGCAATTCTGTCACTGCATTTCGCCATATACGCCGACGGCTCCACCAACTGAGCAACAAAGGGATCGGCGGGTGGACGGAGCAGGCGCTTCAGCTTGACCTGGACGTCATATATGGATTCCTTAATACCCTGGTCATGGAGCGATTTAATCGGCGTCCTGCTCGCTACATTTCGGGACACTCGAGCTAGACTCAATATGCATCCATTATTCCCTGGGTGCTTGCACACGCGTTAAAAGACGGTAAAGAGTGGGCACTTAGCGAGGCGCGAGCAACAGTTTGGTTATTGTAGAACCCTGCCCGGCTGACTTTAGGACCGCCAGGGAAATCGACAAACGGCGAAGACAAAGGACTCTTTGGAACCCTCGCGAAGAATGGGAGGAACGCGCGCGGAAACGCCCGATTCTCCAGATGCCGGAAGTGCAACCGAGGGGCACTCAGAGCCTCGTCTGCCGCCTCTCAACAAACACTGCCCTGTCACCGGCGCTGCGCCATAACGTTTTTGAAGACGACCTTGACGAAAACACATGTCACCGCGTCCGTACACTTACGACTACCACTCATCTACTCTGGAAGTGCGATCGCCACGAGCGCCTTCGCAGCGGAAAAACGATTAGAACACTCCAATGAGATCCGTCCGTCACCTTAAGTCGATTGCATGCTCCCGTGTACACAGGGCAAGGCGACGATCTCCCTGCTGCGGAGAAAACTCGCCGATTTCTTCAACGGCGACGAGGACCAGTGCAAGCTTTTTTTCTGCAGCTGGATATGGCCGGACCAAAATCAACCACCGGAATCGCGACACTCCCCCCCCCCCCCCCCCCCCCCCCGCCGTCCCCCTCCGAAAAGTTTGGTAGAAATCAAATCGAATCTTTCTATCAATCGTGCGACAATCCCATACTGGCTTATGTTAGGCAGAGTTCCTGCGGCTCCCTTATTGTTGTGTTGAGAACAAAGGATTTCTTCATTTCGCTTCAGGTGTCCTCTGACGTGACATTTTTTCAGGCTATCACTTTAGCTATTTTATTTAGCGGATGATTAATATTGTGGAAGTTACCGGTAGAGCATGGGGTCCAAAAGGTCCATCGGAAACGGGCAGTATCACGTGCGCTGGTTCTGCCTCGGGTAGGTTTTTTCCGGCACCCTCTCTGGCTGAAGCGCCTGCTGTCTTGCAGGCTCCGTCAAGGTCCCGTACACCGGTGCTGCCTGGGGGACCTGCTCCATCACGGGCAATTGGGAGACCTTCGGAGCCTAGAAATACAATGAAAACGGCGTGAACCTACTTCCGCAACAGCTTAGTCCATTGACGTTTCTGGAAATACGTGGCGCCCCCACCTTTTGCATGACGCATTGTGGCGTTCCGATGTACGGCACGTGACATTATCGAGGAATCAAAGACAAGGTTGACGTTAGCTTTCGTTCTTTTAATTTCAGGGCACAAAGAAATTTGATGAAAAGCTAAATAGAGCACGTGATAAAATCGTTTGGAGTTGTATTAATTTTGTACGTTCTGAATTTCCAGTTATAATAACGACTGAATTGAGCCGGTTCCAGGATACACTAAGGGTCCGAGTCGGCACGAGCGTACATGGCGACAGCCCCGCAATTGTTCTTGCCGTGCCGTACAAACTAAGATTGCCGCGACGTCTACTGACATTTTTCTAAAGTTCTACATAATTTTTTTAAAAGTTATGTTCAGCATTGACCATACGTAGTGAAGACATGTATTTTTGCAAAGTTTCATCTGCTGGAACGGCAAAATGTACACGATCATTTCTAAACAAAATGTCTAGCTGTCACATCCTACATCTCGTGTAATTTTGCGTATAAATGTAGAAGGGTATCACGGCTCAGGGCTATTTTCAGTATATTTTAAGACTTACCTTGAAAGGGAAAGTAACATCCCTTCAATTTTTTACTTAATTTTTTTGCCAGGCGATTTAGTGTGGTGTCAGAAGACATCCCAACCAAGCTTTTGCTACAGTCACGTACCGATATTTTAATAATGTGAAAAAGCGTAACAGTTTGAAACCAAATCATGTGCGTGGAGGCTCGCAGTAGAGAGTGTCACAAAGTCACGTAACTATCGCTCCCTCCCCAGTTTTTTTTGTTCGTCCTCTTTTCGGGCGTGTGAAGCAGACGATGACAACGAAAACGTTGATTAAAACGTTTGTCGTACGATTGTTTCGCAGTTATACCCCTTCCCCTCGCTGTTCTGCGCTTGAAGATCGATTGGCCGGAACCACGAACCACAGTTCGGATGTAGCAGCCCCACGTTCGTCACAACGTTGGTCCGTCGTCCGCCGCCATCGCGTCGTCCACCCCTCGGTACGTCGTCAAATTGTGAATGACGTGCACATCTGCTTTTTGTGATGTGTGCAACAATTTTCTTTGATGAACGTGTTTGCAGATTGTTGGAAGGCACAAACAATGGGGTTTATATTATTTCCTATGTTTAATATTGCATGTATGCCTTAAAAAACTCACGACCTTCAATATATTTCCCATGCGTCAATTTGAGCGTGCAGGTGAACGTGTAAAATAAGTGAACGCGCCTGGAACTGGAGAATTCGTTAACCGGCAATTTTTGGGCTAAAAGAATAAGAATTTTCAGCCGAAAAATTGTTTTCAGTGTAGTTGGGCTCTCATAGGTAATGTTGAAATAAAAACATCGGCATGTATAAGTACGCTGTCAGTGTCCTTTTAAGAAACCGGTTGAGTGTTCAAGCCAATGCATTACACCTTATCCGACATCACTGCTAGATAAAAGAAGGTTCCTGCCTCGCCCTCATTCCCCCAGTATGTCGGCACACCTTGCACGGCATTTTAAAGAAAAGCACTGATTGGTTCACAGCGTTTTCTGATGGGTGTGCATGGCATCCCGCTCCATTAGTGCACCAGAACCAGACAGAATCCCCTCACATTTTGAGGAGCAGAAGGGGCTGTTAGCATATCGATCTTTCAAAGTCCCTGCGAAGCGCGCGTGCTCGGGAAGTGCAAAGATTGGTTGAAAACACGATACTCGGCTTTTTGGCTCAGATTTCGCTTGTGCATAAATTTAAACAAACTATAGTCACTCCCGACTGAAGATAGACTCCACATTAAAATAAGATACGTAGAGAAAAATATTCCTGTAAGAAGTCTGTACTTTGCACATCATATTAAGTTTTACTAAAGGGAACGACATTTTTGTTTTTCTTTTTCGGGTAATGGTGTTTAGAAAAAGCCGTGTCGTTCACAATGACCGGAACGAGGTGTCTTAATCTTTCTACGATAATTAAAATGTGTTACAATATAACCATAACATACGTTTTCGTTTTCCAAACAGCAAGAAAAAGTCTGTTAGAGGAGGACTTGGAGAAAAGGATGTTTAAGCAACCTGACTAGTACCAAGCGCTTATGGAGTCACGAATCGCGACATAACGCGCGAAGAAAAAACAAGCAAACAAACAAAAAACAAACAAACAAAAAACAAACAAACACGAGCTCTACAAGCCACCGCCACAGTGTGTCCAAAGAAAAACACAAATATAAAACTCAGATAAGCACTTGGGCAGGAGCGTAGCCGTATGTAGTTCAGTCGTGGTCGATCTGGTAAGAGAGTACCATCTCCCGTAAACTGGCCAGCGACAGCCCGTGAAGTTTAACGTTCTGTGCATTGAGCTAGCTATGAATGCTGAAAAAAAAACGGGATTGGCCTATTTAAAAAAGCCTCTGGCCAGTTCCAGCAAAACCGCTCCGCTATCCCACCTCAACATATTTGAAACGTTAGGAGGCGTTAGTCTCGCTCAGATATACGACGTATGGAACTCTTAAACGCCACTGAATCCACAATCGGTGAAATTTTAAAATTACTCTTTGTGAAGTCGCGGATTTTTTGAACGGGAAACATTTTTCTCTTTATTTGTTGGCGGGTTTTTCCGCCCAGGGGGCAGAGATAAAGGCGTGAAGCCTGACGGAGTCTCTGCCCCCCAAAGTTCAACAGTCAACAGTGCGAAGAATTCATTCAGCAAAACATGGCATACCCAATAAAAAATAAAAATAAAAAAAGAAGGCATAATAAAACGGCCAGTTCAACATTCAACAGTGTGAACGATACATTCAGTAAAATGAAACTTGAAGTAAAATGGCACAAAAGAACTAGCAGTATCACATGTTACGCAAGAAGCATGATTCGTAGCGTATAACAAATGTAACGTCGTGTGACAGAGATGCGTCATATTCCTAATATTAAAATAAAAGAAAACAAAAAAACAGACAGCATAAAATGATAATAATGGCCTCCATTTAGTTTAGCAATGAAGAATGATCGAATATATGCCAAGAGCCACGTTTGTAGTTAACTATAGGGAGCGTGCGGCACCTAAAGGGGGCGCGTCGATCCAACTGATGTTCCTGCCAAACGACTTTGTTGGGAACCACACCGGGGCGCCACTGTCTTGTCGCTTTTTTCTCATTATCACTTCGCAGCCTATCAGATTGCGGCGTTACTCATTATGAAGGCCGATGAAGCAATCAGGCAGCGCATTAGTATAATAAGCCCTGCAGTTCTTTGTTCAGTGAGAACGGCAGGGCATATTATGTTCATGCTCTGCCTGATTCCTTCTTCGGGCTTCATAATTAGTAACACCGCAATCTGATTGGCCGCGGAGCGATAATGAAAAGCGTGCGACAATAACGCCGCAATCTGATTGGCTGTGGAGTGATAATAGAGAGCGTGCGACACCTAAGTGGGCGCGCCGATCCAACTGATGTTCCCGCCAAACGACTCTGCTGGGAGCCGCAACGCGACACCACTCGCTTGTCGCACGCTTCCCATAAGTATATAATAAAACTAACAACTTAGCATATATTACACAGCTCAGAAGCTGATACAAAGGATGAAGCTTTCTCTGCCCATTACTCCCAACAAAGCTGAAAACCTCGTGATAAGAAAGATTTGCGGTTGTATTTTAATCTAACAATCAAACCGTCATAAGCAGAATTGAGTTTTATGAGGAACGCAGTTGACACTATGCCGAGTGTCATTCTTCCAAGCACGCTATGCCGTAGATAGGGAAACCACGTTCTGCTTCTGCAGACTTTTTTATTTTCTTGTTTTCCAACCTATCACAGCTTCCGAAGCTTTCTCGAAATGTCCCGAAATCCTTTGCATTTTGACTTCTGCGTAGGTATTTTTTTTTGTTACTGTTGCTGGTTTTTCTTTTATATTTGACCGGCTAAGCTCGCAGCGCGGGTAGTATGGCCGCCGGCTAACTCTCTTCGACCGTGACCTTCGTGACACGGGTTATTTCTCAAGACTAAACCAAAATAAAATAAATATGACTGCACTTACGCACCAAAAACAAAAAGCGTGGCAGTGGTTTCTTTCTTTAAGCACCGTCCATTGCAAAGTGTGGATACCACACTATAGGATCTATCTCACATCAGGATCGAGCTTTCTTTGCCAATCAAATGAAATATAAAAAAGAGGCGAATCTTTTGAAAACGTTTTCTTACGTCAACTTGCACTTCACTTGGTCGCTTGGAGAGTGCCTTCTTCATTTTCGGTTCTTGAATGATAAGGAAGCTGCTCAAGGAGTTGCTTGGCTGGTCGGACTGAAGCGATGAATAGCAACGGACTGAATGGAACCCGGGGACGCGTGCAAATGCCAGTGCTCGTGCGCTGGCTCGTGTCATGGCTGGTATCATCGGTCGCGAGGTTTTGCCGTCACGTGCACTCAGATAATTGGCGATGTGCGCGACCGAAAGCGTCGCTGTGGTCGGCCTTCCACGATTGGCCGAACGCTGACTATGACGTCAGAAAAGAATTTATCATCGACGGAAATAAGAGGAATGAAAGAACTTTAATTTTGACGGTGTTGGCAGTGTTGCTTTGAGAGCGCAATGATTTCAAGCTTCCACCATGCTATTTACAAACACCATCGAACTTGTTGTTTGCAAGGTAATGACGTCACAAGGGGGAACCACAGGAGGGCGCCACCAAAACATCTAGCCGCTAATAGTGAATTTTAGTTTCGGCCACAGCGTGTCATTTTACAGTGAACCACTATGCTCTAACCCCAAACTCGAAGCTAAAAAAAAAAAAGTTCTCTCTCTTTTTTATTTTTTAGTTTCGGTTCTTTTTTTACATTCTGGGAGCCCTGAGAGCAGCTACCTCTCCTGAATGCGTGATTCTGTCGGTCGAGAGTTGCATTGTCGTCTTGATAAGGTCATGCTAGATCCTGCGACGCATTCACAACTAAAGACACATGCTAGGATCACTTTTAGTTATGAAGTTTGTTTTCTAGGACAAAATTCCTCCCCCAATGTACGCTTGCTGGGGCCATAAGGACTAACAAGATTGGCAAGACTTGCAAAATCCAAAATCTAAACATACATACCTGAAATGGGGCACGCCAACATTGTTTCGCGTAAGGCTTTATATCTGTATTTTCAAAGCTAAAATCCTAGGTGGTAAAATTAAAACAAATAGTGCGAAAATGGCGGCCGTGCATTGCCTATGGCTTACATTTGATGTTCGCCGTCTGCAGATTGATTGGTCAGTTTGTTCCCAGGGGATCATTGTTGATATATTTCGTTTAATATATTAATTATCGCGATCATCTTGCTCATCGCTGGCGTCCACTAGAGCCACTAAGCCAGCTACGCTTAAAATATCGGAACTCCGTTCAACCATCTGCTAGTGGGCACCGCCACCTTGTCATTTACAACTGTCGATCGTGACAATTCAAGAATGCGATTATCTCAGCTTTAGACACGCTGTTAGGAAGCTCAGGTGGTGTTGTTTTGCTCTGTCGCCAACTGTTTTAACATCTTTGAAGGACGGAAATAAGTTTTCTGCTAGTCATATAAATATTCAGATAACTGGCAACTATGATTTTGAGCCCCGAGGCGGGTGAAGTGTTTTTACTTGAAAGTGCAGTTTATTTAGTGGCTCTCGCCTTCACTCTCGGTTCTTAGCGTGTTTGCGTTCAACAAGACACCCGACAGCGAGGCCACAAAGCAGTGTACAGATTTAAACAGGCTGGCCTAGGACATACGAAATGCACGGCCTCCGATTTTGCTTTCTCTTATGGCGAATTCGACTGGTCGTTTTGTAGCGCGCCGGGATCGACTTTTCTGGAGCGAGCCTGTTTCACTGGGCGATCGGGATCGAAACGAACGTGTTCCACTGGTCGGTTTGGATTAGCTCCTGCTCCAGATCTCGATCTGGATCCGAGAAAAGGCGCTCCGACGATTTCGGCGGATTCAACCGGAAGCCAGCCGGGCCAGCCCTCGGCGCACACACGCGATTTCCTTTCTCGCGGCGGATCTCACCTGATCTCGCGTTGAGAAGAAATCATAATGGCAGCTTGCTTACCGCTTGGCTCGACAGCCGGTTCGTTTTCCAGGAAGGAGAAGAGAAGGTTTTGTCGCGCTACGGGCATTCCTGCCGCTCGTGCGTCGAACACGTGTTACCGCCGCGATTGGGAAAACGTCTTCGAAGCGACCGCGGCAGCCGCGGAAAGGGATTCCCGGGCAGTTGAATGACGGGAAGGCATCTGCCGATCCCGGAGCAGTGGTCATGTTCCACTGGGGATCCATCGGCGGCGCGACCCCGTTCGGATCGTGTGCTCCATTCCGGATCTGGTAAACTGATCCCGGCGCACTCCCAAACGCCTAGTGGAATTCGCCATTATACTGTCTATTTCACTGCCTCCGAGTTGAGCTCAAAAGAAAATAGACAGAAAACTTCTTCCGCAACTGCATTACGTGCCGAATTTCACGCATGTAGGGCTGAAAGTCGAATGTTGAAAGGCGTGTCAATTGTGTTGGGGCTTACGGACTAACCGTTTACATATATTTAGCTTTATCAACTTTATAACACAGACTTCTTAAATAGCTCACGACCAAAAAATGAAATGAGACCGCTTTATTCCTTTCAACCAATATCCCAATACGCCTGCCGGCAGCTACTTATTACTGCCTTTCAGTATCAAAACAGAGGGTTTATAAATATAAAATCTAGTACGTACATAAGTGACCTGAGTTTATTTTTTATTTTTTTTGTATCAGGGTGAACGTAGAGTTACTGAATGTTCCCAAAGTACCGAAGCTCCCAACCTTCGTTTGGGAACCGAGTCGCGGCGCCAAAATCGCAACCCGGACACTATTAAATAAAAGGAAGACAAAAAAACGTATCAAAGGGAGGAAACGCAAACTTTTACCTCCACGGAGCGCGAGTACGGAGCGAGGGAGCATGTTTGCCTTTTTTCCGAGCGTGCACAACAGCCTGAACGCTAGATGTAAAAAAACAAGCGAAATGCTACCTCCTTTAGGGAGTAAGCCTTCGCGTACCGCGACTGGCTTGGATCAGCGCAAATGAGAACGCTAATTGGTCTCTCCGTAGGACACGTGAGGCGCTCGTCATTCATCGTGCGTGCGTGGACAAACGCCAGCAAGTTGGCGACCGCGCACGCGCTCCCCGCTGAACCCGCCGTCTCTCCCCGCCGGTCATAACGGTTTTTTCTCCCAGAACTCGAAGGTTGGAATGAAGCGTACTTGCGCAGGACCGTTCGTCATTGTTTTTTTCGGCTCAGTCTCATCTTACGAAGACACCGCAAGTACTGCGTCGACTTCAGTCGAAGATCCAAGTAGTGTGCACCGTATGCAGGCACGGAAATTTTCTGCCCCTGTAAACAGTTGGCTTCGGTTGTAACGGCCTCGGGAAGGCGACCCCGTCTTACCTAGACAAGGTGGCGGACATGCTTGCACTTTGAAGGCATCGAGCGTTCGATTGAATCAGTGTGTGGCGCGAACGCAGACACGGTTTGGACAATCGAAGTTCATAAATACCAAGAACTAGAATGACTCTCACTTGCACTAGCGCATATTCAGAAGATGCACCTACGTCAACCAGTAGCGTAACCAGGAGCTTTCACTGGTCTGTCAGTGTACGGTTGGGCGAGGAGGGGAGAGGGGGTTGGGGGGCGAAGGGTGGCGGCTGCGGATGAAACTGCGCGACGAGAAGACACCTTGTATATCGGGGGTTGCCTACGTCTTGAGCGGGAGGAATAGAGGTGTGACGAGCCGCAAAAGCCGACTCGTGCGGCTCGCACAAGCTCCGGTGCCACGCGTGCGAGCGCGAGAAAAGAAAGTAAAATAAAGAGAAAGAAGGAAGTTCTCCGTGGAATCTTGGAGCTTGACGTGTCTTTCGTAAGCTCGCAGCCCATTTCTCTTGACGACCACAACCAATCGTCACATATGGCGCCCGAACGGTGACCCGGGTCTTGAGAAAATTCACGTTAATAACCTATGTGGGGGCAGCGCTCCTATCGACCTGGGGCCCTATGTTGCGCTTTTGGACTCCCAGGAGACTAAGGAGAAGGAAGTGACGTCAACAACGCTCTTTGGATGTTGATTGGTGGAGTCGCTGATGACGGTATCTGCTGAGAATCTTAGCAGATACCGTCATCAGCGACTCCACCAATCAACATCCAAGAGCGTTGCTGACGTACTTCCTTCTCCTTAGTCTCCTGGGAGTCCAAAAAGCGCAACATAGCACCCAGGGGGCTATGTTGCGCTTTGGACTCCCAGGAGACTAGGAAGAGGGAAGTGACTTAGGTGTGAATGAACGTATCTCGCACCGCGAAACTCACCGTCATCAGCGACTCCACCAATCAACATCCAAAGAGCGTTGTTGACGTCACTTCCTCTTCCTAGTCTCCTGGGAGTCCAAAAGCGCAACATAGCCCCCCAGGTCTCCACCAACCACTGTCGCCTGGGCGGCCATGGTTTCAAGGTAACTCTAAGATGGCGGAATGTTCCATCTAGGCTTTCCAAAGGCTATATGACGACGCCAAGGACGCTGCATACCTATCAGTCGTCAGCGATTCAGAGATCTTCAAAGCCGAAGTGGAGCAGCTACGCCTACAGCTAGCAGAGCTCAAGCACGCGACCTCTGCGCAACTGAACGACCGGCTGAAGGACATATCATGCTCTTTTGTGGACGCCCTTAGCAGACAGCTGAAGGCAACAAAAAATTTAATCTGCGGACTGCTGGTGCCTCTTGTGTATCGTCTTGATCAGCTCGGAGGCAAAGATGAGGAGGACATCGTCGGCAGAATCGCTGTGCAGCGCGATCTATATAGACCATTTGCAGTTTTCCCAAGCGCCGCGGCCCGCCCGCGAGGAATTGTGGGAGAGACTGTTCCTCGCCTTGCCGCTCTGCCTTGAGATCGCCTTGCCGTGTCGCTTGCCTCCTCTTAATCCTCTGTTTTTCGATTCCATTACCTATTTTTTATCTATTCCAGTATATTTTTATTGCTTCTAAGTGTTTCTGTCCTCTTCTGCGCGCGATATTTCTTGTATATACAGAGTATTTGTGTCTTTATTTTGCCTTTTTCGACGGGAGTGCCGACGGACAACACACCGCTTCGCGCGTCGTACCCCGGGTGAGTACTACCGTTGCTACCGATTCCTATCGCGCTGTTAGCTGTTCATTTTGGTTCATTTGACCCCCGTGCAGTCGAGAGGAGCCGTTATGAACACCCGCGCACATGTCATAGGGGTAGGCAGAGCTCTGAATCCACAATCGCAACGCGAGAACCGAGTGCGGTGCGATTATGTCGCCCGCGCTCGCTTCGTTGACTCGCACTGTAGCGTATGCCTTCGAGTGCCGCTTACTTGACCAAGATACAGCACGCCGCCTTACCGTCGCAAATCATTTGTCCGAATGCCTGCGAAACCGTAACACCGTTCGGCATATCCAACGCTGCGGCGCCTGACAACTGCACGCAGCGGCGCGAGCCCTTAGCAAGCGCCGGCGGTTCAATGTCGCGGCAACACAAATGATTCGCGGCAACACATCTCTGCACTTGAAAAAGGGTGTTGGCAACTGACAACCGCTTAGCAGATAGATTACGAAGGCATGCCATAGGCGCATTCAAGCCGCGACATTGAGCCGTCGGCGTTTGCGAAGGTATCGCGCCGCAGCGCGCAGTTGTCAGGCGCCGCAGCGTTGCATATGCCTCAGCTTCGCAAACATTAGGACAAATGGTTCGCGGCGACAAAGCGGCGTGCTGTATCTTGGTCAAGTAAGCGGCACTCGAAGGCATACGCTACAGTGCGAGTCAACGGAGCGAGCGCGGGCGGCCAAATCACAGCGCACTCGGCTCTCGCGTCGCGATTGTTGATTCAGAGCTCTGCCTATCCACTCTAAACCCGGTAGCGGATGTATCCGCTATTTATCCACCACTTTTTTGCAAATTCGTGGTGGATATATTTGTGGCGAATATATCTGGGTCCGCTTGAAAATCTTTTATCTGGGTAACCTTGGCGAACTTTTATCTGGGTAACGTCGAAAATGTTTTATCTGGGTCACCTTGGAGAACTTTTATCTGGGTAACCTCGAAAATGTTTTACCTGGGTCACCTTGAAAATTTTTTATATGGGTCACCCCGGATATTTTTTTATCTGGGTCACCTCGAAGACTTTTTATTTGGGTCATATTAGATACTTCTTTATCTGGGTTGATTACAGAATAGTTCACCGCTACGAACCTTATTCGATACAAATTGAACCCTTCCTTTATAGGGCTACTAACGTCATCCACTAAACCTTGAACATATATGTTTTCAACATAGTGATGCAGTCGGCAGCAATGATAGCATGCATTTAAGTGTTGAGGACGGCGCTAGTGACGGTAAAAATGAATGAAGCTGAATTATATCTACAGCTAGAACTTTTCTTGCTCCTAAGCAAGGGGTTGTCTAAAAGCTTCAAGAATACGTGAGAAGCAAAAAATAAATGGTACGGTTTTTCACATAGGATGCTCTATTTTTGCATCTAACATTATGAAAGAAGGACATGCCTCGTTACTACATTAGGTCACTTAACAGGCGGTTGTTGGCAGTGAGCGCATCGGATCGTTCTATGTCATCTTAGACACAATATGTTGCTGTATGTAAACTCCTGGATACTGTGAGCACGGGTACATCAGAAATTTTTCGTACCAGGGCTGTTTTTTTTTCGACTTCCGACAAATTGTGTGAAGAGAAAAGGAGCGATTAAAAGATATTTGTATATGCAGATTGCAGATACATGCTCTAGCCACTTTACCATATAATCATCGCATAGATTTAGGCAGCCATTATGACATTACAGAGTTTTCGTATGCACCCCCCTTTACCACTAGAAGGGGAGGGCATACGAAAGGGAGGAAGCATACAAAAGCTCGTGCCACGTCATAATGACTTCTATGTGGGTATTACTTGTAGGAGTATCTAGAGTATGTATCTACATTCTGTGTGTAATAAAATATTTTTAAGCACTATTGTTTTGTTTACTCAGTTCTTTGGAAGGGCTGTCAACCCTGGCGGAAGCCTCCTTTGGGGAGGGCATCCAAAAGTTTGCACCACATCATAACAACTGCCTTAAACATTAAAGGTAGCCAGAGTACATATATTAGCGTATATTAATATATTTTAATCACTATTGCTGTTTTTACACATTTAATCGGAAGTTAAACAAAAAAATCTAATACTTTATTTGGAAGTTTGTGGGTATAAAATATGAACGCTTAGGTTAGTGCGCCCCAAAACCATTTTCCAACAAACTACTAGTTTTGAAGACAGCCCTTAAGCTTTAAAAAGGACAAAAAAAGCACAGCGATCGCGTGTTCGCGCAGTGTACTTAATCAGCTTCCTCCAGGCACTATACTAGGGTGTCTACCAATATGGTGCTTTCAAATTACCCGACTTTTCCAGGTTACCCCTACTCTATCATAATTCCCTGCTTGGTTCCGAGGGGGACAGGACGTATCTGGACCCTTAAGCACTGTTTATATGTGGAAAACACTGGCATATCTGGCGGCCAACAAAGCATTGGCCAATCACTATATCATACGACCTTGTCAGTCTATTCTTTGATATTTTATCCTGAATAAATCTTTTAGCGCGAGCACAAGAAGAGCACCTCACCTTAGTACGAGGACAAGGATAGAAGCTCATCTTAGTGCGAGCGTTTCAAGAGGATGCGATCGGAGTTCCAGAGATTTGCGTCGGCACGCCAGCCGAGTTGCAGGCAATAGACTTCTTCTAAAACCGACGCGCCCCATCGCGGCGAAATACCACGCAGTGCACCCTGGGAACTAGTTGGCCACTCAGTTTCGGTTTTGACTGAGCAGCTTCATCTCATGCTATCACGCCGCGACCGAACGTGCGGCTTGCATTTTCGACTATCTGACTTTTCACGAATGTACAATACACTCATTCTCGAGCGATACAAAAACGAAGACCGGGGCATTTTTCTTGGTTCCCGAAACACCGGATATTGTGCGTGCGTATGCAAACGTAGTAAGACGTGGCTTAGTCACCTCACCCCACGAGTGCATCTTTGAGCTCGTGTCAGTAATCCCGTCTAGTACCAGTGAACTACAACTGAAATTTGGTCACCTTGAACCCTACACGTATTTTGTTTGCCAAACGTCCGCTTCTTGTTACTTCATTGGACGAAAAGCAAGCCGCATCCTCACAGGAGTATCAAAGTTGAGCCAGCGTTGGCGCATTAACTTTTAAGGAAACGCAATAAATTCGACCTCACTACTGCACAAAAGTTACTATGATGTCTTCCTCGTGTCATCACATATCTCACACTCAAATTTTATGCTGATATTAGATTAAGTTTTCGCAAACGCTGAGATCGGCTAGCTACGACGATGGCCTGTCTTGTCTGTTTGTCTTTAATGTCCCTCTTTCCTTATCGTAACGCGTCCCCTACTCCTCGCTAAGCCTTTTTGGACGAGCTTTTACTGACGCCCAAGATCTGTGCCTGAATTTTGTGTCTGAAATTATCTCGGCATACTCAGTGAGGAAGAAAGCAAGCACATAACACATATTACGGCCAATAGCAACCGTCAAATGCGCTTTGAATAATTTCGTTCGTTTCGCGCACAGGGGTTCATGCCCGTCCGGCGCACTTCCACCGAATGGTGCGACATTCTTCACACAAGTGCTCGACTTTTGCTTTCTTAAAACGGTTTGTATGTGTGAATGTGCCTATATGATTGCAGGATAACTTTATGCGTATACGCGATGTTGAATATTAGTGAAATGCAAGCGGTTGGGGACTTCACGAATTCGTGCAGTGCTGCGGGGCAGTACAGAAAAGCGATGAGAAGCGTGTTCAAATGGAGCTTTTCGATGGCGCCTCCGAGTTTTACCTCGCGTACTCAGGCGTATTAAGAAAAACAGTAATTGCAAAAAGTTATATTTCGTCTATGGACACACGAAACAAACAAACTTCCTGATCAACCAAACTAATGTAAAGGCGCGAGCTCGATGTATGCATACTTACTGTTGTCTACAGCTTGTTGATTCGTACAAGCAGATCCCGAGCTTCGCAGCATCGAGATTCCCAGCACTGGCTAGTCCACATACCTCGAAACGCTAACGGAAAGGCTCAAGTACAAAAATACAACAAGCATGCGTTAAGACAAGCTATACATCTCGGGCTTGTGCTAAAGCTTCAAGGTCTGGCCACTTAGGTTAGTTTAGAGACCACAAATGACGCTCTCAAGACCAGAAAACATAAAATAACGGCCGTTTATAGTTCACGCTCTGTGTATAACGTCTTGTCGACGTGTCGATCGAAACCGAAACCATGGCACTCTCCTCCCTGGCCAACTAGTTCCCAGAGTGCAACGCGCGCCGTGTTGCATGCAGGGCTTTATGGAAGTAGTCTATTATGCCACACCACACGCGCGTAATTTTCGGTAGCTCAGAGAAAGAAAAGCTCAATTTCCTTGAATGCGAGGTGGATATTCCCTGACTTTTCAAGCTCGCCAAATTCGCTGACAATTACAGGTTTACTGCTTGCCAGGTTGGTAGACAGTCCGTATACAAGGTAGACCATATGGATCTTCAGTGTTTGTGTAACTGTTGGTAGCCTGTTGGCATTCAAGAGGTACTGAAAAGTAAGGCATTAAACTAAATCAGCCAAAAGAACGTAACAAAAATATACACGAAGCAAAGTTAAACAATTTGAAACATTTTTATTTGATCTTAAAATATTGGCACAGTGAATCCTGGTGAGCTTCCAGAAATAATATATGCATATAAGGAAACGTGACTGTGCTTGTGGTATTCTCTTGAGAAGACGAGAGTTCATTTCAATCGAGCTGTCTACCTATAGCCATTGCAGACGGGTCAGGACCACTGCATCCAGGTAAGCTGTCTTCTTGCAGGTCTGACGCTAGAATGAGTACCATATAACTTTTAGTAACCGTGTACCTGTTCTGATAAAGCATTTCAAGTGTTAGCATAGTATATATAATCCGCGCGATTAAGTTTGGCACCTCAAAATGGCGTTCCCGTCACTCAACCGCGTAAATTATCACGAAGATTGTAGTAACGTATTACGAACTTAAGTTACGTCGTAACGAAAGCGTTGCACAGTGATGAGAACCTGCAGGAACAAGCTAATGGTCGCACTCAAGTGTTGTCAGCAAAACGTTTTAACTTTGTAGATATTATCCCCGCCTCTCTCCTCTCTCTCCACAAGTACACAGTTGTACTACCAAGAAAATAAAGTAGCGTTCAATAAAAACAAATAATTTATCGGCAAATAAAAACCAATTTTACAAAAAGGACATACACATATAAAATTACCATAATAATTGCCGAGCGAAAGAAAAGGAGGCACGACGAGGTGGCAATCAGCTCGATGAAACTACACTTCATCGGCAGATCCTTTCGTCGACATGCAACGTTTCATCGATAGTTCGTTGTATCGAAAGGTTTCCCGCGTTCATTTTACCGACGTACGCTGCACCCGGATTTGATTTTAGAAGAAAGCCAAGAAACGAGTTTCGACGAAACGAAGCGTGTGTCCAAGAAAAAATGTGCCATGAGAAGTGTTTCGGCTAAACGATACGAACCCGATACAAAGCTATATGCGAGCACACCGAGCCATTCACGAGAAAGACTTTGTCATGACCATGATTGCTACCTTAGAATTCGTTCAGTCGATCCCACCGCCTCCCTTGCTGAAGCCCAGACAATGGCCGATGCCATCAAGCTCCTCTACACACTATCCCCTCCCCCTCTAACACATCTTCGTAACCGACTCGCAGCAAAGCGTCGGAAACGTATAAACACTCGGTATCTACAGAGTTTCCCTCTGCACCATAACTACCGCCCTCCATCTAAGGCCACAAATCTTCCTCCGCATCACCTGGACACCTGGCCATGGAGCTATCGCAGGTAACGTTCGAGCAAACGCGCTCGCCTGAGTCAATTCCACTCCGGGGCCTACGATCTCCTGGCCAAACCAGTACCTGACTGAGGACCAAAAACGTGCCCTCCGTCGCTTCCGAAGACCAACCATGCATCACCTCCTCCTCCTCTCCCTTTCCCGATCGCAGTCCGCCACCCTACAACAAGCCTAAACCGACTCTATCCCAACCCCAGATATTATGCACCGCATCCTAAACTTCCCCAGACACCCACCCATCCTGCTCTACCTCTGAACTTATCTTCTGGAGCTGTTCACGCTCCCAAACCCTCCTCTCTCCGCGCCCCCCCAACCAACACACACTCTTTCCCTACAACCCCCCCCCCCCCCACCACCTGGAAAGAATGGCTCACTCACCCCTCACACTGTAAGCTCTCCCAGCGTCGCCTCTTGGAGCACATATCCAGGGTGTCTAAGGGCTTTGACCTAGACACCCTACGTAGCCCTTCACCCCTTTAAAGGGGTACTGAACCAAAAATTGAAATTTTCAGATTTCGTTCGGAAATGGGTCAAGCATGACGTGTAATAACCGTAATTCATAATCGCACGTTTGTATTTTGAACGATTGGCTATATTTTTCGTTCCAAACGGTGCACTCGAGCGAGCGCTCGAAGAGAAGCGAACGGAGGGCGCGATGCGTCATGGGATATCCGGCGCAAACAAAAACAGAAAGAAAAGTCTCCCCGCATTCGTGACGTAGCAAGGCTGGCGGGATTATGAGCTTTGCCCTTGGTGGCGTTGTCAGCGTTGTGGTGGTGTCAATAGCGTCAGCGCGTTACAACCGAGCCGTTCGAAGTGCCCGTGGGGTGACGAGCGTGTGGCTGGCCCAAGAAGCACGTAGCTTCCACAGCACTGTCAGCTTAAGGCTGAACGGGGTGGGAAAGCAACTTTTGTCCGAGTTTTGAGCGACTGGCTAATCTTCTAGGGGGAGAATGGCTGCATCCGGCTGCACAAACGAGGGTCCGAGAAAGAGGAGAGTCCACCCTTTCCGTCTTCTTGGACTGTTTGGTTCAATGCGCCATTTGTGAGTTGAGGAGGAAAGCTAAGAAGGAAAATGTTGAAATGCCAAAGAGCGGCGCTGCGCCAGAGGAATCTGCTACGTCACGACTACGTAGCAGATTCCACAACGTTGCTAGACTACCTCCCAAATAGGCTCCGCATGCATCCACCAGGTGCACATTGGAAGATCGTTTATTTAGCTTTAAAATTAGTTTTCTTGTGCCTTTCAACGGAAGACTGGTGTTTTGGAGGTTAGGGTGCAACATGCAACACATTCAAGCTAGAAAATGAGCGCTGAAATTTCGTTTCCCTACCCCTTTAAGCCAGAATGGCACAATAACGACGTCTCTCTCTCTCTCTCTCTCTCTCTCTGTCACCCAGTCGACGGGTTCGCGCAGTTATGAAGACAACGAACTCTCAATTTTCCAGGCCGTGCGGACCTCCGGAAACGCTTTAGAACGGGTTCCTATCGTTTCATCATAACTCGTTTCGTGGGATTGCGTTTGGCGGACAACTTTTCATAGACACACGTTTCGTCGACACTGCATGGTTTCGTGGAAGCTCGTTACGTGAACACATATCCTCCTGCGACGTTTCGTCCCAGGAGGATATGTGTTCACAAAATGCGACCGTAACACACCTTGCGACGAACCCTCGCGAGGAGTCTCGACGAAACAAACGCGGAAAGCCTTGCGATAAAACAATCTATCGAAGAAACGTCGCACCACTTTAGAACAGGTTCAGCTAGTTCACTTCATTTCCACAAGCGCGAACGGGTTCCAGAACACTAATTACTTATATCCGCCAGACCTTCGCTAGGCGAGAAAATAGTTCATTTTTACAAACACACTTGCAAAATCAGAGGTAAAGAAATGAGCTGTGAAAACTTACCGAATTCACTGTGCGAAACCGGGCGGTGCCAGCAATCCATGCAAGCAACGAGTGGAATGTCCGGGGCAAGCTGAACTAACTCAACCGTTCTAACGTAGCGCTCGCACCGACACTCAGCACAGTCACCGCGCAAAGCGCCGCGGAGGTCACGACTTGTTACCTCCATTATAGCACCTTTCGTCTGAATATCGCTTCTCTCTTTTGGTACATCCCGCGCTTTTGAAAAGTTATGACTTCCCATTGGCTGGCGTTTTCCCGGGATCGGCGTCGTGGCGTCGTGTTGTAGCATGTTTTTTTTCTTTCTGTCGGCTTGAGGCTCTTTCTTTACAGCCAACTCTTCGTCCCCCCTCCTCCCTCCCCCGACGGTACGGTGAAAGATTCAAAAACAAAAACAAAACAAAAAAGTAATCAGAAAGAACAATTGGCCGCAGATTTTACTTCTTTGTTTCTTCGTTTTCGAGCACAAGTCAGGTTTCGCCATGGGCTTTGCTGTGCGCTCTAAGATTCATCCGCTACCGATCTATTTTAACCAAAACGCAAAATGTAAAGAAAACAAGGTCGCTTAACCTTGAAAAATCCTTTTCGCTACAGCGTGGGGAAAAAATATTCGCTACGAAGGGATTGTATCTTTTTTGATGAATTCATTCGCTACGTACCTATTTTTGTATGTTAGGTTGCTCAACATTTTGTTGTTATTTTACTTTTTTGTGTCTGTAGCGAATACAGGACTGTGGAAGCCGGCTTTTTATCGCTGTTGTAGCGAATATATTCGCTACAACAGCGAATATATTCGCTACAAGCGCTTTTATTCGCTATATATTCGCTACAGAGATTTAGAGTGTAGTAGAGTGAGTGCTTTGAGGAAGCTTTTGCATGCTTTTGCAGTCGTCTCCGCGTTTGATAACGTCAACAGCTCTATGCTGCTTTTTGTCTCTTTTTTTTTAAAGTAACACACTGTGTTTTCACAGGCCAGTTTTTACGTTCAGGAATTAGAGGAATGGAATGGTGTAGTTCAGCCATTCCAGGGGTGGGAATGGGCCCAGTGTCTCCATTCCAAGGAGTTGAAAGGAATGGAATTGTCGGAAACTCAAATTCCCCGGAATGGAATTGGAATGGAATGGGGGTGCCCATTCCGCAACACTGAAGTTCATTGTGTTAAAAAGTCCGTCAGCAAGAGTAAAACAACTACTCTGTGGCCACTTGACTTTTTCTAATATTCGCTGCCATTTCCAGAAATAACTGGTGCACCCACCCCATTACCCCTGGAGCAATGCATATGAATAAAAGAAAAATCTGTATGCATAGGGGAATGAAAGAGCATCATGAAAAATTGTGTTAAAATGTACTTGTACTTTCCTTGAAAGTACTTACATTGCATTTAGGGTACTTCACTTCAAGTGCATTGCGCCCGGTGTACTTACCACTTTACTTGAAGTACATAACCTCTAATTTACTTTGTACTTTACTTCAAGAACTTTTTAGATGTGCTTTATTCAACACTGATCTTTTTTGCTGGGGGATCGGTGGCCGAGTGCGCTAGCGCACCGCAGCTCGGAGCGCTTGAAGCCAGTGATTTCCCTACACACTCCCTTGGGGGGTACACACCCCCTTGTTTTTCTGAAGGCACCTTCTTAATTATCAACTGCTCCTATATTCCCCATGCCGCCCCTCCTAACCCCTCCCCCACCCCACCCTAAAAATCTGGACCCCCCCCCCCCCCCTTAGTTTCAATTCCTAGGGAAACCCGTGCTGGGAGCGAAGGCTCACGCTGCAGAACCCAGGGATCCTGGGTTCAATCCCCACCTCTGCCTGTTTCGATCTGGATGTGCATCACTACTGCGTGGTGCACGTTAAAAAAAACCCAGACTAGCGGTTGTACTGCACTGACTAAATTTCTCATCTACTGCTGAGAAACCAGACGCCCATTGAGGCTGACTAACTTCTGGCTGTATAATCTTACACACAGCAATATTAACCATTCTTGCTCGTTGATTCCTTGATTTACATATAAAACAGAATGCACGAGCATCAAATGACAGACAAGCGGTAAATAAAAACGCCATAATTGCTCAATGCAGCAAATATTAAGAAGCCACCATAGCTCAGTGGCTAGAGCACTGGTCTCGTAAACCAGGGGTCGTGAGTTCGATTCTCACTGGTGGCTGATTGGGGTTTATGTTTTGAGTCGTACCATCAAATTCGCATCCCTTCACAGCTTGCCACTTCAGACTAAAGCGCGTTGCCCCGACTGTGGCAGAAGTTGCAGATAATCAAAACCAGCTTATAAATTGTTGGTTTACTGTCTCCAGACTGAAGCATGCATTCCGATATGAATATATTTCCTGACTTTGCCATTCTAGTTTTTAGTTATGTATGCTGAAATCATTATTTTTACGAGTGGAAATCGGTGACTCTTTTGTCTATATGCAAAGTTGTCTTTTTGCTTGACTGTTCAAATGTGTTTTGTTTTGTTTTACGTTATGTGGAAGGTGCATGAACGCTTCCTTGCCTGCTCTATTTTCTTCTCCCGTACGTTTGTTGTGTCCCCTCCTCGTAGAATGCCCTACCGGGGCCCTTGGGGCATATAATTAAATTTAAAAAAATTGGATGGCACATTGCTGGGCAATTGTGTTGCAACGTGAAACGTTCTAGCATCACGTGATGCGACGTCGATTTCCCCGCTAAATTTAGCGTAGAAACTGAATTGGTCTGTAGGTCTGTGACGCCACACTGTACGCGTTGCATTATGGGACATCACAGGCAACGGCTTCACAAAATGCTGCTTCACGAAATGCGGCTTCACAAAATCCCGAGCAACTAGCCAAAGATGTTTCCTTTACAATACATCTTTGTGGTTATTTTTGCAGAAAAGGTTCGACGCGTTCCAGGCACCATTCCGATAGTGCGGTAAAAGTGATTTTCCGTCATGGTATACCAGGTCGTTAACAACCGTCCTGGAGCACGGTATGTGTATGCGCAGCGCAAGTGACACTATCCTTTAATCAAGAGCCAATCAGATATCGCCGTTTTGACGTCACCACGACCCCTGCAAAAGAAGCAGACGAACTTACGCTCCTTTTGCTAGAGTCACCGATAACTTCAGAAACGCAGGGTGTGGTTTACCCATTCAAGCTTTCTTGTTTGCGATTGGTTCTTCGATTTTCGTATCGGCTAAGAGCGCAATCTGATTGGCTGCTGAGCGAGATGCTCGCGATAATAAGATTTCCTACGTAGTCAGTGACTTCAACAACGGCGGATTTTGCCGCCATGTCAGCAGCCTCGTGTCCAGCGCTCCTCAGTGACCAGCTATCCCAAAATCAAGTGACGGGCTAGTTGGTTATACATTAGAAAATTAAATGTAGCGCTAAAGACGAGGATCTTCAGCTATCCACTGAAGGTTGATGTTACTCTGTACTTGTCGTTTCGTCTCGCAGCATACATATGCCAGGTGCAAGGTGTTCATCACGTGCTTCGCTTCGTTACAGCTTTGAGTATTTGGATTGTAGGCAAGGAGTCGCTAAATTTGCCCATTATTGGGGCTGTAATATTAAATACCGCAAATGCCTCTTAGATGGCGGTAAATTCTGAAGCAACTACTGTTGTTCAATCTCCCATCTCATACGCTAAAAGCGACTGTGAACGAGTATAGCTACTCCAGCCCCTAATCGTGACTCCGTGGTGAACCCGTTCATATATCTGTGCGTTGTAGAGTTGTACACATCTCGTGTATAGTTGCCACTGCCAGTTGCTTGAGAACGCAGATGGAAGTCGTGGCCTTCGCGTGAATACCTTCCCCTTTTAGAATTGCAGATGGAGTTGATAGTGACCTTGGAGGCACAATTTAGTCTTCTGGAGAAAGGAATCCTTCAGGATCCTTGTGTTCAGGTAGCCTCAGTTCATTACTGGTGCCTAGGGACGATAACTCTACTTGGCTAACGGTAATTTATATTGAACATGCAGACCAATTTCACCTGCCAGTTTAGGGTACGCCGCCGCTGCCTGAGTGCACCGAGGGAACTTTAGTCTTTCTGCACATGGGACAACCTCGCTGCAGCTCTGCACGTGCAGAGCACGATACGGAACGAGCCAGGGGCGGATCCAGAACTCCATTTTGGGGGGGGGGCGGAAGATTTGCAAGAATGCTATTCTCCCATTCTTTCGTGTGCACCAGGGGGTCCACCCATGTCAAATTGCCCTCCGAAAAGGGGGGAGGGGGGGTCAACTTAGTTTGGGTGGGCGGCTGCCCCCGTCGCCCCCCCCCCCCCCCTTGGATCCGCCACTGGAACGAGCCGCCTCGAGCACTGCGGCCTGCCTCCTGTGAACTAAAGTTATGACGGGGTCACGCAAGCTGCGAACGCTTGGCGAGGACGGTTTATTGATTTCAATAGCCAAGTTCGGAAAGACAACTGACTGGCTTCAACCACCGGCTGCTCCCACTTGTCACTTCGAAGCAGTGTTGTACACGCTCTTCCAAAAGAGGAACAAAAGCTCGTTTCTCGTTCCTTCTCAATCTTCGGACGAGTTCCCCTTACAAGTTCTAGTGGTTTGAAAGGAACGCGTTCCCGTTACATTTTCCAAGATTGGAGCGTTTCGTTACTTTAACCTTACCTTTGCATATTTTCTTGAAATCTTGTGCCAAATAATCCATAGATAAAAATGCAAGTGAGACTATTCACATCAAATTACAGGGTGAAAAAAAGGTATATTTTTTACTTCAAAAATAAAGTACGCGTCGCCGAACGGTTGAACTTGTCAATGGGAAAATGGCGACCGACAGAGCTCTTTAATACATGGAGCTCTATGGCGTCAGTTACCGAAAAAAGCGCTGAAACGCCCCTTCCCCCCCCCATCTTCCCACTAAAATGTTCGGAAAATCACATAACTTTTGAATAAGATAACGGTTCGTACTGAAACCTTGGTATCTGGTTCGGACAGCTAGCGCTACATTTGGGAGGAGAATAAGCGTTGGGAGATGCGTAGTTTATTTTTTCAAAAAGAAAAAAAAAACTTTTTTTTTAGTTCCTTTTTTTATTTTATTTTTGTTTGGGGGGGGGGGGGGGAGGAGGGCACACACACACACACGCTGTATACGTGTTGCCACTATCACATTTGTTCAAGTTATTTGCTTTCGACTATCTCTCGGACACTTCTCCATCCCTTGAAGTCGGAGGTTGAAATAATCGATAATAAAAAGCCTAGATGGCTACAAGTTCGGGTAAAATTACAAGTATATAGACAGAAAAAAAGGAACACTGTTATTTTTAAAATGCAACGAGTTCCCGTTCAAGTTCCACCGATGGAAGATGGAACGGCGGCGTTCCTCCATTCCTCTTAAAAGGAACGCACTCCAGGAACGCCGTTCCGTGAATCGTCGTTCCGTACAACACTGCTTCTTCGAGCCTATACCCGTTTTCACCTCAAGAACCGTAGTAAAACAAGTCCGGCTCCTCGCGGCGCAATACTAATTTTTTCATTTATGTGGAGCATTAAGACTTATATAGGTGTAAAAATTGGGTTGTGTGTATGTTTATACAGCCTAGAACTTGGTCTGCCTCCAAGGGCGACGAGTCTCCCAGCTGTAGATGAGCAATTGTAGCCAGTGCAGTACAAACCGCTAGCCTGGGGTCTTTAACGTGCACCACGCAGTAGTGATACACGACCGCACGCCGGTACGATGCTCATCCAGATCGAAACGGGCAGGGGCGGGAATTGAGCCCAGTATCCCTGGGTTCTGCAGCGCGAGCTTTCGCTCCACGTGCTCCGAGCTGGTGTGCGCTAGACCACTCGGCCGCCGATCCCCCTATAGGTGTATTTTAGACTGGATATGTGTTATCTTACCAAGACGTAAACTTTTCACACGCCGATAGCGTCGCTTCTTTCTCCAACAGCCAAATCTTCTAAGAACTACTTCGCGCGGCATATGAACAATGCGCAAAACGTCCTTTTTTCTTGAGGTGAAAACGAGTATAGATTACTTTCCTGACCTCCGCCATCTCCCTCCTCTTTCAAAAGGCACGCGCTCGCACGCGTGGACCCCAAAACGCTGCACGCGACTTGCGACATGAAGAGATATACTCGATGCTTGTCGAGATCCCAATATTTCAGATCGGATTCGTATCGTACCATTCAGCAACAATTGTCTTGGCAGTCTGGCTTCGTGCTGTCCACAATTGTAGGCTCTACACCATTTTACATTAGTGTGACCGCAGCGCAGGCTTCTAATGTGGGGGCATAGCCTTGGACTGCAATTAAAAAACACATAAGTATGTGTGTGTTCAGAGACTTTTCTACATTTATACGCGTATACTATATAGACACTAAATAGACAAAAACGTCAAGGATTTTTTTTTTTTCAGTTGTTCCGCTTAAAACGCGAGTTCCCTATCCTCCATGATACTTCGGCGTCTCATGAGCTGCGAGCTTGCAAGCGCAGCCAAAGCAATGCTGAAGGCAACGAGCTCGTTCTGAAAGCCGGGCATCCGAAAGAGATAAACTGCCGTTCTCATCATATCAGTGAAAATGGTCGGTGACAGGGTTAGAGCCCAGCAGATGCTCCGCCCCGACCGAGCGCTTTCTGCCTTCGATAACACCTTGTCGCACAAGCAGCCAGAGCACGGTGGAAGGCAATGAGCGCGTGCTGGAGGCGGAGCATCCATTCTCCTGGATTCTTAACCTGTCATCGACTATAGCTCAGTTATGCTTCCCGTTGCGGTATATTAGTATATAGTGTGGATTGCGCGGACTTATTCAAGAGTGTGAATTAAGGCTACAGGAAATAATGGTTACTCAAAGCAACGTGTTCACGGCAGCTGAACCAGTAGCAGCGCCTTAGCGAGGTCCACCTCCAGGCGATTATGATTAAGCGAACTATTAATGAATCGAGTTCATGTCTATTAATACAGATACAATATGGCAAACGAGCTCACGAGCCCGTCCGGTTTGTGGTATCGTGTTCACCTGATATTTTCGTGGCTGGCCAGAGGGGTTCTCACATTCGTCTGCTTCGCCCGTTTGGCTTCCACAGACCATCATTGCAGTGTTCTGCTGCTTGATGGCCAAAGTGCTCGCTGGAAACGTCGGTGGGGGCGGCGGAGGCCTAGCTCTCAACGCCTACGGAAGTGGTCTCGGAAATGGTCTTGGTCTCGGAGCTGGTCTTGGCGGTGGCTACGGGGGTCCTGGTCTCGGAGGTGGCCTCAGTCTTGGCTTTGGAGGTGGTCTCGGAGGTGGTCTCGGACCTGCTCCCGGAGTTGGTCTCGGCGGCGGCTACGGGGGTCTTGGTCTCGGTGGTGGTCTTGGCGGCGGTCTCGGCGGCGGTCTCGGCGGCGGTCTCGGCGGCGGCTACGGGAATCTTGGTCTCGGCGGTGGTCTCGGCAGTGGTATCGGTGGTGGTCTCGGAGCTGGTCTCGGCGGTGGTCCGGGCGGCGGTCTTGGCGGTGGTCTTGGAGGAGGCCTCGGAGGAGGCCTCGGCGGCGGCTACGGGAATCTTGGTCTCGGCGGTGGTCTCGGCAGTGGTATCGGTGGTGGTCTCGGAGCTGGTCTCGGCGGTGGTCCGGGCGGCGCTCTTGGCGGTGGTCTTGGAGGAGGCCTCGGAGGGGGCCTCGGAGCCGGTCTTGGAGCCGGCCTTGGAGGGGGCCTCGGAGGGGGCCTCGGTGGTGGTCTCGGAGGTGGTCTCGGAGGTGGTCTCGGAGGTGGTCTTGGAGGTGGCCTTGGAGGTGGTCTCGGAGGTGATCTCGGAGGGGGCCTCGGAGGTGGTCTCGGTGCTTTCGGTGGCCTTGGACTCGGAGGTGGTCTCGGCGGCTTAGGTGGCCTTGGCCTTGGAGGTGGTGGTCTGGGAGGCGGCGGTCTCGGAGGTGGTGCCGTCGGTGAAAATGCCCTCTTCAGAAGAAACTTCGGACGTGGTCCTGGCGGAGCTGGCGTCGTGGCCGCACCAGCAGTGACAGTAACCGCTCCGGTAGCTGTATTGAGACCAGTAGCCGTAGCCGCTCCAGTCGCCGCAGCCGCACCAGTGGTAGGAGGTTCTGCACTGTCCGGGCCGGTCGTGGACAGATCAACATACGTCGTGAGGAGTGTCACTAGTTCCACCATCACCGGTGGCAGCCACGGTCCGGAAGGATACGGCGGGGGTAAGGCGTCGCTCGGAGCGTACACCAAGCTCCCGAGCGATTTATAGTGCCACTTAAAAAATGTATATATATCGATCGAGTCTGCTCACAATTAGTTTATTTTTATATAAATGAACAATTTCTTAAACCGTGGTTTCAGTGCTTGTGCTAACTGAGTGCGGAGTTTAATCGACATGTTTTCTTAAAGCCCGTTCCCACGTTTGACTATGCTACGTTGAGATACGACTGTGGGGTTACTACCGGGACATGTGTGCTTCGTATGCCGCGCGCCAAGATACACTCCTGGAATTGATTTCGTTTCACGCGAAGCCCGGATATCCCGGTAACTCGCGTTCGTATCTCGATGTCAGTATCCGCAAAGTAGTCAGTAGTAGTCCAAACCTAGTTTGTGAATAGGCCTTTACTTTGTGAACGCGCGTTAATGCCCAGCCTATACACGAATGCAAGCGGGGGCCGCCGCAATGTCTCAGCTGTTGCGTACAAATCCGTGCAATGATGAAGCTGTCAAGGTTACCTTCACGTGCATGCACATGTCCTTGCGCGTATGGGACATCAACCGGGACGCCCTGCTTTCAATTTTGTGCACTGCACTTGCCAAACTGCATTGTCCCTCTACAGTGGGCAGTGCGATGAGGTGCCATATCCCAAGGCAGGCTTACCTCAAGCTGAATGGACCATGCATGATGCAGGGAGTGTTTACCTTTGAGATATTTAATGTCTTCTCCAAAAGCACGACGCTTTGAAATTGGAAAGAGTGCCCTTGCATAGCGGAATTATGTTCTTGGCGTTGATAACTTTTTAAGTTCTTTTTTTTTTTTAATCTCTCGAAACATCTAACCCTGAACATTGTAGCCAACCGAGACTTTTGCCCCGAGTTCATTTCTTTGTTCCTTTGTTCTGTTTTTTTTTTCTTTCCTTCCTTCCTTCCTTTCGTCGTTCCAAAACTGACAACGAAAAAAAAAAACTTCAGCTGAGAACAGCGTTTTTATTGTTCTTAGACAGACACTTAACAACTTCTCAGTTACGTGAGACGACTCTGGGATTGTCTATGCAATTTTTACCACTTGCAAACAATGATGGCAACTGTAAGTTATATTTAAAAAAAATGAAAAGTTTTTTTTAACATTTTGTTTAATATGATTTTATATGCGATGAACCAGATGATGGGAAAGGCTTGTGTTGTATGTCTTTTATTTCTTAATTACATAATCGAGCCTAGTAGCCCTTTCCGAAAGAGGATATATCGAACGTAAAGGTATACGAAAAAAATGATATAGAAACAAGAAGCGCGTCAAGAGTGGGCGCCGTGCCGACAACAACGCCACCGTAACGACATGCCGTCGGGCACCGCGTGTTTGTGCAGAATTCACTTATCGTAGAATTCGTGAAGGCAGAAAGATGATGATCCTTCCTCACATTCCTGCAGCTGGTGGCATCGGCGGTGGACTCGGGGTGGACTGGGAGGTGGCGACGGTGGGATCGGCGCTGTGGGTCCGGTGGGTCTCGGTGGCGGAGGCGGCCCAGCCGGCTTTGGAAGCGTCGCCGGGGCACCTGGCTATTCGTCCGGACTCGGCGGTGCGGGCTACGGACCGGGCTTGGTTTACAGAGGATACGGCGGCTACAAAGGATGGCACTGAGTCAAAGAACAGGTAAACGAATCGGGCCCGACTGCGATCCCCTTCGTCTGCACCAAATGGGACTTGCGAGTGACTAGCGGTAAAAAAACGTTTTTGGCGTGGTTTCGATGCGGAACCTGCCACCGGATTTACCGTATCTCAACCGTAGATACCGAAATCCGACCCGTATTTGTTTTTGATATTGATTCTTTTACTTGCCCCGAAGGGGAAAACATGTATTATGAAACGATCGAGCTGTACAACGAAACGAGTTCATACTATTTTGAACCAACGAGACGATCCACCGCGCCATGGAATGCTGTTGGCGACTTCTGCGAAATCAAAGTCACCTAGCGGCTAGAAGAAAAAGCTGTAGCCGCAGGTTGGCTCGCCAGCTTTCTCAAGCGAATCAGGTATTCACCGCGCGTGGCAATCTAAGAAAACAAAAAGCCGCAAAAACAAAACAAAAAAACATGACGAAAATTGTTAAACATTGTGGACAACTTTCTGTGGCTATGCAGTTAAAGCTATTGGCGTACGAGCACTTCTTCACTCCTGAAATACCACAGACATTTGTCCACCATGCAGTGTAATAAAACCTTTTCGTAGACTGTACGGTGCGCCCGGCGAGCCCTGCTGGTGCATGCTCAATCAGTGCTCGAAGTGAGGGCACGAGCTCCTGCCAACAACGCAAAGCTTTCACGTACAATCTAAGCAAATTCCCTGTTGTCTACAAGCAAGCAAAAAAAAATGCGGATGGAACTACCAGAACGCCCTGTTAAAGGCTGAACTTCATGGAATAAATAGGCTGCGAGCAAGTAACGAATTTCGCCCGGCGGCGTTTGCTCCGAGCGCGGCGCCAGATAGAGCTACTAAATGAGCTGCGCTTAGAGTATCGGCACTCCGTTCTCCGACATATTTGTGGGCGCCGCCATTTTGGTGGTTGTGCAGAGCAGACGCAACCACCGATCGTCATGATTCAAAAGTGCGACTTCCATAGCAATAGATTCGGTGTTAGGAAGCTCATGTAATATTGCTTTGCTCTGTCCCAAACTGTTTAAACATTTGTGGAGGGCGGGAAAGTGTTTCCTGTGATTTCAGATTAAGCTTTAGATAACTGGCCACCATGATTTTAAGACACACAATATGGGCAAGTGTTGTTACTTTGAAGCGTATAGCTTATTTAGTGGCACTAGCGCCAGAGTAGTGGCCGTTGCACTGCGCGCAAAATGAACGTGCCGCCGGGCAGTTCGTCAGTTGTTCGCTGCATATAAACCCTTTTCCAAGTTATCAAAGCACTAAGGAGCATACTGCAAGTGCAGTTCCACACGCCGCCTTACTGGGATCTGCAGCAGTAACTGCTCTAAAGCAGAAGTCTACTAGAAATGGCACTTTGCACGCGAGTGCTTCAACGTCTTTGGTTATTTACTTCAAATCCT